>JAGFMF010012032.1:3429537-3631296 GCA_019455555.1 Galemys pyrenaicus
CGGATCATATGGCAGTTCCATTTCTAGTAGACTGAGGAACCTCCATACGGCCTTCCATAATGGTTGGATTAGCTTGCATTCCCACCAGCAGTGTACCAGAAACCTGGACGGATTTCAAGGTAACTGCTCGTCTCTCAGACTCACCCATCACAACAGTCAGCAGGGAGCTTTTTGAATCTACAGATGCCCCGGCCCGTCCTCAAACTGCTGATTAGTAAGGCCAAGCCTGCAAGCTTGTGTTCTGACAAGTTCACCAGGTGACCGCTGGCATCAGATACATTCGGAAAATACTGCGAATGTCTCTCCCCACTATGTCCCTGAGAAGCAGGCAGTGGCAGAGGTAAAGCTGCACTATTACACTTCATTCTCACCGGGGCACACCATGGCCCAGGGAAGTTCGGGGAGGGCAGAGCTGTATCCAGAGCCTTGGGCTGCTGGAAATGCCAGCCTCAAACCACTTTACTTCCTCATTGCACCAAGTGACAGGTGACGTGGCTTAAGGTGGACAGGGGGAAGAGGTCTGGCTGCGTCAGCCCTTGGTGCAATCACGGCCTCTGCCCGGCGAGCTCGAGTCCCATGGGAGCCACTACAGTGTGGGGTGCTGGGCACCTGTGTCTTGGGGTTTTTCATCTGCAATAAGGATTTTCCCCCCTTCTTTAGCCCCACCCACCACGGCTTTACCACTGGAAGAGAGATGAACTGAAAGCCTTTTTGTATTTTCTCCCCTCAGGTGTCTTTTTGTTCCCCAACAGCTGGGGCAGTCGTTCCACCCCCAGACTAAAACCACCCTTCGGTAACCATGTGGCGAAGACAGCAGTCGGGAGGGTCCCTCTCCCGCCGGGCCTGTGGCCTTGGGCAGCGTCCGTCTGCCTTCCCGCCCAGGCCCACTGCATCTGTATGTCCATCTGCGCTGCTCTGCTCCAGCTTCCCTTTGTTTGGTCCCCCAAGGGCAAGGGCACCAAACGCACTTTCTCCTTTTCGCCTGAAGCTCGTTCCCCTGCCCTCTCGTCCAGGCTACCCCTGCGTGATCTGCTGCTCTGCTCTCCCGGAGTGTCCCTGCCCCCGACCCCGACAAGGCGGAGGATCCAGAAACTCAGTCAGTCCTAGAGAAAAAAGACCCCCAGGCTTGGCGAGGCCAGTGGTCTGTCCTCAGCCACACCCTGCAGTTCAGGGGCCCTCCCACCAGGTGGGGGGCCGGGGGTCATCCCCAAGCGAGTGAGCGCACAGTCTGTGGCGGCTCCCAGGACGGGGCCTCCGACTCTGAGGCCGGCTCAGAACAGGCCTCAGAAGAGCCAGCTCGACCTACAAGATTCAGGACGAGGCAAAGCACTCATGGGGACGGAGGGTGGGCGAGGTGTGGGGGAGAAGCAATCAGGGCGCTACAGCCACGGCAAGTGATGGGGCTGGGCCAGGAAGGCGGGTGGACTCGGCCTGTCTCCCACAGTCTGTGGCGCCCGCGGTGACCCCTGGGCGCTGAACACTCTGGAGGCCAAACAGCCCACCGCCTGTGTGCCGAGGCCTGCTGACCTAGGTCCCCAAGGGGCAAGGATTTGTCAAAAAATGTCCTGGGTCGTGTCGCCCCTCCAGCTGCCACACGGCACCTCACCGTTGCTTCCAGCCCTTTCCTCAGACTCCTAAGGGTGGACTTTTGGTTCAGAGGAGATGAACTTCTAGAAAGTCAGAGACTTGGTCTGTTGTCTCAGAAGCTGCAAAGGTACCCGCCTACTTGGTCCAGAATTTCCAAAGCTTCTCCTGAGGGAAAATGGGGGGCACTGTGTGGAGCCAGGGAATGATGGCTTGTTCATAGGGAGGACTTCGCTGAAGCGTCCGAAGTCATGTGGAGGAACAGGCAGTGACGGGAGTGTCTCCCGCGGGCTAGAGAAATCACAGTGCCGTTTGGAGGGCAGAGCTCCTCAAACAGTTCACAGAGGTCCTAGTTGACAGAATTTTGAATGCCTTGGATTTTAAGATTTTCTTGTCATTTTTTTTAAGTTTTTTTTTTTTGCACAAAGCACATAGTGATTTTCACATTACTTTTTTTTTTAAAAAGATTGATTTTTAAATTTTTATTTATGCATACAAGGGCTGGAGCACAGGGCAGAGTCATGGGAGGTAAGGATTCACCAGAGACAGAGTGGGGAGCAGACCAGGTAGACTGACTGAAATACACTGCTGAGGGGAGCAGCGGGTGAGGCAGGAGAGGTCTGCTGTGCCATGTGGGTCAGCTCCCTGGCCAGGTATCGAACTCATGCTGCAGTGCTGGGGATGCTTCACAGTGCGGCGTTCAACCCCCTGCACCACCAGGGAGGCCCCACATTACGTTTTTTAATTAAGAAAAACCTAATGCTACTTCCAAGACAAAAATAGATCAGGGGCCTCCCTGGTGGCGAATGGGGTTGAGTGCTGCACTTTGGGGCTTCCGCAGCCACTGCAGCACAAGTTCGATCCCTGGCCAGAGAGGGGACCCACATGACTCAGCAGACCTCTCCTGCCTCGCCTGCTGCTCCCCTCAACAGTGTGTTTCAGGGGATCTGCCTGTTCTGCTCCCCACTCTGTCTGGTGACTCTTCTCACCCCCAGCACCTTTGCCTTAACATCACCCCAGCTCTTGGATGCATAAATAAAATCTTTAAAAAAAAAAAGATCAGGACAAAAATCTTGCGGCCGCTGAGTGAGTGGCCTTCCTGGTCCGATTTGCTGTGACCTGGTGGGTCCCTGCCGGGACCGCTGCTCCCACTGGTGACCTTGGTCTTCCTCCCTTTCCTCGTTCCTGGCCCCGTGGAAAGGTTCCAGCCGCAAGAGTAGGCAGCAAAAGTTCTCTCTGATGCATCAATGAGGGGATGGAGTCAGACTCGACTTGCTGTGCTCGGGACAGAATCTGCAGGTGCTAGTGAAACGCTTGTCGGATGTCAGAAAATGTGACCTTGGGAGGGCCTTTTGTTTCATTGTTAAAATAGTGGGGAGGAAGCTAGAAAAATAGCCCATTTTTTAACTCAACTCATAACAAATGGTTTTAAGTAGAAAACACCAAAACGATTTTGGCTTCAAGGATTCTGGTGTATTCTGAGCAGCTGCTGCAGAGGCTCAGTCTGACTCAAATAGCTTCCAGAGCATTCCAGGTCTGCACAGAGTGAGGCGCAGGTAGGGGCGGGCGCCTTATCGGTGGGGACCGCCGTGAGCCTGACGGGCTGGAGCACTGGGCTGCTGCTAGGAGCACTCGGCCACGAAGCTCCGTCCTCAGGCTGTAGATGGAGCCATAACATTACTAAATATTCCAGCGGGAGCCATGGGGGTTTTGCGTTGTAAAAACCAGATGTTTGCAAGTTTTTCGGCTTTCGTTTCTGAGTGTGAACAACCAGAAAACTCAAATCTTCTTATTTTCTCTGAAGCTGGCTGGGTTGGTGGGAGCCAAGATTCGGGCTGGGGTGGATTGCTTTTGCTCTCCCAGCAATTATCACCTACTGGCGCCTCCTCCTCTGGCTCTCCGGCTTGTGGGCACCCCACCTGGGCTGCTGAGCCCACTTACAGAATCAGGCCCAGCCTCCTTTCACGTGCTCTTGCCTTTCTTCTCCGACGAGCCAGGCTGATCCGTGCCACCAGCCCGGCCTCTCTGGAGTCCTGGGCAGAGAGACGCTCAGGGAGGCCACATAGCCGCTGATGGGGCCTTGTGGAGCTGGGGCCACAGACAGGCCTCAGCTTACCTCATCTGAATCCCCAGATGGTCCAGCTTGAGAAGCCTGCCCGACTAGGCTGAATGCTGCTGTCTTCCTCTCTCACTCTCCCCCTCCCCATCCTCCTCTCTGGCCCCTCTTTCTGTCCACAAGCTCCTTAGAGCATGGAGACGAGCCCCCTTGACGCCGGTCCCCTGGCCCCGCCGTCTCCCCGCAGGGCTCATCTGGGAGAGTCCAGCCTCCCTGCCATGCCTGGGCCCTGCTCTTGCTCCCTGCCGCCTGCCCAGTGCCCACGCCGGGCAGACCTGGGAGTTGAGGTCGACCAAGGCTGCCCCACGCCAGGGCCCCTGAGGGGTCCTGAGACGACTCACCCCAAGGCCTCGGCCACATGCTCCATGCCTTCCTGGCAGACTTCGCTCTGCTCCTGCACGTCTCTCCCTGGACCCCACGGCGGCACATCCCAGTTCGCATGTGCTCCTGGCAGACATGACCTGTGGAGGGGCTCGCCTGCGTCTCCTCGCACAGGCCCTTCCATCCCCCAGCATCTTCCCAGGCTCCCTGTCGTGAGAGAAGGAAACAGAAGCTCGGGAGACAAGGAGCCCTGCAGCCTGGGGGCCCCGGGGGCACCACAGGGCAGAGAGCAAGTCCTCACAGCCCCTGCCAGGCCAGGTGGGCACAGGGCGCAGGGCGAGCAGAGGAAGCTGGGGCGAGACGCTGGCAGGCCTTGCAGGGACTGCGTTCCTACCCCGGGCAGTGGGCTGGGCACGAGCTCTGGGAACAGGGGGTTCTGGCATCCTGGTGCCCGGCGGAGCTTGGAGAGAGGAACAGAGTCGGGGAGCTCAGAGACAGGTGGGTCTGGGCAGAGGAGGCCTGCAGCAGCGCTGCGGAGTTTCTGGCCTCCTTGGCAGATGCGGGCGGCCCTGGGACCTGACTGGGTCTGTGGGGGCCCAGCTGGTTTCAAGGCTGGTGGACTGGGGGGCCCTGAGGTTTCGCTGCAGGTTGCACAAGGTCTCCTCCGCCCGGCCCCCCCCCCCCCCCCCCCCCCCCCCCCCCCCCCCCGCACGTGGGTCAAAGAGCTTGCAGACAGGGTTGAATTTGCTTTTCCTGTCCAATGCAAATTGGCTGGCTCCACAGACTGGAAGCCCCTGGTGGCACAGCTGCCCCCGGGGAGCTGGTCCGGGTCCTGTGTCTCCCTGGGCGTGAGACGGTGGGCGCTTACGCTTTCTCCCCACAAAGCAGGTGGAGCACTAGGCAGCCCCTCTGCGGAGGAAGCGGGATTTGACTTCCTGTGTCATGGCGGAGCCCCGGGGAACCCACTTCTGGTCTGGGGTGGACATAGTATTAGAGGGAAAGGTAGTCCTGAGTGGAGTGCACAAATGGGTTTGTGGGCTCCAGCCCCCATTCCAGACCACCAGTGTTCCAGAACCACAAATCCGATAATGTGATTATCCAAGAGTGGATCGCTGGGACCTGAGGGTGGAGTTAAGCAGCCAGGCTGGCTATAAAACCAGAGGTGAGCCTTGGGCTCTCTCTTCCTTTGGAGCCGTCTCACTTGACTCAGAACCAGCTCTCAGTGGCCATTGCTCAGAAGATCTGGTAGGATATTTACGGAATCGTATCCCTCTCTTTCCCTTGGTATTATTACTATTTTATTCCCCTTCTTTTGTAAAATAAAACCCTTTAATAACTTTTGTCACGTGTGCCTGAAGTTGAGACTGATTATAAAAGTCTTCTGAACGCGCGGGTAAAATCCCAGTCAAAAAAACCGATTTTATATTAAAGTTACCCTGTAGCAATAGGACACTGGTGAGCAACTAAGTGTGCTTCTTGGGAAAACTCTCCCAAAGATGCAGCCAGACTGAGCGCGGCCAGGGCACCTGGACCCCAGTTTTCTGCTCCCTGTCACTTCCTCTCCAAGCCTTTGCTCCCTAACACGTGAAGGTTCTGGGCCCCTTCTAAGGCTCTTCTTGGTTTAGAATCCTGGGGGTGAAAAACAGCGGTTACAGTGGTGGTCTCCGAGGGAGTTCAAGAGACTGATTTTCCAGCTCAACTTTTTTTGTTTTTAATAGCTTTTGGGTATTATGCAACAAAAGTTTATCAATCTTTTTTTGCGTGATCTGTTTTCCTTTTTAAATAACTACGTTCTGTTGTGGGAAACGTCAGAGGTATATAGAAGTAGGAAGAATGGGTATGATCCCCCAGGGGCCCATCACTCAACTTCAACTCGTTATCAACTCAATTATTAGCTCGCTGCCCTCTCATCTCATCTGTATTCCTATCTGCTCCTCCACCTTCAGATTCTTTTAAAGCAAATACAAGATATTACGTAATTTCATTCAGTAACATACTTCTGTAATTAGAAATAGAAAATTAGCTGACTCATTCTGAAACTAAATACCCCACACTCTCCTGGAAGAGGATAGGAGTAAAATCTAGTAGTGTTTAGGGGAGTTGGAAGAAACGTGTTCCCTACCTCCCCAACCTGATTTTTTTCTCTACCCATCATAGCTAAATTTTTTTTTTTTTTTAAATGCAAAGGAAAGACTGTCTAACATGGATTTTGGAGCGGTAGTGTTTGGAGTCTGGGAATGGAGGAGAATGTGGTCAGCGACCCCGCTGCATCCTAAGGGCCAGTCCATTATCCTCCTCAACTCTTTTGGCTCTTACAGGTCAGATCCTGGTAATCACTGAGAAAATTATTTTCAATTAGCTCTCAGGAGTTCATCAGCCTCTCTCCTCTCATCAAACAGAAAGAAGTTTTCGAATTCCTGTGGCTCTTGCATGTCATTGCCCTCATCAAGTTGTGCTCGGTAAATATCCACTTGGATTCACAGCCCGGCCTGCTGCCTCCTGGGGTCTCGCTTTGATTTGATTTTGGGGGTGAGCTGTTTTCCTGCTTTGTGCATTTGGATTAGGAACCCCGTGAAGTTCAACCTGGCTTACGTTTTTCCTTTTCTTTTTCAAAAACAATAAAAAGGTTGGGGAGGGATTCTGGAGTACATTAGGTGGTCATTTTCAATTTCCACTCTGGATATATGGAAAGACTCACCCCCGCTTCCAGCTGATTCCCTGAGACTGCCTGACCCCTGGCTGACACCACAATGTGGAAGGACCCCCCCCTCACCCCTACCCCCCCTGCAGGCAACTGGCGTGAATGGGCCCCTGCTTCGTCCTGCACTCACCTGCGCTCCAGCCATAGCTCACGACACGTGAGGCTCTGAAGATCTGGGCTGTTGGGAACGTGCAGTCCTGGGGTGTCCACGGGGCAGGGGCTTCCACAGCTCTGCAAGTCAAGATGGGGTCTGAGTTTGGGGTGGGGGGACAGGCATGGCACTTCTCTTTTTGTTTTTTGTTTTATTGGTAGAAGGAGAAAGAGCGGCGGGAGTTGTTCTATTTGGGGTTAGTGTTTCCTTTTCTGCTCCTGGAGTAAATGGAGAATAGCAAGAAAATGCTGTCGACCAGGCGCTTCTGTTTTCCTTGCAAATACGAACGTAAATTGCTCCAGCACAGACGGTTTTAATGGCTGAGTAAATGTTTGACCTTCAGTAAGTTTCCAGAATGAAGGTATTTTTTTTTTTTGCATCATTAAAAAACACGTGGTTGCACATGACAAGTTAAGGGGTGCAGAAGCAAAGACGAGATCATGGGGGTCACGGAGAGGGGAGGTAGAAAATTCAGAGCCTGCTGTCAAGACTCATGAGCCTTTTGATATGGGGATTAGGATTCACTGCACAAGCAGCCTGCAGTAGGAGATTTAAATGAACGATTCTGTGTTGGAAGGAAAACCCAGATACGTGGAAGTGACTTCTGCTCTCTGGCAAGGTAGGGTGAGGAGCTTTGAGAGCAGAGGTAGAGGAGGAAGAAATGACTTCAGGCTATTTTGGTGAGTGGAGACTGGTGGGACGGGGAGGGAGGGAGAGATGAAGCCACAGCCACTGCAAATGTAGCCACCGCTTAGTCCGGAGTCTGTGGGGGTTCTTCCGACTCTGGCAAAGGTTTTGCGCCCTTGTCAGCTGCTGTTGGTTGTCGCAGATGATACCGACGGGCTGGCACTGATGGGAGCCAGCGACCTGAGGTGGTCCAGACAGATGTGGGTAATAGAAGTTGTGCTGGTGCACCCTTTAGGAAGAAGACATGAGAAGGGGCCTCCCTGGTGGCACAAGGGGTTAAGGCGCAGCACTATGAAGCATCCACAGCCAGTGTAGCAGGAGTTCGATCCCCGGCCAGGGAGCTGACCCACATGGTGCTGCAGACCTCTCCTGCCTTGCCCGCTGCTCCCCTCAGCAGTGGATTTCATGTATTACAGTCTTACCTGGTCTGTACCCCAGTTCTTATGTGTATAAATACATAAAAAAGAAAAAAAAAAGCGAAGAGAGGAGACAAGTCAAGTGCCTCTCTGGAAAACTAGGGGGCACAGTTTTCACCAAGAAAAGAACCGAGGTCTTTGGCTGGAAGGCTAGACTTCCTCTTTCCTTTTTAAAAATGTATCTGTCTATGACACAAGAACTGGGTCTAGACCAGAGGTGCAGGGGGTGAGAGGATTCACCAGAGACAGAGCGGGGAGCAGAACAGGCAGGTCTACTGAAATCCACTGCTGAGGAGAGCAGCGTGCGAGGCAGGAGAGGTCTGCTGCGCCCACCCCCCTCCCCCTTTCCTTTTTGGCAAGGAGTGGGAAGGGCATGGCGGCCTCACATCTACTTCCTGGTTCCGGGACCATCTAGAGTGTTCCCAGCAACACGTGGAGAGCGGGCACTGCCAGGAGCATCGACCCACTGGAGCTGATTCCCCAGCCTGAGCCAGGACGCGGGGATCCAGCCTGCTGCACTGAGCTGTGCACCGCGCTGGCGGGGAGTGGGAGCGGAGTCGTGGAGGACAAAGGCACATGTCAGCAAGTCCTCCATCCCTCCGTCCTGGGGACTTGGCAGGCCAGCCAGAGTTTCCTGGCATTTGGTTCTGAAATGGGTAGGCCAGCTGGCTCCGGAGAGTTTTGTAAAGCTTATGTCAGCCTGTGTCCTGGGGTCTTGTTTGCTGCCTGGGAGGTGATGGTGCTGGTTGGCGGAGGCCCAGCTGTTCCTTTGGGGGGCCCATAGAGAGACTCTGGACTCTGATAGGATCTTTCAAGCCAATAAAGGATGGGGGACAGGAAGGTAGGGCTGGCCATGGAACATGGGGTGGGTCTAACAGCCAGAACTGGTCCCCAGAGCTCCAGCGAGTCTTCATCCTTTGAAGGAAAGAATTCTCACTGACCTGGAGCACTGATGGGGGTTGTTCCTTCCTTCCCTCCTACTGTGAAGTATTCTGCATGAACTGAGGCCCTCTCTGGGGGGACTCTTCCATATGGGGTGTGAGGCATGCTTTGAAAAGGCATTCTTGACCCAGTACACCCACCAAGACTTGTCTCTGGAAACAAAAACTGCTCTACAGCCCAAGTTTTATGCAAACACTTATGCAAGCAGTCTTCCTGCCTCTTTGAGTTACCATCACCCCGCCCATTCTGCTCTGGCCAGGCCTGGGGAGGAGTCCGGGGCTTGCCTCTGAAGCCAGGGAAACAAGTCAAGGGCTGGTGTGCACACCTGACCCCCACTTCTCAGGCCCCAGGCGTCATTTGCATCTGAACGCCTCAACTGTCTCCTTCTTTGGGACAAAGAGCTCTTTTTCCAGGGGCATCCAGTTCTCTTCTAGTGCGACTGGGGGTGATAAGACCCAGTGCAACGAAGAGTGAATTCAAGAATGTTCTCAGCCCAAAGTCTCAGGCACTCCCGGAGGGTCAGCTGCTCTACCTGCCACCTTCTCTACCCTGAAAAGTCAGCTCCCACCCACAGGCCAGGAGGTGGTGAGCGTGGCTGATGCCATCCAGTGCACAGCGCATGCTGGACACTCTGCTGTCTACTGTGGAGTAGCTCACAGTCATAGCTGCTTAGGATTCTCATTCTATAGAGGAGGGAACTGAGGCCGGGAGAGATGGTAAAACATGGGCAGGGCCATTACAGGAGGGAGCAAGAATCTGAACCAGGCTCTTCTCGCTTCTCTCCCACCAGACAAACATAGGGACTTTGTGTGTTGCAGAAGTGGGAGCTGAGTGTCCTCTGGTGAGGAGTGTTGGGTGTGGGCAGGGTAGGCTGGGACACAAGCAAAACCAGGGAAGAGAGACTGAAGTGAATCCTCCCGGAAGCCTTTGGGACTCTGGAACCAACCCATTCTTATAATGAGAAGCGTCGCGAGCCTGGTGGGGCTTGTGGGGTCAGGAGTTACCTGGGTGGTACATACTCTTGCAAAGTATCTTTGGAGACTTGGTCCACCACTGACAAATGTCTCTCCTCCAGCCTGTCAGTGCTGTCAAATGACAAAAATAGAACAGTAAAGAGTGTGTTTTCATTTATTCTGTGGAAAGCAATCCTTGGGTTGGGGGGGGGTACAGTACCTCACAAGTAGTGGAGCTCTCTTCCTGAGGGATTTGGGCAAGAACAAGTTTTACAGAGTTCGAAGAGGCAATGGGGAAACAGGACTTGATTTCCTCCTAAGGTGGTGGGTTCTATTTTCTGCATTGGAGGGTGGATTGGTGTATGGCAGATCTCTTTGACAATGAGGCCTTTCTGGCCAGTGCAGGATGATTTAGGTGACTTGCTAAACAGGACAAACCTGGGGGAATCGTGCTGACCAGGTTAGTGGGTCCTTACTTGTGTGCTTATGGCTGCAAGACATGGCCCAAAAGTAGACACAAGGTGTGAAACAATAACAGGATTTACCACACACAGACACAGACAACACACACACACACACACACACAGAATGAATATACAGTTGGCTTGGGGCCAGATGCCCTCTGTCCAATCCCAGATATGTCCACTGAGCAGAGACTGAGGCCCAAACCGAAGCTGTATGGGGCAAGCTGGTTGATGGCTTCTCCACAGACACTCTCCTCACCAGTGGTCTAATTAAGTAGCTTAACTGCCAAAGGTCCCAGCTCCTTCCCTACTTCCCATCAGCCCCTTGCTCAGGCTGGGTAGGGGGCTCCACCTTCTACCATCAGTCGTCCATGAGCACAACCTGCTGGCTTGGTGGTGTCTCCTCACTGTCCCTCTCACATTGTGTCATGGGCCAGGCCACTGGGACGGCCTCTGTTTTGTGGCTCTCTATGTGCAAATTACTCTGGTCAGTGCCCAGATTGGGAGAAGCCCTTATTCACGTGACATCACTGCAGGCAGCAGTGCTGGGCCTCCCTGGGCACAGATGGTAGGCACTGAGCCAGGGGCCCACTGGTCCCAGGGGGGAGAGTTGGGAGAAGGGGCGTTGACTTGATTTAGTCTCAATGGGAACTTTCTTTGAATCTTTTTCCCTGACTTCACTGCAGATTTCAAAACAACATTCTTTTATGAACAAGCACCAGGACATCAAATACTTCCACACCCTATGCTAGAACTGCTTCAGGCCATGTTGTTCTTTTTCTTTTAAACAGTTCCATGTAAAGTCAGATGTTAACTCTCTCTGAATAAACCCAAATGGAAAGGATTTTTTTTTTTTGCTTTAATAACACCAATGACAATCAGAACAGGTGGAAAGAATATGTGCCCCTGAACTACAGAGTGGGATAGTTTAGAAGGAAAATACTAAGTTGTTACATCTGTAATAAACAATTCCTATTTATTGATGGTGAGAAGAGGGGACAACAAAGCTTCCAGGGAAGGTGAAGCCAGAAATGTGAGTGGGAAGAAAGATTTATTTCTCTGAATGAGACCCATTTCTTTTATAAATGAACTTTGTTTTCCATCTTAGTCAATGATAGCTCTACCCCACTTTTTAATTATCAAGGCTTAGCTGGGTCTATCATTTACGCAGCTTTTCTAGACCTCTCGAGCCACGAAATACAGTATTTCCAGTATCTTCTGCTTCAATGGTGTGTTGACTCCTCAGAATCCTGGGATCATAGAAACCATTGGTTTTGTGGTTGCTGCATTTGTTTACTTAATTTGTTTTAAAAACTTCTCCTGGTTCATACTGTTGTACTTACTGCCTGTTCTTTTTTACACCATGTATTATTGTTTAGAGCCTGCCAGTACTGATAATCCCTCTTTTCTCTGGGCTAGGCTCTTATTTTAATTCTTTTTAATACAAAAAGGTTTGAATGTAAAGAAGTTTCGGGGTGTCAGAGTTAGAGGCTTGTGGAGGGATTCATTCGCCCTTCATTCTCTACCCTCAACAGCCCTGAGCGGTGCAATCAGCCTGTTCGCCAGCGCCATACAAGTTCCGGGCTGGACCCACACCTGCCTGCCCTGTGCTGTGCCGGGGAGAACAGAGCTCGCTACTCCCCGACAGCAGTTCCCTGAGAGTGAAGGTCCAGAGCAGCTGCAGCCTCTAGTTACAGTGAGAATGGCTGACCTCTGTTGCCATAACAGACACACAGATCTGTGTCTCATCAAGGGATTATTTCTCACGTCCGTTACGTTCCACATCCCTCCTGCTCCTACTTATGCTGACAGCACATCTACTCTCCTGGACAGCATCAGCTGGTCTCCGTGTCAGAAGGAAGAAGAAACTTCTCATTGGACAAACTGCCTTCCGAGTCAGCGCAGGAGGTTGGTCTGCCACGCGTGCTGGCTCCAGCTTCTCCTCAGCCAGCCAGGGGCCGCCCGGCAGGTCGGCTACCGCTTCCTCTGCAGAAGGAGCCCGCGGCCTACTGCAGAAGCAGCTTTGTGCTTATGCTGCGCTGGATTCTCTCTGCGGCAGGACAGGTCGCATCCGCCCGGTGCTGCCTGTAAATTCATGCTTGCTCTTGAATTGCGTCCTGTAGTTGTCAGCGTGACTGAGGACCCACCAGCCAGGTCTTCCTTTTGCCCCAGGTTTGCTTGGTGCCCGCTCACCCTTCCAGCCTCATGAAGAACAGCTTCAGGGCCTCCCTGGTGGTGCAGCGGGTTGAGCAACGCACTGTGAAGCATCCGCAGCACTGCAGCGCGAGTTCGATCCCCGGCCAGGGAAGGGACCCACAGGGCGCAGCAGACCTCTCCTGCCTCGCCCGCTGCTCCCTCAGCAGCGTGTTTCAGTGGATCCACCTGTTCTGCTCCCCACTTGTCTCTGGTGGATCCTCTCACCTCCCATTACTCTGGCCTGTACCCCAGCTCTTGTGTGCATAAATAAATGAATCTAAAAATAGAAAAAGAAAATAAGAACAGCTTCACTGACCGAACAATCTTCTATACTCCATCTACCCATCTTCCCCTTTCCCTGAAGCCGCTGATGTCTTTCACCGTCTCCAGGGCTTTGCCTTTCATAGACTGTCAGAGTTGGGAGCGCACGACATGTAGCCTATTTCAGGTTTACTTCTTTCACTTCATGATATCTATTTTTCCTCTGTATCTTTTGGTCACTGCCCCACGAGTGTCTGCGGGTGGTGTTTGGTGACCAACAGGTACAATAACCAGGCTGAGTAAAGTGGAGCGAGAGCTTTAGTGGCTGCCAGAGGAAGGGAGCTCAGGTTCCAAAGCACCTTGTTCGGAAGGAGAGGGTATTTTCAAGCAAACAAAGGGGCCGCGTTTTCTTCTGGGTCCAGACTTGCAAGCCTTTTGTTGTTGCCTTTCTGTGTTTTCGCCTCTCAGCTAGGCTGTGCAGATTCAAGTGGTTTTGACTGCTTCTGAGTTTGACCTTAAACAACAGCAGCTCCTACAAAGGATTTCAGATACAGCAGAACAGTAACTGGAAGAACACGTACTCACTGAAATGTTTCCATATTATATGGGATCAAATTTTGAGAGGGATACTATTTCCATGACTTTTTTTTTAGCACTGAATAATGTTCCATTGTCAAGATGAACCACAATTTGTTTAGCCATTCGCCCACTCAGCTTCCAAGTTTTGATGGTTATGAATACACCTGCTATCGGCTATGAACTTTTATAGGGTTGGCTACTGTGTGGACCTAAGCTTTCAGCTCACGTGTGTAAATATCAAGGAACGTGATTTTTGGATCATGTGGGAAGAGTATGCTTAGTGTGGTTGGAAACTGCCAAACTGCCTCCGAAGTGATTGTGCCCTTTCTGCGTAATGCCCTTCCACCAGGAAGAAGATGAGATTGGATCGACAGTGAACTACATCCTTGACAGCATTTGGTGTTGTCAAAGTGCCAGAATTTTGCCATTCTCATAGGTGGAGAGTATTATTTTGTTTTAATTAATACTCTTCCAGTGATACTTGGTGCTAAGCATCTTTTCATTTGCCCATTTGCCATTTCTTCTTCAGTGAGGTGTCAGTGTGGGTCCTTCGCCTATTTTTAATTGAATTAGTTTGTTAATTTCCTTTGTGCCGAATTTTAAGAGTTCTTTGTATATTCTGAATAACAGTCTCTTTATTAGATAATCTTTTTTGCAAGTATTTTCTCCTAGCCTGTGATTTATCTTCTCGTTCTCTTGACAGTGTCTTTTGCAGAGCAGAAGTTTTAAATTTTAATGAAGTCCAGCTTATCAATTATTTCTTTCATGGATCATGCCTTTGATGCCATGTAGTTGGCTTTTAATAACAAAAACAATGACAGTAAGACTAACCCAAGCGGGAAGTTAATTGTCATAAAAGCAATTATTTGGTGTCAACTTGAAGATAATGTTTTATGTGGCATCTAGGAATCCTTCCATGCAAATCATTCCCGTGGACGTGGAATATGAAAATATAAATATTTACAGTTATTTGTTTATCAGATTCAAATGAAGTGTCTGCAGTAGAAATAGACCATGTTGCATATGTCAGGCCTGATTTGGGATTAGTGGGCAGAAGCACTCCCAGGCTGCTGCTCCTGACACCCTGCTTGAACGCAAAGCCAGGTATTAGCAACACAAGTGTTTTTTCCATTCCCTGGGAAGCTACTAATGGTGTTCCAAGGAAGACTGCCTCCCTTCACTGCACCAGTAGCAGGGACCACAGCTGCTAATTACTGTACTCTACAGACATGTTAAACATTGGGATTTATAGGAGGAGTTACTCTGCCATGGCAAGAAATGACAATGATAATAACAAGACAGCCACGTTCTGGGGAGCTGGACTCCAGTGAAATACATGTCAAGGAGATTACTGGGAAAAGAGATTGGCAGCCCTGATCTAAGAGATACCATAACCTGAGTTTGTCAGTCAGGGAGCTCCACAGATAGGTAACTGAAGAGGAACTCACAGGAAACAGGGGAATTTCCCTCTGGTTTCATTGAGATTTAATTGACATACATCAATATATAAGTTTAAGGTGTAGAGCGCAATTGTTTGACTGACAAATATTGTGAAATAATCACTATGACAAGTTAACATCCATAGTCTGATATAGTTATAATGGAGAGGAAAAAAAATTCTGTGATGCGAACCACTAGGATTTACTCCTAGCAGCCAGCGTTCATGTCTCCTACCACCGTGATGCTGTGCATTACACCCCAAGTGCTTCTTAATCTTAAAACCGGAAGTCTGTGCCTCTTGACCGCTTCCCTTGCCCCTCCCTCTGCCTTTGGTAACCTGAAGTCTGATCTCTTTGTTATGTGTATAATACGTTCAATTTTTCAAAAAAATATTCCACATATAAACGAGATCATACAGTCTTTGTCTTTCTGTGTCTGACATTTTTCACTTATTTTCAAAGACTATTCATGTTGTCATGACAGCAAAAGTTCATTATTTTTTTATGGTTGAATAATAATGCATTATAATGTGTGTGTAAAATATCAATATAAACAGATATATCTCACAATGTCTCTGCTTGTCTTTGATGGACACATGCATTGTTTTCATAGCTTGGTTATTATAAATAATGTTGCTATGAAATGGGAGGGTACATATATCTTTTTGAGTGTTTTTGGTGAGATGAAGTAGGGCTGCTGGATCTCATGGTAGTTTTAGTTTTTTGATGACCCTCTATGCTTTTTTCCCCATGGAGACTATCAGTTTGCAAGCAGAGCACAATACTTCCCTTTTCTCCCCATTTCTGCCAACATTTGTTACCATTTGTCTTTTGATGATGTTCATTTTAACAGGATGATGTTCATTCTACCTGTGGCTTTGATTTTCATTCCCCTAATAATTAGTGATGTTGAGCATCTTTTCATGTACTTGTGGGCAATCCATCCATTTGCTTTGGAAAAAAATTATGTTCAGGTTCTTGGTTCATTTTTAACCTGGATAGGTGGTGATGATGAGCACGGAGATGATGGTGGTAATGATGATGGTGATACTGGTGTAAAAAAAAGGCCAGTGGAGATTTGATAAGGATTGAATTCAATCTACGGATGACTTTTGGTCGTACTGCTGTTTTAACCATATTGATTCTTTGAAATCATGAACACTGTACTTTTACATTTATCTGTGTCCTTTTTGAATTCTTTCATCAATGTTTTAAAGTTTACAGAGCTATTTCACCAATTTGGTTAAGTTTATTCATAAATACTTGATTGTTTTTGATGCTGTTGCAAATGGAATCACTTCAATTTTCTCAGTGTGTTTAAGTAAGCACTTCAGCTGAGCCTGCAGCAGACCATCCCATGGTTCTGTTGGGATGGCTGCTTCTGGGCACTGCAGTATTTGGTTCAAGCAGTCCCATCTCTTCTGAAAAGTGGACCCTGTTACTTGAGGCAATGTTATGTGAACCCTCATTAGATAAATAGGATGTTCTGTTATCCTTTCCCTGTTACTGGTAGTGGCACTGTGGACAGAGAAGGAGAATACACACCCAGAAGAGGTATCAATTCCATAAGAATGCCAAAGCAGAATGAGCTCAATGTAATCCAATTGCTGTTAAGTGAGCGGTGGGTCTCCTTGAGAGATGACCCTCTCCCAGGGGTCAGTGTTAACCTGGGCTGCTGGATGGCTGAGCATTAAGCAGTATGGCAAATAGGACCAGTCTGGTGATACGGAGTCCAACAGACTGGGCTCATCTTGGCCTTATCCCTATCCTCTGGACATTAGAGGTAACACTACCTAGACATTAGAGGTAACACAAGAGGCCTGCAGCACCTGTAAGCATCACATCAACCAACACATTAAAGATGGCAGACTATGAATATAGGAAGCCTCTGGATCCTTCAGGGTCCTACTGAGCTGGCTCTCCCATTTAGATTTTGAACCAATGTTTGAAGCTGTCTACATTCAGACCACCAATCATGGAAGAAGGATAAACTACTTGTGTAAGCCACTGCTAATCTGATTCATGGCTGTCTTGCATTCTAACCCATCTGGAACTGCACGTGCATGCGCACACACACTTTTTTTGGCCTTCAGTTTACAAAAGTAAATCATATTTTTTATATATAAATATATATATATTTTGGTATCTTGCTTTAAATTTGTCCTGGCATAATGGAAATCTTTACAAGATAAGGGTGATAGCTCTAATTAACTATTTAAAAATATTTTATTAATTGTTTTGGAAAGAGAGTACTAGTGCATGGTTTAAAATGTAATGTGTATAAATGAAATATCATACAGACACTTTGGAAAACCAGAGTGTCTCAAAAAGATCCCCTCAAATGCAGAAATTCCACACCCAAGAGTATATACCCAAGATTACTGAAAACATACATGCACATAAAGATTTTTGCACAAGTGTTTTATAGCATTTTTCATAACAGCCCCAACGTGGGGCAAAAAAATCCCCTCAATATCTATCAATTCACAAATGCATAAATACAATGGTATATAGTCGTGTCATATAATGATGTTTTGGTCAAGGACAGACTGCATATGTAACAGTGTGAAGTAGGCTATATATTTAGATTTATCTAAGTACACTCTAGGATGTTCTCACAAAGAGGAAATTGCTTAACAGCCTGTTTCTCATATATGACTGTGTTCACTGTGTTCATACAATGGAATATTATTCAGCAATAAAAAAGTGGAATACTGTTACAATACTACAATGTGGATGAACCTGAAAATATCATGCTAAATAAAAGAAACCAGTCACAAAACCACACACTGTATGGTTCCACTGATGTGAAATATGCAGGCCAGGCAAATCCGTAGAGAGAGAAAGTAGAGCAGTGATTACCTGGGGCTGGAGATGTAGAGGCCAGGAATGGAGAATGACTGTGATGTGCACGCACTTTCTCCTTGGAGCGCTGAAATGTTCTAATTTGATTTTGATGATGGTTGCAGGACTCTGTGAATATATTAAAAATCATTGAACTGTATACTTTAAATAGACAGATTTCTCAATATAACTATAAAAAATACAAATGGAAACAAGTTTTTCTTCTACTCTCTAGTTACCCTTCTCTAGAAGCTACCACTTACCAGCTTCTTGGACACATGTCCCAAAATATTTTACTTGTGTTTGAATGTATTAATGTAGATGTTTGTCTACAGTTTGTTGCACATGACACCTATTAATTTTTACACTTAAAGATGTATTGAGGAGACAGAGGTAGAGCGATGGGGCCATAAGTCCAGGAATGGCCAGGACTTACCAGCAACCAGCAGAAGCTAGGAGAGATCTGGGAATGTCCTTCCTTAGAGCATTCAGAGGGCCCATGGCCTCGCTGCCACCTTGGTTTCAGACTCTGAGACTCCAGAACTGTGAGAGAATAAATTTCTGTTAAGTAAAAAAAAAATAAATAAAAGACAACAGGAGAAAATAAAAGACAAGAGGCCCTTCTGTAGAACCACATATATGGCTGACTCCTTTTATGGCACAATATTTATTTGCATGACTGTTGAGATTCCGCTGGAGAATTAGGTGTTTCCAATTTTTGCTTTATGAACCAATGCTGAAACAAACCATCTTATCCAGACACCATTTCTTGCATTTGCAAGTACATCTTGGGCATGGATTCTTTGAAGTGGAATTGTTCGATCAAAAGAATAGTATATTCTTAATTTTGATAGAATTGCTGAATTGTAACTCTGTAACATTTGTGGGCAACCACGCCCCCCCAAGCACTGTGCGTGCCTGTTTCTCCACAGCACCCCTCATACCTGATAAATGCTTGATCTTGTCCATCTGGTAGTCCACAAACTGTATCTCATTATAGTTCTAATTTGCATTTTTGAGTCTGTTAAATCATTTTACATTTAAAATCATTATTATACTTAATACTATTAATGCTAGATTCACTTTATCAAGTCATCTGAAATTTTTCTGAAAATTGTTTTCTCCTATTTTTTTCCCTATTTCTCTATGGTTGTTGGTCTTTTCTATTGTTGTTTTCTCTGGGAACTCTTTATGTATTAAGGAAATCAGCTGTTGGTCCCATTTTCAGCAAATATTTTCCCAAGATTTTGTCTTTTGATTGTATGATTTTTTTTTGCCATGAAGAAAGTTTTATTTTCATATAGTCAAATTTATTGCTATTTTTAAGATTTTCTGAATTTTGTGTCATGTTTAAAGAATCTACCCTCACTCAAGACTGTAAAAATAATTATTTACCTCTAGTTCATTTAGTTTTTCTTTTGTATAGAATTTATATCCCTCCAAGGTATGAGTACAGATTCAATTAATTTTTCTCTAGATGCCTTTTTAGTGGCTCTGCCATTATTACTGAGTTATCTTTTTCCTGTTTTTTGGTATGCTACCTTTGCTGTGTCCTTATGTGTATTTGGGTTTGTTGCATTGCATTGTATCTCTGGAACAAACACTCTTAATTATGATGTATTATATATATATATATATTTAAAGATTTACTTATATATACATACAAGAATTGGGGTACAGGCCAGAGTTGCAGGGGGTGAGAAGATTCACCAGAGACAGAGTGGGGAGCAGAATAGGCAGCTCGACTGAAACACACTGCTGAGGGGAGCAGCAGGCGAGGCAGGAGAGGTCTGCTGCGCCATGTGGGTCAGCTCCCTGGCTGGGGATTGAACTTGTGCTGCAGTGGCTGTGGATAGCTTCATAGTGCTGTGACTTAACCTCTTGTGCCACCAGGGAGGCCTTTGTGTATTATACTTTTAAATTGTTATTCAATTCTATTTGCTAATATTTAGGGTTTTTGTTTTACTTTTCATAAGTGGGCTCAGTCTATATTTTCTCTCAAGTATGCAGGGTTTGTTTTACTTAATGACATAATCACTACTTTAGAAGATTAAGAAAGTCTTTAT
Source organism: Galemys pyrenaicus (assembly GCA_019455555.1). NCBI lineage: Eukaryota > Metazoa > Chordata > Mammalia > Eulipotyphla > Talpidae > Galemys > Galemys pyrenaicus. The sequence continues at coordinate 3,449,258 of JAGFMF010012032.1, forward strand.
TCTTTTTATATCTCTGGCATAGCTTAAGTTATCTAGTCTTTGAAGGTCTATTAGAATTCCCTTGTAAAACCTGGGCATAGTGCTTTTTTGGAATTAGCTCTTGAAAAAATTTTTTCTATGGAAAGTGACCTTTGAAATTTTCCATTTCTACTAGGTTCCATTTTGGTAAGCTACATTTTCTAGAAAAGTATCCATTTCATCTAGTTTTTCAAATGTATTTGCATAGTATTGTGTGATTTAAAATCATTTTAAAATAGACTCTGATTCATGTCTTAATTTATATTTGTGCTTCCTCTCTTTTATCTGCTTAAATGATATCTTTTTCTATCACTTATAATCTATGTGACTCAATGAATTTATTCTACTTTACCATCTCTGTGCTCCTTTTACCTTTTGTTAAAAACAACTGCGCTCTGTCTACTTTGTCAAAGCAATTAACAGTTACGCTGCCCTTCCAACTTATTCCATCTTTGGTTTGCCTGAGCTGTCCAGTTAAATATAGTCAGTGCTTACCAGTCCCTTTTAAACAGTTTTCTCATTCATTTCTTGGATGAAGGTGGTTTCAAGAAGATTCCCCATGAAGGATTCATTAGTATAAAATTCCATAAATTCTTGTACGTCTAAGATTGTTTTTCTATAAACAAGCACATGAAAAAAGGCTTAATATCATTAGTCATTAAGGAAACACAAATCAAGGCCGTAAGATACCCCTTCACTCAGAGAATGGCTATTTGAAATGAAAAAAAGAAAATAACAAGTGTTGCAAGGATGTGGAGAAATTGTATTTTGTGTATTTGGCTAGTGGGAATGTAAAATGGGCCAACTGTTGTGGAAAAGTTTCTTAGTTCTTCAAAAATTTAAAGAGTTGTCCCATGACCCAGCAATTCCAGTTCAAGATATCCCAAGACAGCTGAAAAGAAGTATTCAAGCAAATCCTTATACTGAAATGGCAGCACTGCTCACTGCAGCCAAGAGGTAGACACAATCTAAGTGTCCATCAATGGCTGAAGGAATTGTGGTTATTCATACAATGGAATTATTATTCAGCCATAAAAAGAAACTAAGTATTGACAGACCCAACAGCAGGGGCAAACTTTGAAAACAGGAAGGGTAATAGGGTGTGAATGCTTAATGTATACAATGGAAGTGATGGAAGTCTTTAGGAACTAGGTGTGGTGGTTGCAGAACATTGCAATGCCATAAATTGTTCATTTTAAAAATTAATTTTATGTTGAGTGAATTTCACCCAAATCTTTTTTCTTTTAGCCTTGAGGTGAAAAATAGCCAAAAAATCCTTAATTTACATTTCATGTGAGTTTTTTGATGAAAACTACTTTACTACTGTCTTGTTTTATAAGTTGCTCCTGGAAATCTAATGCTAATTTGACTGTTTTCTTTATATATGACTTGTTCTTTTTTTCCATGGAGTACCCAGGGCTATTTTTTTTCTTAACATCTAGTTGTATTAATATGTCTGAGTTGATTTTTGAAGCAATTTTTCTTCATAATGGGCTCTTTCAGTATGTAGTCAGGTCTTTTATTCTAGGAATGATTTCTGGAACTACAACTTTATATATGAGTCCTATCGCATTGCTTTGTTTTCCTCTTGAACTTCTTTAATTATACTGTTTCCCAAAAACATCTACCATTTCCCCATTGTTTGCTTCTACTTCTTGCTTTAACTTCATTTTCTTGGTACTTTTTATTTCTATCCATTATCTTTACTTAGTTTACTTATATTTTCTGTTAGCCACCTCCGCCCTCATCCTAACCATCATTAATAATCTATCACATGCCGAAGTCATGACACCACCGCTTACCAGAAATAGTGTCATCCTTTGCATCATCTCATCAGGCCAGTGGCCTAGTTTCTGAGTCCCATCTTGACATTGTGTTTTCTAGGACTAAGCCTCTTTACTGCCTTCATCAGGGTTCTACCAAGGCAGGCTGGAACAAGGGCTTACATGCAAGTGCTTTATTTGGAGATGATTCTGGAGAAATGTGAGCCGGCTGGGTGGGGAGGGGGGAGAGGGGGAGGTGGTGAGAACAAAAGAAAAGGCCTTTCACAGCTGGACTGGCAAGCCAGTCACCTATATGCACAATGGGGGTTACTCCCTCTGGGACTTCAGACAATTAGCACTGTCCAGCAGAGAGATGGAAGAGAGTGTTTTTTCACTGGCTCTGGCTTAATTTGGTCAAAGAGTTGGGACATTAACTTGCTTATTTGTGGAATAAAAGATGGGAAAGGAGGATGTGACATAGGCCCAAGAACTATTTCTCTTCCAGTGATTTTTCATCCTTACAGTTAAGTACTCAGCTCTCAGTGTCATCTCATCTGAGTGTGCTTAAGATTTTGTCTTTTCTTCAGTACTTTTTTTTTTACTATGTGCATTAAGTGATTTGTGTTTATCTAGCTTGAGACTACAGGATTTTTCCATCTGTATCTTTTGTACATTCTGAAAAATTCCTAGCCATTCTTTTTTCACTCTCCTGGGACTTATTTGTGTAACTTTTCACATCATCCCAAGCCTTTTAACTCTGCCCCCCCTCTTTTATTCTACTTTTCTTTTTGGTACTTTCTGCACCTTAGAGTGGATTTTTTCTTGAAGTTTTTTCCACAGTTAACTAATACGCTCTTCAGTTGCGTCTGGCTTGCTCCTGGACCCACCTAGTGAATTCCTAATTTGTTATTGTGATTTTCACAGGGTTCCTTTCTACAGTGTCCAATTCTAAGTCACAGTTCTGTTTTTTCACTCTATAAACACGTTAAGCATTATCTGTCAAAGTTCAGAGATGGTGACTTTATTGTCCAATAGCCGTTTTACTTGTCTGTTGTCTTAGTCTTGAGACATGTGGTCTTGGAACTATGACAAAGCACATTCACAGCAAATAAAGCTCAGAATGACACATTCCCCTAAACATTTTGAAAAGTTCCTTATGCTTCAGCTCCTTACCAGGTTTCTAAAATGTTCTGAGCTCCAGTCACTGTTACTTCACTGTAAAAAGGTACAAGAAGCAAAGATACAGAAATTAGCTTGCTGTTTCCTTAGTTTCCCATTAGCTGACTGCGAGTGCCCCTGTTGTGTTAAATTAAGAAATGCATTAACACAAAGGAGTATTTGGGGAAATCACTGGAGCGCTCACAGATGCTGAATGAGAGGTTCAGCTGCATACAGGTGCAAATAGAACATATGATGTAAATGCAAAGATTCAAACGGTAAATTTGATTCAAAGACAACTAATGATGTTTTGTGGAGAGATGGGTGGAGCCATTACAGAGATGAGAAATAAGAGAGGCGAACAAGAAGGGGTAAAAAGGAGAAGAAAAGCCTACAGGTGTCAATGATAGGAAAAAAAAAAGACCATGTTCTAGGTCTGACAGTACCAGCTTTTACTTCAGAAAAAGTGGGAGGAGAAATACGGTTTAATGTTACATGGAAGGAGAAAGGGCAAGAGCAAAAGGGGTACCACCACCAGGAACATATGCCCCTTTTCCAGGAGGTTGGGCTAGGACAGGCCTTTGGTGATATTCTGAGGGGAAGTGATAATTCTATTTTGCAAGATGAAAGAGATGAAGATGAGGCGATGTCTCTTAATTCTCCATTTGCTGCTTTCATAACACTGGTTTCTATAGTTTGGATATTTTTCGGCTTTCTGGTTGACTTGGAGGTTGTTTTTGTCCCAAACAAAGGGACATAAAAGCTGTGTTTGCTCCCATTCGTGGGCCTAATTAGGCACGCTGCCCAATCTGTAATAACTCATGGGTCTAGTTTTGTTGAGGTAGTCAGAGGCCTTCAGGCAGGAGAGACTTAACAAAACGTTCCTCAGAGTTGGGGACAAATCCTGATATTGTCAAATCACATGATAACTTTACAACCTCAGCCCTCTCCCTCGGTTGTTTTGTGTTACACAAAGACATTTTACTCTCTTATTTGTTTGCAGACATGATTCACATTTTGCTATCTACTGCATAAGGAAATCATTCTAAATTCAGCAATAGTGCCAGTTTGACTTAAAAAAAAAGTTATTTTCCACATCCACAAAAATGTTAATCATATTCTTGTTAGAACATGTGTAAGAAGTGGTTTTCATTGTCACAGCTCTTGATGTCAGATTACTAAAATAATTTATGTTTTGTTGTGGGAACATGGGTGCACGCAGAGCCTCCCGGGTCACGTGACCGCCGCTCAGCCCACACGTCTTTACAACACATAGAAATTATTTGTGTTTTGTGGTAACAAATGAATGGCAGGAGCAGCAAAATCTCAGTGTGGCTGTTCTTTATTTGATTAAATATATTCTCTATTTATTCTAAAAAAAACCTAATTTAAGTTAAACGGCAATAAACCATGATAATTCGGAAAACATGTTGAAACTGAGAGTGAAGAGAAATGTTCTCTACGTAAACCGCACTGTAAACCATAAAACTTATTTTTGTCAACTGCTTCTCATGACAGTGGCTGGGAATTTGACATTTCTACTACAGTAGGCAAAAAACATGTAAAATACACTCTTCCACATACCACATCACATCTCTATTTATATTTTCAAACTAAAAGCATCACAGCCCTCAGAAAGTGCTGAGTGTACCGTGTACGCGTCCACCCAGAGCTCTAAGATCACACAAGCCTTGTTACTTTACAGGGGTGCACCTGTGCGGCAAGGCCTCTGTGGGCACCTCCTGGGCCCCCAAACCTTACTTAATGGGTCAGGCTTGGCCCTCTGAGGGAAAACCCTTGCTCTGTAAATCCAAAAGGTGGTGACCCTGTCAATGAACCCTGGTGAACACAGGGAAAAAAAAACAAACAACTGTCCTCGGACAGATTATGAAACCCAGTTGGAACATCCAGATGACAGCATTCAGCGCCACTCGCCCACCTCAAAGTATGTCAGTGCTGATTCAATTACCTTTAAAAGTGAGCTCTGTGAAGATTTACATAGTTTACAGGCCAAGTATTTTGAAACCAGAAGAGGAACCTTTAATTATGTTGATGTACATAAACGTGACAGAAACATGGTTAGTTCTCTCATCTTATCTGAGGTATACATTCCACACAGTTGACTACATCTCAGAAGTTTTCTAATAAAAACTTCCCCTCTCCACTTAAAGATCACAGGAAGCCAGCACACTCCGGTTCTTCTCCTTGCAGAAAGGGTATTTAGTTCGGGATGTAACGTTTTAAAACAATAATACAAACCTCCTGGGAGAGTACCACAATAAATGTCTCAAAAACCACTCAGTTAATCCCAGGGTCTAATCCGGCTGTTTTAAATTACTTCAGGGAATATTACGGGCCTTAATGACACTGTAACTGCAGAAAGCCAAAGAAAGCTAGAAAGAGAGGCCAAAAAGATGAGCTCAGAGCCAGCTGAAGTGACAACAAACATGTGGCTGTTTACTGGGATTGGAGAGGTTTAGTCTGCAGATGTTTGTGGTCTATAGAAGGTTCCAAAGGAATGAGTTGCTGTGAGGATTTGCAGAGTTTGATGAGAGCAAGATTCTTCGTGGAGATGGCGGACTCCAGACAGGGAGGCCCAACGGCAGAGGCGGACTCGGTAGATTTCTGCGGCCAGATCATACCCCGCTGGTCCCACAATGTACATCGACAGATTGATAGTGTGCGGATGGCATTTCAAAGCCTCCTAAAGACGAGAGTCATTATTGAAGCCATTAGAGCACAGATGGTTCAAACTATATGCAGATATTCATACTTGCATTTTTGCATTATAGCTGCTTTTTTTTCCTGTTGAACTGTAATGAATTGTCTCATAATCTATTCCATCTTCTTGCCATTAGCAGGCTTTGAATGTTCACAAATAGGAGCAAAGAACTCATTTTCCAGAGCTTTAATCACACAAAGAGGGAATGCCTAATTCTCTAAATGAAATGGTCTGTGATCACTGAAGCAGAGATTTAATATATCACGGCAAATTAGGTAGATTTTAATAAATTACTTATCTCCCTGAATACTTTACATATGCTTAAGAAGGAACATAGCCTGTTTGCAAACAGTGAAAACCCACAGCCTATAAAAATCCTTTGAAGAAAATGACAAATAAAAAAGTAAATTAAAAAATGAAATGCATTATATCCTAGACCTCTAGAGACAATTCCTTTGCAGCATTGATTCACAGCTCCATTAAAAATATCAATTAAATCCTTCAGTGAGATTGGGCAAAAGCTAGAAAATTAACTTTCTGAGCTGCTTTCTGAGGAATGGTTATCCAGATACACTCCACTATTGTGTAAGCTTGATGTAAATTTTAAAAACGATAAAAAGATACTCTTTTCAGGTCTAACTAAGCATATCAGAATTTGAGCCATACTTTTAATAATTTCTTTCTATGTCACAAGCTAAGTTTTCAAAGGACAAATTTCTCTCTCTCTCCCTCTCTCTACACACACACACACACACACACACACACACATGCGTCTATCGCTCTTTATACATACATCCCTGGGCCACATATCACCACTACAAATACACAAAAATACCTGTAATTTTTAAGGAAAAAACAAACCAAAAACTTGCAGTAATTTAATAAGTTGGTGCCAAGTCTCATTCTTATATTTAATTGATAGAAACTGCATGCATCAAAGAAAATGCATACTGAGCTTTAATGTGCATAAAATGGATATTAGCATTTTAAAGAGGAAGATTAACACATTAATCCAAGTAATTTTCATATATTGCTTCTAATAAAATCTTCACAGTATAAAATTCGTAATGAGGCTAATCATAGCATTCCATTTAGTGGGACGATTAGGGATAACAGAAGAGTATTTCTTTTTCACAGGATTGGTAAGATTTATGCTTGTTGCTTATTAAAAGTAAAAATGGGAGCTGCGTTTCAGTTCTCCATAAGGAAATGTTGAAAATGCAGATAACTTTCTCATGCTATTGTGGAGCTATAAATTATTGAGACGCCGTGGCCCTGTTGGAGAACTTACGTCCGGAGGGGTGTCCATCAAGGGAAAGAGGGAGTAGAAAAATAAGACAAATGAAAAAGTATACAAAAACCTGAACACTTCGAACCCAGGCCTCCCACTGCCCATGAATTATTGATTATGTACACCGGAATAATTACAAAAATCTCGTCTAAGGTTTCACAGGAACATTTACTCAGGAGCAGGAGCCGCCTCTGGAGCAGTTTCCCTCAAGCCTCGAGTCACCTCTGTATTCCTCGTCCACAGACTGCAGGGCGTGAAGCGCTTGCACCGTTACCCTGAGCTTGCCAATAATTTCACCATCTGCTCGTGCGTCAAAAACTGGAAAATGGCAAAAAGGTGTTAGTGTTAACACATTTGCCTTCAGACAGGCTAGGTGAGACAGCGGTGGTAGAGGTGAAAATACTTCCTGAAGGTCTGAAGTTCACCGGCATCTCTGTGATCTGTAACACAAAGCTGGGTGTGCAGTGGAGACACACCTGTGGAAACACTGCTCGTAGAGCTAGGAGTAACCGTCCAGTCCTAAAGCTGACTCAGCTTCGAAGAGTACCTCATGGAATCAGCATTTGTAAGCTTGTAAGCAATAAAAAGTCTAAAGAGATCAAGTCATGACAAAGTCAGACTGATAACACATTTCAGAACAGCAAACCGCTGTCAAGAACACGGTCTAACTCGGTCGGACTGCTTATTCATCTCTATAAGGAGAACACTGCACTTAAAACAGATTATACATAGAGTGAGAAGTGCTAAGGGCCTGTGGAAGGGCTCTGAAGGTCCACGAACTGGGAAAACAGACGTGAAGCTCTGCGTGTACGTGGGCTTTTGCTGGAAGAGGGTGTAACCCTCCATGGTGGCTATGGACTTCCTGTTTACACTCCTTGGTTTTTCCTGGACTTCTACGGTGTGAGTGTGTGTTTAATTCTAACATAATTTGGAAAGGAATTTCCAAATCAAACGTGTCGCTCGGGTGATGGCGGGGGCAGTGGTCTCCGCTCACTCCAGAGTGCTTCACTGCTCCGGGGCTTCTCACAGAGCAAAGCACTCAGATTCCTGCCCAGCCAGTGCCGACTCCTCTGTAACCCCACAACGTGGCCACCACGGCTGCCTGCGACCCAGCACTGTATTCGCCGCGGCCTCGCAGGAGGAGACGCTGCGATGCGGCTCTGGCTGGGAAGCAGAGAGACTAGGATACACAGCACAGGCCATTTGGTCACTGTGTAGACGCTCTTGGTGTCTCCAACAGGATTTAGGGTAATATTTGCATCTCTCCATCTTTTTATTCTGTGCCTGCCGAAAGTGTGACTGTGTGTTGGATGTGGACAGTTTATAAAGATTTCCCAGAGCAGGTTTCCAATTTGGTGATTTGGTCTAATTTGGTCAATTATTTGGTTAGATCCTGACGTTTGAGCATCTGATCCACACCACGGAATACCTCATGGACTGTGGCTGGACCACGGCGTGGGCAGCGTCCCTGACGTGCCCATCAAGTGTTTAACGCATGGACAGATGATTCCAGAAGCCACATCCAGCTATGCCTCTGCTGACTTAACACAGAGGACCAGGACTCAGCCTCAGTTCTCCACTTCTGACAGACAGCCACGGGCATCCCTGATAACTATAAGTCTGATTCATAAACTATGGTACCGTGGCATGTTCTAAATATGTCATGTAAGGTGACAGGGGAGAACCGCAGTGCTGCTGGGAGTCACGCTCGGGGAGGCTAAGATCCAGTCAAAGGACATCCTGTCAGGGATTCCTTATTCTTCCCCAAACCCTGGCTGGAAACATGTGACCAGACTGCTCAGAGTCACTCACAGTGGCTATGTCATGGGTGGGAATTCTGAGTTAAAGAGAAGCCCAGCAGCCCTTGTAAAAGCCACCGAGAACAGCATGACTAGCTGAGGTCGGGCTAGGGATGTGAGGCCGCCGTAGCAGCATTAAAACCATCCAGCAGCCAATTTTTTATCAGTTCTCTCTCCCTAATCCTACAGAAAGGAATACTTTTTTGGGAAACTCAATGATTTAAAAATTTCTGCTGATTCCGGGCCTCCCTGGTGGCGCAGTGGGTTGAGCAGTGCACTATGAGGCAGACCGCAGTCACTGCAGCACGGGTTCGATCCCTGCTGCCGGCCAAGGAGGGGATCCACATGGCGTGGCAGACCTCTCCTGCCTCCCTGCTGCTGCCCTCAGTAGTGTACTTCAATTAATCTGCCTGTTCTGCTCCCCGCTCTGTCTCTGTGAATCCTCTCACCCCCTGCACCTCTGGCCTGCACTCCAGTGCATTATATGCATAAATAAATAAATCTTTAAAAAAAAATTCTGCTGATTCCAAGGAAGGTGGAGGACAAGGGAAAAAAGTGAGATGGGGAAAGGCTTCAAAAGGCATCAGCTCGTGCTGCAAGGCCCCAAAACACAAGCAGCCAGCAAATAAAAAGCCCTTCACCGAGAGCCTGGGGTGCAGCGTGGCACTGGGCTGTCCACAGCGGCCTTGTCTCCACACGTACCGTCGATCTCCTGCTCGATGACGTCCTGCCCCTGCTCAAACGCCTCGACGAGGTCCACGCTGGCCACGCCGACATCCTCGCACTCCAGGTCCTGCTCGTCCTCGGGAGGGTCACTGACCACGGTGAAGCGAACGCTGAGGAGGGAAAGAACAGAGAACATGGCCACAGGTTGAGAGGGAGCCACTGCCAAACCAGACTCCAGAACGGGTTTTTAGTACTCGGTATGAAATCTCGAAGTTTCCAACCATCTGAACACGAAGAAAATTATCTTAGGCTTGATAAGTTATTACATGAACTATTAGAATCACTGTAGCACACCCAGCCTTCAAATGAACACTAATCCACTTTCCAAAGCACTATGATTAATGTTTATCTCTAGGATCTGAGAAAATTACCGGGCAAAGAGAACCAGATGTTCACTCTAATATACACTATCTGGTCCCATTTTGACACATCTACTTTTAAGACAAAGAGGAGGAAGTGAGTAAAGAGCATGGAGGCTAGGGCCGCATTTTCCAAAGAAACGTGCGGCTCTGGAATTGCTCGGAGCAACTGCACCGACTGTGTGTTCTGCACATGCCTGGCTCGCGCTCCCGTAACGCTCTGCAGCACGTTAGTAAGTGTTGTAGCTCTGCCCGACAGCTATGCGAACTGTTTGCATTACTTCAGCGATCTTCTAACTTACAATCACAGCATCCAAGTTTTATTTTACTTTTAGACACATAATTATAGGGTCCTGATGGAACTGATTTGAATTAGTGGCTTGCGTTGCAGCCAAACACACTTGGACTGACCAAATGACAGGAATTTACAGTGTAGTGCTCTTTTGATACATCTTGGCAGTGGAGCCCAAGCCATGGGTACTCGTGAACTACCCGTTTTAACCACTGCCAGAATGTGTCCATCCCCAAACAGAAACAAAGCAAGAAAGTTGTTTTTCAGATAATGTTTTTAGATAAAAAAAAAAGTCTCAGAGAAATCCTGCCTTGAAAAATATGGATCAGATTCTTTCCAAATGCTTGTACGTATACACAGTCAACATTTTACTCCTTACAAAGTCCCTGATTTAACCTCGAAATAAATTTGAATTAGAAAACAGAAATTCCTTCAGTTGAAATCAAATTTAATAATTAGGAAGAGAAGTCTGGAAATGAGTAAGATGGGTATTTTTATGATGCACAAAATAAAAGGGATGACATGGTTAAGGGCATTTGTTCTGGGTTCAAATTCTGCTTTCCTACTTATTTGCTGTGTGGCCTTGGACTTATTACTTAACTTCTCTGATCTAAATCCCTTTATCTACACAATGGGGATAGTTACTTACTAATATCTCATAGGGCTCTTAGGAGGATCGGATGAGATGAACACATAAGATGTGCCAGGGACATAGTACCTCACTGAGTAAATGTTTGCTCTTTTACTATTAGTTTTTAAATCTAGGTAGAGCTACTGAAACATCTACATTTGTAAGGGTTGACAAAAAGGTGGTACAGGAAAGGCTTGTGGCCCCCGTTTCAGTGGAAAACTTAGAAGGCCAAATTACACATCGCCTCCATCATTCATTTAAATGAGACTGACTAGGAAAGAAATGGTCCCCAAATCAATGTGCTTGGAAGAGTAGGCATTACAAGGGTTGGCTGAGGCACATTTTACATTCATGAGACTTACAGAAAAAAATAGAGGTTACACAGACTTTACTATTGTCGACGGATTCTCCTGATATAATGTTCTATAACTAAGGATCATATGTATGCATATCAATTTACGAATGCAGACTACTGCTCTCACTGAATATAGAGGAATCCTGAGACAGACAAAAACGAAAACCCTTCTAAATGCCAGGGGAAGGAGCAGAAATGAAAAAAGCTGCATTATTTCTAGCTTTAAATAAAAAAGAGCAAAATGGATAGCAAACACAAAATTAAGAGCTATCAAGTCAAGCTACAAAGGGAAAAAGGTATATCAAATAACTTAGAACCACATCCACATTACTCATCTCACCCCTCACCCAGCCAAAAGAAAGGGGTGAAACCCCACTGCATGTTCTGAAGGGGTGCAGAGTCTAGTCTGAGGCCCGGAGACACCCCTGGAGAGATGCCAAGTGCTCAGGTGGAGGTGGAACAGGGCCTGCCACCTGAGCTGCTCCTGCTCCTCTTCCTCCTTCTCCCCGCTGACTCAGTCTCTGGGAGAGGCACGGCCTTGCTGGCCTGCCAGGCCGGCTCCAAGACATGCACCTCCACATACCTCTCACGCCTGGAATTCCCCCGCCCTGCTCTTCCTTACACTCCGTGACTGGCGCGCCCATCCTGTACCAACCAGCTGAAATGCCACCTCGGCAGGTCTGCCTTCACTGCTCCTTTCTATCGAACTTGCTCCCAGGATTCCTGTAATATGCAGCTGGTTCATTTCTTTACTTGTTACTGCCTGTCTTCCTCGGTGGGATATAAACTCCAGGAGTGTGGCGACTTTACCTTGTTCACATTTTAGCAGCTCCCGACCCTTAGATAGGGGATTATAAGTATTCACAGCACATCTTTGTTAACTGACAGAGGTAAGTCCTTGCGGAGGGCTGGGCCGCTGGGGGGTGGTTCCTGGAGAAAGCAGTTGTTGGGCTGGGCTCGAGATTTAGATCTCAAACTTCACTTGCTGTTACTTAGGAAATCAGAAGGCACTAAAGCTCCTTAAGTCATTTAACATGAGTTTTGATTCTTTCCTTACTCTAGAATAATCCATTTTTATATGAAACAGAAGAACCTAAGGGCCCCCTATGAGTTTTGCATACTGGGATTCTGATGGTTACGTTGGATTTGATACACAGCATGCTGTTAAAGAGAAGAGATGAAACCAAAAAAGAACCTCATGTTGGTATAAAACTATGACTTCAAGTAAGTAATGTTTAAAGTCCCAGTTCAATGTGGCGTCTCCCCATTAAAGTGACACTTGTGTGTCTGCTTGTGCAGCTGGGGTCTGGTGCCAGAGGCGCCACATAGGATCTTTAGGTAAAAACACGCCTTCATTAGGGCCGTTGGGGCAGGGCCTGGCTTCAACAGGCATGTGAAGTCACCACCAAAGTTCAGGAAGACGCTGTCTCAGAAAATGAATTTTTGGAAATGAGAAGGTACTTTACATAATATGACTTCTGAGTCATATTTCAAAAAGGTAGGGCGATTCACCAGAATAACAAGTGTCTTTGGCTGTGGAAAAATGCAGGCGTGAATACCCTTCTTCGCTTGTAAAGAAAACGCTGCTGTCAGGGCAGAGGAGGACCAGGCCCTGAGCCCGCGTGGTGAGAGGCGTGGCCAGTGGCCTCAGCCCAGGGGTCACCTTGTGCCGGCAGGGCCTCTCGTGGTTGGTCTCAAAGTGGCTCCGTTTGTGTGCCTGTGAGGTGTTGAGAGTTTCTAGAGAATAACGGAGGAGTGGGAATCATTATAGAGATTGTGACGTTCTTTTTTTAAAAAAAAACTATTTTGGTATGTCTTCTGAGAAAAGGCAGATCTCAATCGAAAGCAGAATTGGTCTTTTTAACAATAAACACTCTGAGGAAACAAGGCTGCTGTCCCCAATGCGGAGTGCGGCGCGGCGTGTTCCTTCTGAGGACCACCGGCACAGAGGCGGGCGAGGGAGCGCCGGCCCTGACTGTGAACGGCGCTGAGTGCTGGAGCGGGACGCCTGGGTGCTGACCACACACGCAGATGCTCAGGTCCGGGGACTGGACAGCCCTGGGGTTCTGGCGGCATCTGAGGGGACCCGAAAAGAAGCTGAAGTACACAGAGGAACGACGTAAATCTGAGTGATTATCTACCACCCTGGGAGAAACAGAGCCACAGGCTGGTGCACAGGGCCTGGCCGCCCCTTCGTTGGCGTCACAGTCCATGGACACGACACAGGTATTTCAGGGAACCAGCGCAGATCCCAAAGCTGAGAAGCCTAGTCTCCTCTCTTGAAACAGAAGCTAAAATGCTGGGCTACGGTTAGCTCTGACTTCTTGAACTTGAGCCTCTTTCCAACGAAGTTGGCAGTGAGCGGCTGTGTCATGGATGGGCCTCAGGGCGAGGAGAAGTGGATGAGAGAGCTAAGGGGTCCCCTGGAGGAACCAAAGGGGAGCTGGTGAAAGGCAGCTCAGGGCTCACAGGCAGCAGAGGTTAAGTAACCGCTCACATCACGCGGGCGGGCGCTCACATAGAGCAGGGACTTGCTTAGACTAGGCTTTTCTCCTTCCCAAAAGAGGATAACTTTCTGCTGAACCAGAGCTGCAAAGTGTCCCATTTACATTTGCCAAAAAAAAAAAAAAAAAAAAAAGAGGAGAGAGAGAAGCATTCAGAAGATGACATGATGAATTATTAAACAATGATAGAATGATAGGAAGGTAAAAATTATTCTAAAAAGCTGATGCTCTATTACAAATAGTATCAAAATCACTAATAACTTTAAAATAACATGTTACTAAATTTCAACATTAAAATAAATAATATAAGAATATACTATGCACTTACCGTTCTATCCATCTTACACTTATCCCGTTTAATCCTCATACAACCCTGTGTGCTATTATTATCTCCCTTTTCTTTACAGGTGAGGAAAACAAGCACACCGTGTTCAGGTCACCTGTCAGACAGCTAAGTGAGTGATGGCTATGTGAGCCAATGCCTTGGACAATTGGGGTGCACCCTCCTTGTAATCACTGTGAATGCTCTTCTCAGTCACCTTGAATGCTGGGGCACTTTATACAAAATTGTGTAGTCTCTTGGTTTTCAAAGCACCCTAGGAGCCTCAGTTTCTCTGTTTGGCAGTAGGTTGGGCTATTGTATTTCTAGGAGAAGAGAGACCCAGAGAGGTCATTCATTCATTCAAGGTCACGGCGTGCAGAGAAGTCAGGAGCTCTCATTCCTCATTCTGGGTCATTTTTTTAAACCACACCTGTGCTACCGAGATCTAGTGCACAAAAACCACTGGATAGCCAGTCTAGAGTGCTTCAAAGTACCTTCCATTAGGCATCTCTCGTTTCTGTAGTATGGCTTTTAGGATGTCTCTCTTTTCTTGATTGTTTTCTTTATCCACGTAGATCACTATACCAAAAAAAAAAAAAAATCCACAAAAGGAAGTCACTTAGCAATATGCAACACTGGAACCTTCTGTATTTGTATAAATACCTGTTTTTAGAGACACAAGTCATGCCACCTCACTTGTATGCCTGAGAAAAGAAAGCAGCCCCGGAAACCAGAATCAAATCTGAACAGTTACGTGATGTCATTCATGTCTGTCCCTGGCAGCTTTACGTGCGCACTGTCAGAAGAGATACAGGCAACATCTAAGACTGCCACGTCGCTGTCACTGCCGATTAATGGCACTGGCAGTCATGACAGTTAAAGCCAGCGGTCTTTATTGCTTTGTATTTGAGGGATTTACTGCATTTTCCTTCACCCAAGAAGCGAGTGATAATGATAATGTATGGCAGAGAGCTTGTCCTTTCTGACAGCCTCAGTAATTTAATCCTTCTCTCCTGCCACAACATGCAATAAAAGAGGCATCTAGTGGATTGGACGGAGGAAATCCACAAGCTGACATCTGCTGGTGTTTGGGTGGGGAGCCTGGGAGAGAAACGTGGAGAAAGGCACAGAATCTCTTTAGGGTGTGAAGTTTGTCTTTGGTTTTAAAAGGCACAAGTTGGCACGCAGGAATGTGGCCGGGCTTGACTGAGCTGAAATAGGGGATTAGGTAACTGATCTAAAGCCCGACCAGGAAGAAGACGGGGAAACTAGGTAAGTGTCGGCACGTTGGGAAACAACATGTTCCAGTGCAATCACTCCAATTTTTGTCCTGATGACTTTTTTTCCTCAGTTCAGCAGCTTTTCAGCCTTAGTTTCTGCATTCCAGATGCCATTTTGGTGGTTAAGACTCCCCTGTGACCAGGTCTCAATGTTGGAGATTATTCCTGATCGAAAGTACACACAAGGGAAGTGACACCATGATAATTGTAAAGCCAGGCCCTGCTGAAAACAAACATATTTCATACTAAGTAAGGATGTCTCCCTGAACAACTTTAGTCATTAGCTGACAGCTCACTGAATCATCCACAGAGCAAATGCTAACTGAGGGCCAAGTGTGCCGGGCACCGAGGTAGACACACGAGGTAAGGGACACAAGTGGCTGTGTGGAGGTGGCTTGACGGCTGCAGAGAAGTAAGAACTAAGCTTCAATAGCCCTGTGTAGACACAGACTGCAGAGCTGACTGAGACTGACAGGGGTCATAAGACTTAGAGCTTTCTTAAATACAGTGTTTCACTTATCAAGGCTACAAAGATGCCTAATGACTTGAGAGTTCTACCGCTTTCAAGACATGGTGGCCCTATTTTGTTTGGGATAGTGTACCCCCTTATATGCTGAGATATAATTGACACATAAAATTACATTAGTTTTAGGTCGCTAACATAACAGGCTGATATAGTATATACTGCAAAATGTCTACCTTAATAAATGTGGCTAACATTTATCAGCTCAGAATCTTTTTACCTTTAAGCACTTTTAAGACCTCTCAGCAATGTTTAAATATACAACACAGTATTGTTAAGGATCGGGACCTACGTGGCAACCACAGTGATAAAAACAAAACAAAGGCAAAAAACAAGACTGAATTCAAAGTTCAGCATTTCAATCACACTGGACCAGTTCTGCTGAATCTCACTAGCTTAAAACTTTTGAAAAATGTAAAATATCTGTAACGTCCCATGTGTCCTTGAAGCTGCTGTTAGGCATACGGCTCCGTGGCAGGAAGCACGGAGCGCCCCACCCATCAGCCCAAACCGAAACTCTGTGTCCGATGAGAACTGGCTTCCCACGCTCCACTCCTCCCCACCGAACTCTGACTCCACCGGTGTCTGTGGACTGAGATTTGCCCTTTTGTGTCTGGCTTATTTCACTTACCATAATGTTTTCAAGATTCCCCTATGGCATGTATCAGGATTTGACTCTTTAATTTAAGGCTGGACAGTATTCTCTGGAGTGCGAGAGAGAATTTCAAACCTGTACAAGTCACCTCATGCTCCTTTCACTGTGTCTTGACCCCCCACCCCCCATTCTGATCACCCATTTGTCTCTTGATGGATATTTCGGTGTTTCCACCTTTTTCTATTGTAAGCAATGCTGCTATGGACAATGCAGGAACTCCCCTCAGAGTCCTTGCTTTCAATTCCTTTGGCTATATACCCTGATATCAAATTTCTGTGTCACATGGTGATTCTTTGTTTAACTTAAAAAACATCTTTACATTTAAACAGGCCAAAAAAAAAAAAAAGAAGGTATAGTTGGGACCGGTGCCTGTGACTGGCAGGCACACGATATTTCCTAGAAACAGCATCAGCTACTACTCACTTGCGTGATATTTATACACTAGGTTCCACACTTGCTGCAGTCACATGTGTTTAGAATCATTTTGAGCCTCATTTTATCGATGTTAAACAGACCCAAAGAAGGTGAGGTCCAACAGCGTCTGCCTCTGGAGACGACCTTTGAACCTCCATCCACACTGTAAGTTCAGCTTCCATGAGGCCAAAACTTTTCCACTGCTGAAGCTGCAGGCCTGTTGTTAGCACAGACTGGGGTGTGAGAGAGAATTCCAGAACTGTACGGACAGGTCACCTCATTCTCCTTTCAGTCTCTCATAAAAGGATATTGCTTAGATGTATCTGGTCCACATGCCTTAATCAACTTTTTTGGCTGAACACTTTTTAACAACTGCTTTTTGAAAAAATGCAAGCTACTTAAGAATGAGCTTAGTTCTCTAAAGGTGCACCATATTATAACTACAGTTCTCCGGCTTGTGCCAACGGCCAGCGCTGGGCTTCGCAACCTGCTCACTGGTTTGCAGTCTTTACTGTGTATCAGAGTGCCCGCTTGTGACACTTGTCACAGTGTCCCCAGGGCCCTGACTTCCGCTCGCCCAGTTTCTGATAGCTCTGAAGTGGGGCCTGAGAACTTGCATTTCCAAATGTCCTCTGCTGCTGTTGCTATGCCAATGACCACTTGCCCAGCTGACACACACAGACCCATCTTTAGCCCAACATTACTTTGCTCAATTTTTCAATGGGATTGGGAACCACTAAGCACTGTGCTGAAATGTGGGAAATAGGGACACTTTTGGCCATGTCTAATTAGGTCATGTTCTTAAAGACATTCAGTTGGTATTCTGAAATTAGATGGTTAAAAAAATCCCTACAGTTTTAAAACTTCAAATATACCCTTTAAAAAGCAATTCTGACAGTTCTGAGAAGTATCAGAACTCTCTAAAAAGTTCACCTAAGGCTTGCTAGATTTTGACAAACTGACTGACTGTATATGTCTCAAAAGGAAACAAACTAGTACTTCAAATACTTGACTTGATCTTGAGTTGTCTACAGTAGAAAAATACCCTCACTTAACAATCTGAAGAACTCTTCTATTCTCTATTAATGCAATTAGGTAGAAGAAATGCAGATGATTTAATTATAAAGGGTTGATAAACCTTGAATTCCAGATAACTTTTGTGTCAAATTATTATCATCCCTTTAATTCTTATCTTTACCAAATTTCTCCTCTCATTAGTAACTAAATGGAAAGTTCTGTATCCTTTTCATCTTGTGCATTAACTTTGTTCTAAAAGATAAACTGTTCAATCCTCAGAGACTAAGGGCCAGATCTGTGTAAGTCTCATACAAACTTGGGATGATTTCATTAATCTTCTTTCTTTCTACTGTCAATTCCCTAGAAGACACTATTTAGCCCCAGACAACGTTCTTTAGATTTACCATTAATCTTATTTTCCCCAAACTATTTCTTGCTTTCTCAGCATTCTTAAAACAAAATTTCTAAGCACAGTAAAATGCAAATTCTGTTCTTGTTACCAGTGGTTAGCCAGTGACTTAAACTTTGTTGGTTTTACCACCTACAGTTATTTTTTGTATAGGTGGAGTTGGTAATAATAGGCCGAATTAGTTTATGAATAATCCTAGGGATCACAGTTTAAATCTTCCATTTTATGTACCTAATTTAGGCCTCAGCATAGAAATCCCTTCTGAACAGATTCAAGTCATAATACAAGGTAAAAAAAATGTGAGGTTCAGTTAGCCTCTGGACTGGTATGTTGTCTGAATATAGTTTAGCACATGCTAAGAATCCTCCAAATTTTCTATCTTAATTAAAACAATCAGTTTGGAAGTGAAATTAATTTCATTAACATTTAATAAGATTTGGAAGATGTACGACTACATATTGACCTTTCCATCAAGTAACAAGTGAATAGCAAATCATCTCAATCACTGGATGAGATAGTTATTTAATCGCTAAAAATTCAACGTTGCCCTGCTTTGAAGGAGATATAGATATAATAATTTTAGAATAAACATTTTTATCATGTTATCCTTAATTGAAAAATAAAATATAATCTTTTAAAAGGTTAATATTATTCCTCAAATATGCTGATAACCTAGGATTTTTTCCTGTAGATTCAAAGAACATTATTTTGCTTCTAAACATGAAGCACATTTTCCCCTCTTTCCAAATAAATAGCCTTAAAATCCCTTTCAATTAACCTTGAAAATTTGACATAGTCAAATCTCAATAGTCAGGGATAGAAGTTGAAGAAAGGTGATAAATAGATAGTAGTTTATGTGTTGGTATCAAATGGTTAATTCAGTAGAAATGCAAACAATTCTTAAAATGTCAACTAGTATGGTACTTTGCAGTAAAAGGGGCAAAAAAACCCAAGGCAAAAATCAATGTCAAACAATCAACCAACAGTCCTGCAAAGATGTAGGTTACCATGTGAGAGTGTATAAAAGTCGGGACACTTGAGCATGTACCACAGGTTTCGTCCAAAGAAGAATCTGCCTTGCTCCTTAAGCAAATGGAAACAGCTGTTCTCCTACATGGCCAGATTTCTCAATGTTTAATCAACTTCTAAAAAACAATTCTGTTGCCAATCCAACCAAACATTCTACTGCTGACCTTTACAAAGAATATAAGAGCCAGAAGAGTTTGCTTCTTGGGGAATCTTCATTAAAATGAGTTGACTAAACAGTTCTTTCGTTACTACCAATATTTTGATATGGTTTACTTTTCTGGTACTTTGCAGTTAAAAGATCTCTAGGAAGCTTGAGAAAATATTTTTGAAAATGTTTCTGTTACATCAAGTCAGTGAAAGGAAGGAGGAATCGGATTCTTGTCTTGACCACACTACTTACATATTCACATGTGATTTCTCAATCTACCTATTATTGCAGAATTACAGAATCTGAAGCGGAAGGAAGATTAGAGAGCGACTTATTCAATGGGTAAGAAAACAAGGCATCATGAAATTCAAACATTTTGGCCAAGTTCACATCACTAGTAAGAGCTGTGGATGCAGATCTTTGGATTAGACCAAATATCTGGACTCATGATTACTGTCTTGAGTAATAAACATATTTCTAATGATGCCTGTTGCCAAAAAAAAGCCCCAAACAAAAAAAAAAACCCATTAACTGCCAGCATTTGTGATTCTGCTAACACAATAAGCATGAGTATAGATGTTAATAAAAATGTAATTTATAAAGCTAATGAGAAAAAATGAGCTGTCCAATTAGCATGAGAGAGCTTGTTTTGCTCAAGATAATACAACACTCCATTTTGATGGTTTGATTTAATATAGGAGTTTAGGAGAACTTAAGCAGTTTTATGCTGGGCTCATGGCAGCTAATATGCTTTTCACTCCTTTCTAAGTATACTTTCAAACCATCTTCATGTTGGCTGATCTAAGAATGTGCAGGATGCCTACTGGGTCTCTCTTGGTCCAGAACAGTCACATGTCAGCTGATGGACAGATAAAGGCGGAAAGAGAAGGCCTGCCTGATGCTATGAGTGAATGTGGGTGTTAAATGATCACATGGTCTTTTAGGGGTGTATGTCACTCAATTAAAATCCTGAGCATGGGACCCTGGGAAAGAATACAATAGAAATATCTATGCCATACCCATGATTGGAAAGGCAGGAAAACTTAGGCCATTGAATTACTTGAACCCTGTGATCAAAAAATCAGTCTTTTTCTTCTTCCTGAAATATCGCATTTTTCAATTAAATTCCGTTTCTACTTATCCCGATACAGCAGAACACTGAGAAACACTATTTTCCTTCTGTCTCTGTTTTCTCTTTAATACTATTTCAATTTTAATTTCTTAATCCTTCTTGATTATTCGGACAAGACTTCCATGATTTTATGTGAACTTTTTTATGAGAATTATACTTTCCCTTGTTCCTTTATAGATAAAGAGACAAAAATAAAAGCGTGTGTTTTCAGTCAACTGTACATACCATTGCTGTAGTTATAGTAAACCCACTGCCCGATCTTGGGCTTGGGCAGCGACACAGGGGTCTCTTCAGCGGGGAGACTATAGAACCGGCACTCAACGAATAGTCGCTGGATGGTGCTGTCTGTGCTCACTCTAGACTTGTTGAGGCTTAGAGCGATGATCTCGATCCTTATTTTTTCGGAAGGCTGTAAAAATGGGAAAAACAGGGAAACAAATAAAAAAAATCCTTTGCTCTTTTCCACTGTCAGTTTTAAATAAAACATGAAGGCCAGTAGGTCTCTTTTTGGGAATGCACTGTACACTACTGTGTAGTTACATATAATAGATTATGCATGACGCACACACACACACACAGAGAATGAGATTCTAATGCCCCAGGGTTTGAAGTTAACAGAGTCATGGCAGTAGTCTCCTGATTTACATTTGCGGCTATAAATACCCCACCAGTAGTCTAGCCGAAGTGAAGATTATGAGATCTTCATCTAAGATTGCTTTCAGAATGACAAGTATCAGTTGGCCTTGTTTCAAACAACCTAATGAAGTCCATGTTTATCACTGCTTTGATTTAATCTACAGTACCTGAGAAAGTTTGTTATTCAGAGATCAAAGCCTGTTGAATGTAGTTATTATGCTAATATAGGTAGCTATATGAATCCTTATTAACAAGAGCAGAAACCACAATTCATTCTCTTTTTATACCTTGTCACAACATTTCATTCAATAAGTAATGTTTTCAAACAGACACAAGAATTGTTACTTAACATTTTCTTGCAATTTATTTTTTACCTGATTTTTGTAGAGTTAGGAACTAAAATTATATTTGTGTAATTTTCGCTTCAATCCTTAATAGATTTTGGTGTCACAGACACTATTATGGGGGTCACAGATGTCTCCCTGAGTAGTGATTTAATACAAATTAAAATAGACTATGACTTAAAAATTAGATAATAACCTTGACAGTTGCTTAAATGTTACGTTTTTAAAATTTTTTAAATTTGTTTTTTATTCCCCTTTACTAAATCCCTCCTACTGTAAATTACATAACTTTAAGTAATAATGAAAACAAGAGCTGCTTATATTACCAACTTTTAGGAATTCATTGTTAAATATAAATCAGTATGCAAAATCACCATAGTGATTACTTAGATATTTCAAAGCATATAATTAATCAAATTGAATAACATAAGTATCCTATTGTAAAAATACCCCCATAAAGAACAATTTTCATTGCTGTCAAACCCCCTCAATATTTGATGAAGTAATTTTACCCTCTTCTTTCAAGAGACATTTTCTTTTATTATGTATTCTAAGACACTTTAACTAAAACCCCAGATCTGAATATTTCAATAAGGTTATTTTATTATTCAGTAGATTCATGGAAATTTTACTAGGATGACAGAGAAAATTCCACACCATTCTGTCTCCACTAATACAGGTACAAGGCTGCAGCTGGCAATATTACTAGGATTAGCATAGTATGATGAAATATTTAAAGGAAAATTTTTTCTAAAACCTAATAAATCAAATGACTGCCAAATGTCATTAAAGTGATGGTCTTTGACTTGAATATGCTTTTCATATTCAAATTTGAAAAGAAAGAGATGAAAGCCTGGAAAGGTTACTCGGTTTCAACTAATAACCTCAAGCCCTCTCTGTTCACGTGCATAAAAAATGAACTTGGCTCTATTGTCTAATCTTACTTCAGAAAAGCCCTTCTCTGCTTGCCCAGGACTAACATGGTAAAGAAAATATTTTAAGTGAAATTATTTTTTTTCCCTGGAAATGTATTGTGGTTGTCAAAATACCACACATAAACATTTTATTTAATTCTGGTTCAAATGCAGTACAGCCCGTAAGTATTTTACATAACTTGAAATTTGACAAACTTAGAGTTGTTATAACAATACCTCCTAAGACATTCCCTGCTTCTGCACAAAAGAATGAAAATACAGAGAGGTGAAAGAGGTACATGTGGTTATTTCTAGAGCGTGAAGAGAGGAAATTTTAATTGTTTAGCATAGAACCCAGTGAAAAGACAGATCAAATTTTAAATAGCAGGGGAACCAGATTTACTTAAGTGGCTATTTTATTAATATAGTAACTGTACAATCCCCATATGAAAACCGGTATTGTTGTAAGAACAAAGTTAGGCTGTCAAGGAAGACTATACACAAAAACAGAGTCCTAAATGAAAGTAGAGACTTGGATCACAGCCGAACAGACACTGAAACCAAACAAACCAAAAGAAAATATCATCCAAAGAGTTAAAAGCGCTCTAAAAGTCTTTTTATGGCGTGTATCTTTCTTTTTGGTTCAGTTTTCATTTTTAACACCCCCCAGTCTCATTACCTCGATCCTATTTTTAGTTCTCTAATATATTAACAAAAGCTATTAGTTATAATTTTCTGTTCATTTAATGCTATATGAGTCAACTTAAGATAAATCCTAAAGGGTTGAAGTCCCAATAGTATATCTCTCGGGAAGCACACAAGTAATTTTCCAAACATTAAACATTTTGGCTAATGAAGTACATCAACTGCCTAGCAGCCAGCTCTGACTTAGTGTCCAAAATGGACTCATTATCTTCTCTCCAATCTCATTTATCTTGGTATTTCCGACCTCACATGGTGATACTGCCCTCCCTCCACGCGGTCACCTACCAGGAAGACTGTGGACCCATCGCCCATCCTCATTTTTAACGCCCACCATATTGTATATATCAACCATTGTTGTTCATTTTACTTCTTAAAAATCTCAGCGATTCACTGAATTATTGAAAGCGTGAATATTCTGACACTGTGTCAGCCACTGGGGATGTAAAGACAAAAAAAAAGATGTGGTTTCTTCCCTCCTTTTTATCTCCAGAGAAACTTCTTCTTTAGCCTTTCATCTGAGGGGAGGGAGGAAGGAACGCAACAGGGTTGGGAAGCAGAAGTCTGACAGAACAAGGAGGGAGAAAACAGTAGAAATCATATAAGAGAACCGGTTGGCAGGACTGTAAACAAATCCAAGGAGACTAACAGGCCAGTGAGATCGCGATTATCATGTCACAGCACCACTGGTGTGACAGGCATTGTATACTCAAGAAAAAAAAGTGTGGCTCTATTCTCAGGACTCTAAGAGAGTGAGGTACTCTTACTCCTTATCTCTTGTCCCTAACATCGACCATGCGCCTGCCCACCACACCGCCACTCAGGCACAGAACGCCCCACGATGACCCACTGTGCCCCCTCCCCACTCAGCTTTGTCTGTGTTAGAGATTTTTTGTAATAAAAATGAAAAAAATCTGCAACTAGGACAACTGGAAGGGGCAAGAATACACTGACTCAAATGACAGTGACTGAGGCAAAGGCTTTTCAGATCCATGCACAACCATGTCTGCTCGGACTCAGCGGCGCGCCGGGACAGATGGCGCCTCTGCAGGGCATCGCGCCCTCAGCGGCAGCCGACCCTCCAG
Source organism: Galemys pyrenaicus (assembly GCA_019455555.1). Classification (NCBI taxonomy): domain Eukaryota; kingdom Metazoa; phylum Chordata; class Mammalia; order Eulipotyphla; family Talpidae; genus Galemys; species Galemys pyrenaicus. The sequence continues at coordinate 3,473,486 of JAGFMF010012032.1, forward strand.
GCAGTGAGCTGGCCTGCTGGTCCAGGATTTGGGTGGTGAGGCGTGCAAACCTTTGTCACCAGGCCTAGTGCTGCTTTTCAGTGCTTTTTCAGACATGCTCGCCAGTTGCCCTACTAGGTCCCCGAGTTAGCAGGATGTCAACTTCAAGAGCATCTGAAAACACTGATTGTGGTGAATGGAAACAACAGATGCCACTCAAATAGGAACTGCGTGCAACTTACGTTTAGTTGTCTCTGTAGATGGACCCTACGTGTTGGTTGGCTGAACAGTCTAGAAGTGTGATGACAGCTTGTATTGCTCGGGAGGGGGGAGGGGAAAGGTACAGTTCTCATGATTGGCTCAGTCTCACTGTTGCTTCCTGACGGATGCTAGTTCACATTAAGGCATATTTTCTAGAGTATTTACTTGGGCCTGTGCCTGACACGCTTAAATTGTGTATGCTGCTCTTATGAGCAACACGCTGGACCCTCCTCTGGGCTCAGCCGTCAGGGCCGCGGTGGCGCTGGACTGAGGCTTCCAGGAACCAATCCAACCTGGAGCCCTGAACAGTGTCGCTCAACTGAGAACGGCCCACGATAGAGGTTTTGCAACCTGATCCACCGAGTTAAATTTAAGTCTAACTATGGGGAGGTTACATGTGAGTTTTATTTCACTGTGAAATACTACAATGAGTTACAGTTCTTCAACTTTTTAAATGATGAAATATTTCAAACATGAGAAAGGTACAGCAAACAACGTGTCATATTCATGTACTCAACGGCTTAAACAGATGTATCTGATTCAAATCTTCTTGCTGTTATTGTTATTAATTTTTTGGTTAAAGAAAAAAACATTTCACATACAGATAGAGTCCCCACCTCCTAATTTCCTCTCCTTCCTCACGAACTGAACCTGAGGTGCACCATTCTCAAACCTGCCTTTGTGTTCACACATACGTACACGCTCAGCGACAGCAGAAGAGCTGTTTTCAGCGTGTCTGTCAGTGGTATCATCTATGAACCATTCTCCAATCTGCGTTTTGTCACTCAGCTCTACATTTTTGAGATTTAGTCATCTTAATAATTAAAATCTAATTCGTTCATACTCTTCTTATTAATTATATTGCACATATGATTGATAGTCCATTTAGTCACTTCTCTACTAATGAATGCTGGCGTTGCTGGTCATTTTTTGCTATTACAGGCAAAGTTCTACCGAACAGCCTTTTGTTTTCTTGTATAGGTCTTAGAAGATTGTCTTGTATATATCTTAAGAGAACACAAGAAGGTATGAGAAATTTGGCTTCACAGGATCATCAAATTCCTCTCTCAGTGGTTATGTGGCTTCAGTTTAGGGTTACTGTTGCACAAAAAGTGTTTAAATGTGCTTGCGCCGAGTTTCTCTGTGTCTACTCGCAGGAGCCACCGACCAGCAACAGAACGGAAGTGGAAGGCCACCTGTCTCTGCGCCCCAGACAGTTCAGATTGTGACCTGGGAGCCCGACGCAAGCTGCTCGGGGGAGCAAGGCCACTGCCGGGCCTGACAACACCCATGTGCGCAGCTGGGGACGTGCCCTGACCGACCTTAGCCAACCCCTTCACTCCCCCTCGGGCTGGGGTGGGCAGGGCCATCTTGAAGACTCAAAAAAAGGGCCCTTGACCTCACACTGTGTTCCAAAGCTTCCTCTTCTTAGGGATCATAGTCATTCTCCGTATTTGATTTAAAGGTTTTTTGTTGTTTTTTTTGCTGTTAAATATAAGAACTCTTTGCGAGAAGAGAAAACAAACTCTTAACTGTTGAGGAAATAATGTTCTCAGCCAACAAAGCGGAACAAGCTCACTCTTTTTTGGGGACGGTAACGTGTTCTGTTAAAAGGCACCACATTGAACCAATGATTTAAATGCTGCAAACTTCAGAGGTGCAGGCCGACGGGCGTGGCTGTGAGTACCCATTTTCAGGACGTTGTCACAGCCTCCCTTGCACACCCTGTAAATAATCACTGCATCTATAATCACGGCCAGCAAATTACAGAAGCTTGGGACCACATGTTTGAAAGCAGTGGCTGGATTTTCCCCCCTGTCCTAATACACCTGATGGATGTGACACATTTCCATTATTAACTGTGCTCACAATGGCAGTAATGTGAGGGAAGGAGAGAATTTTAAAAATGACCCTCAATTTCAGGTGATTATGACATGCTATTGCACTTTCGCCATCATTGAGAACAGATGTTCTAGTACAGTGGTTCTCAATTTTGGCTGCACATTAGAATCAGCTTTAAACAAAGTTCTGATTTAGCTGATGCAGGTGGAACCTGGGCCCTGGAATTTAAAAGTGCCCCCCGCAATGCTACCGCACAGCCACGATGGAATGGCCACTTGCCCCCAAGTTGTGCTTCTCAAACTTTCGTACACCTCGCATGACCTGAGGCCTTGGCCCCATGGGGCTTGGCGCGGTCCCTGGCTCACTGGTCGGGCAGGGGTCAAGAACGCCTGTCTCCCAGGTCCTCAAGCAATGCAGACGCTGCTCTGGCCCCATGGGTTTTGGGGAACCGCTGCTCTAACCAGGAAAGATTCAAACTAAATTTGTGGACACTAATACGTGTATAGAGAAGCTTCACTATTCATAGCCGACTGCTCTTTGGCTACCAGTGAACATGGCGAGTACAAGATTGGCTAGGATATTACTTCCATTTGAGAAGCAAACTATACTCATTTAAAATAATCCAACAACATAAATCTTAACAAGTAAAATATGAAAGCTCCCTATTTCCCCCCATTGCTTAATTCAGGGGTTCACAACCTTTCTTCATGTAAAGTGACAGAGTATTTTTGGCACTGCAGGTTTCATGGGCTCGGAGGTAAGCAGCCAGCTCTGCCTTGCAAGGTGAAAGCATCCACAGACCACACGGAAAGGGCTGTGTTCCAAAAATTAGTTACAAAAATCGCTGCAAGGCTGATTTTGCCATTTGGGTCACTTTGCTGACCCTTTCCCTGACCTACGCCCCAAAGACACTGACTGTCCACAGGGCTTGGTTTATGCAAGTGCAGACATTTTCCTGACATAAACCCTAATGTCACATCTGCATGTTCGTATAAAGACAGAAGTATGTATAGATGTACAGTTTTTGCTTCTTTTCAAGTGAAATCATCAGTAAGGTATAATTTCATATACATTAGTTTTCTAAAAATGTTACACAGAGCCTCCCAGGTGGCCTAGGGGTTAAGTCTCAGCGCTGTCACTGTGACAGCCTGAGTTCGATACCCGGCCAGGAGGTAACCCCCGTGGTGCAGCAGACCTCTTCTGCGTTGTCCACTGCTCTCCTCAGCAGTGTTTTTTTAATAGATCTGTCTGTTCCGCTCCCTACTCTGGCTCTGGTGGATCCTCTCACTGCCCCCCAACTTCTTGCCTATAGCCCAGCTCTTGTTTGCATAAACAAAACACAAACAACAACAAATACAAATGCAACGCACAAAAAACACCGTAACCACCAATGCTTGTTCTAGCAAAAACACAAGCCTAAGGGGCTCATTTAAATAAATACAGTACAGTGAAGTATCACACACAGATACTAAAAGAGTACACTGCTGTGCAACTTGTGCCTGGAATACCAGTAAGAGATGATTAAGTAGTAAAATATAAAAAATAGTTTTAAAAGCAATTTCTATCATGAGAATTCAAAATTTCCAGTTTTACATAGAGCATGCTTTGAAATCTATCGAGCTTAAAGTTCCATACGTCAAACATTGGGAGGGACTTATTTTACCTGCTGAGAAGATATCACATTTGATTCCGAAGTGACTTAATCATTTTCAATACATGACTGCTAAAGTGAGGGAGATCTTTATGCAGTTTCCTTTCAAAGGCTAGAAAAGCTCTTGGAGGTCATGACGGCAGTAACCTGGGAGCGCGGCTGCTGTGGCTCAGGAGAACCTGGTTTCCAGGTGGGACTGCGAGTCACTCCAATCGAACGTGGCGGCTTTTACAAGGCAGCAGCCAGCGGCAGCGGGACGGGAGAGACCGCTGTGCATGCGGCCGCAGAGCCCACCCTCCCGCAGCCTGCCCTCCCATCTCACCTGTGGGCACACTTTGCGGAATCTGTCGATGAAAACACATTTAGCTGTGACTATGGAAAGATGCACTGCTTAAGTGAAAAAAAACAGAAATAACGTGAGGGAAGGATTAATTCTTCTTCTAAGGCCATGGCAGATGCAAATGTTCAGTTTTGATGTCTATTTTGAGGGCCTAAAACAAGGCTTTAAATCAATGTATTATACATCAGATTGATACTGTTAACTTCTGATTATTCAAATTAATAAAATATTCATAGAGAAATGTCCAAAGTTTCAGATTTTTCAGGCTTCCCCCCCATTAATTATCATGCCTAGAAGCTTTTCAGTAAAGCGGCAGCCATCAGGCTGACGGAATCTGACAGGCCAGCAAGGCCCAATTACACTGCACTCGGTGGTACTTTGATGTTCTGGAAACGAAGGGAGATAGGGGCAAATTGGGCAGCACATTATGTTAATGACTTGATTTAATCCAGCCACTAAACTTTATGTAGCCTGTTTAAAAAGATGCTAACACTAATTATACCACTTTGGAAAGGAAAGGAGGGGACACACATTTCATTCTGACAAAGTGAAGCTCATAAATGTTGTAAATGAAATGAAACAAAATGAAGTAATCTATGATTAATTATATATCACAGACATGAAGGAAGGAGGAAGAACCAAGTACTGTGTCTAAGTCCTGGGAAATCTGCTAGATTGCTTTTAAGGATCAACACTTCCATGAGCTGTCAGATTCTGTAACATGAAAAGAAGAAACTGAATGATCTTAAATTGCTTACACAGTGTAGCAGATAATTCAAATTCACACTGTAATTGGTATAAGTGATATTTATCTAGGACACTACTTCTAGTCTCACTTTTGTGATATTACTGGGTAGATGCAATTAAAAAAATCTATATAAAGTGAGGCTAACCACAGTGTAGGGTGTTCTAATTACTTTTTAACTTGTCTGTGCCTTTACTATCACATTATTGATAGCTTTATCTTTTGGAATGGAATTCCAGACCGTAAACTCTGTAAGAACAAAAACCCTTTTAGAATGGCTGTTATAAAAGAGGTAGTAAGTTTTAGCCAGGATGTGGAGAAAAGGGAACCCGGGCACCATTGTTGGGAATGTAAATTGGTGTAATGACTATGGAAAATAACATGGAGGTTACTGAAAACATTTAAAAATTGAAGTACCATACAAACAGCAATTTCACTTTTGGTTTTTATCTAAAGAAAATGAAGGCTCACTGGACCCAGGAAATGTGTATGTACCCACACATTTCCTGCACTGTTTACAATAACCATGATGTGGAAACAGTCTAAATGATCCATCTATGAATGGCTTAAAAAAAAAAGTCACACAACAACAGAGGTCCACTTGAGGGCATCATGCTAAGTAAAATGAACCAGCCAGAAAGACAAATATCAACAGGAAGTGCTGGAGAGAATGGGGGAGAAAGAGGAACACGATGATGCTATTGGTGGGAATGAAACTGGATGCAGCTATCACAGAAAGCAACCTGGATTTGCCTCAAAAACCGAAGATGAAAATACCATATACACCCAGCAGTCACACTCTCAGGTATCTATCCGAAGGATGTGAAAACAACACTACAAACAAATACACACTCCACAATGTTTACTGATGCACTATTTACAATAGCCAGGACAGGGAAGTAGCTTAAATGTCCATTAACAGGTGGCTGACCCAAGAAGATGTGGTCTGTCCACACTATGGTACATTTTTCAGTCATAAGGAAAATGAAATGCAGCACTTTCAACAAAATGGAGGGAATCTGAGAGAATCATGTGCAGTAAAACAAGTCAGAATGACAAAAACACTGGACATTTACATAGCCGATGACTTGATAAAGTAAGACTCAAAAACAAGTGGACGTGAACAAACACAGGACTCTCCAGCAGGGGGATGAGGCAAGGGGGTGCAAGGCATGGTGGGTTAAGAATAAACAGAGGAAAAGACAATTTAAAAGAACATCACTAATGCTTTAAAGAAGGACCAATACTGCATGATCTCCCTTATATGCGGAATCTAAAAACACACAGAAATAAAACCTCATTGATACAGAGAGCAGGCTGATGGTTTCCAGCAGCACGGGGTGGGTAAAATGGGTGAAGGAGGTCAAAAGACAAAGAAAAAGAGAACAGGGACCTTATTCGTCCTATTCACTGCTCCATCCTCGGCCCTAGAATGAGGCTTAGAGCCCAGCGATGCACTCAGTAAGCATGTTCCTTCTGACGCAAGCTATGTGCCACCCACTCTCCTGAGATTTCTACCTGAGGGAGCTCTTAAGGAGGAGACAAAGAAGCTAAGGGGCCACAAACATAACTACGCTTAAAAAAGTTTTATGACACAACACTGCATAGCTTACAGGGCGCGTTAAGAGGACAAATGGCACCCAGCGCCTCCTGATGGGCGCTCTGATGATGCAGCATTGGCCAGTCCCTCTCAGAGCACTGGCTGGATCTAGCAAGAGGCAGCCACGCGAAGTCCAAGGGAAGGATGTTCTATAATGTAAGTGACCTGAGCTCTTAAAAAACATCAACGTTACCAAACAGCAACACAAGGGGAGGGTGAGCGCCCATCACGGATGAAAGAAGGCTAAAGGGAGATGAGAAGTAAATGCAGTGTGTGATCTGGACTGCGGCCTGGACCAGATGAATTAATGTGATAAATGAATGGGACAACTAGCAAAAACTAAATGAGGACTGTTAAATGTCATTCCGAAGTATTCAGGGAGAAAGGGACATGATTTCTGCAACTCTCAAATAACTTACTACAATTTTGTATGAAGAATGTGTACATAACACATATGTGCACATATACATATATAGAGAATAGGAATGATAACATATCAAAGTGTGACAAAATATCAAAAATTAGTGAATCTGGGTAAAGTATACATAGGAGTTCTCTGTACCACTGCTGCAACCTATAAAGAGAAGGGTTCCATGGCTTCCTAATATAGCCCGCAAAAAACCTGGCATATTAATAGAAAATGCTGTATTTCATCATTATGATGATCTCTTGAGCTTTGCTACCTGGTTTACAGATTTTACTTTTTTACTATTTGGTGTAAAATTTAACAAAACTAAATTTTTCTGATTTAATTTAAGATACTAGTCAGTGCTTTATAGTAAAAGTTAAATTTTAAAGGACATGGGAGTTGATTAGTGGCTACTGAGAAATAAAGTAATGCTCTAAGTTGCTTGCTTAAATGATATTTACACATATGAGACAGTGTCTAAATCATATTTTCGAATGGTAGTGAAAGCTGTAGCGAAGTAACACATATGACTTTTCCAGAAGTAATAGGAAAAAACTCCAGTTTCTCCAAAAGAAAAATGTATTTACATCATACCTGTTTAGTATTTCAGAAGAATTGTTTTTCTTTCACTAAACATCTCTGTTAAATTTGTTTACTGTATCTTAGTTAAGAGCATGTACAATTTCACTGAGATACTAACAATGTAATAAATACACTGTTGCATTGTGGGTCTAGTGAGAGGATTCTCAACCTCAGCACCATGGTTGTTTTGGGTCAGACAGTTCCTTGTTGAGGTTCTTGTGCCTGCAGGACATTCAGCAGCAACCCTGACCCCACCCGCTAGACGTCAGTACGTCCCTCCTAATGTGACAATCAAAAATGTCTCTGGACATTGTCAGAAGTCCCCAGTTGGTGTAAGATGCCCCCAGTTTCTCTACAAGGGCAAAATTTAGATAATGGTCTTCTCTACACTGAATGCTACTTTTAGATGATGAATATGTTTAGAAAACAAAATGCACTTTTCATAATCTCTGTAGCAGCTACAGAATAAAATCCCAAACACTTAGCCAAGTACACTGTGAATGAGGCCTTCTACCTCTTCATACATTGAGCTTGCTCTCCCTAGTGGACTCTTGGCTTTTGGAACATAATGCACATCCTTGCCTGGACTAGACAGCAACACACATTTCCCCATTTTTGAGATGTCACAGTTAATACGGGACACTTTTTTTTTTAATGTGGGACTGACAACAACTGAATAGACCAAGGACACACAACTGATAAAGACCAGCCCTTTCTCCTTGGGGCTGAGCACTTCTGCTTGGCTATCTCTGAGCAACAAGCAAGTGAGACAGAGAAAGTCAGTTTAAAATGAGGGAAAGAGGCCTCCCCTGGTGGCACAATGGGTTAAGCACCACACTATGAAGCAGACCGCAGCCATTGCAGCACAAATTCGATCCCTGCCGTTGGCTGGGGAGGGGACCCACATGGCGCAGCAGACCTCTCCTGCCTCGCTGCTGCTCCCCTCAGCAGTGTGTTTCAGCCAGTCTGCCTGTTCTGCTCCCCACTCTGTCTCTGGTGGAGCCGCTCACCCCCCCACATCTCTGGCCTGTAGCCCAGTGCTTGTATGAATAAATAAATATACCTTAAAAAAATAAAACGAGGAAAAGCAGACATGCAGCCCACAGCACAACAAGGCTGGGCAGGGTAATTCTTGGGCACATCCTCACGAGACCAATTAAAAACCATTCTAAAATTCTCTTTCTCTAAACTTCTTTAATTAGTGCCACGATTGTGAGCAAGTCATTATGTATTTCTCAAGATCTCAGTTTATTCATTTGAAAAATGGGAAGGACGGGTCAGAAAGGATTCTTTAGCTCAAGAATGTGACTATGATACAGCCTCCTGGCATTGTTTTATACTGTAATTCATACTGGAATTACTTACTGAGTTTCCAGCTTCTCAACTAATGTAGCTGCTTCCTGTAAGCGGGGCCAGAATATTGTGTTTACGGAGGAAGGAGTGGCACAAACTGCAGGACGGTGAATCCCTGGGAATCTCTGAGTTATAACAAGGGGGATCATGCTATCTGGAGACTAGTGAGAATCTAACGAATGAATACACACGCCTTGGTACCTGGCTTCTTATGACTCCAGGACTCATCGCTCATTGCCAAAAGGCTAAATCATACAGGTATACAAATATCCTGCTGATGTAGGCAAAAATCTCGATGAATAACTATTGACATGTAAGAAAGAAGCGTCCAAGTCAAATACTCAAGTGTTTGTTGACTACTCTTGATGTGAGTGGAAGGTTCTCAGCAAAGTGATATGACGGTCAGTTCTAGTACCAACTTGGCTGGGCCATGAGGTGCCCAGACGTCTGGTCAGACACTCTGGGGTGTCTGCAAGGGTGTTTCTAGATGGCATGAATGACTGACTTGGTAGACCGATAAAGCAGATCACCCTTAATAAGGGTGGGACCCCATCTAATCAACGAAAGACCTGAACAGAACAAGAAGTCTGAGTAAGAGGAAACCCTTCTTGTGCTGGACTTTGGACTTGAACTTGGGTCTGCAACTTGACTGCTTTGGATTAGAACTTACACCCATCAGTTCCCTAGTTTTGAGGTCTTCAGACTCAGACTGACATCATACTATTGACTGTCCTTAGTCTCCAGATTGCTGACTGCAGAGTTTGGGGACTTCTCAGTGTCCATAAACACTTGAGTTAATTCCCTATAGTAAATTTCTTTACACACACAGAATCCTACTGGTTCCATTATCCTGGCAAACCCTTACTAATATAAGGATTTACACAACTAATCACAAGGGAGCCATTTTCCCACTGATTCCTAAAATTTTCTGACAGATGGTATAGGATTTCTATTTATTGGTTTGATAATTTAACAATTTCAGATTTTATTGAATAAAAAATTATATTGAACCACTTTAATTCAGAATCTTCAGGTAACCATATATATCTTGATTTATCAATTTTGAACAATAAAGATTCCATGTATCAGAATGCCATAAGTTAGATGACGCTGTTAAATCAATAATCATCATAATAATAATAAAAATAAAACTTTGGACAAATGGACTATTTTATTTGTATTCACAAATCATCTATATTTATCACTCACAGAAACAAAGGATTTCTCTATCTCACTGAGGCCATCTGTGACAACTGAAATGTTCTGTTCTATGGACTTGTTCTGCAGAGAGAGTAAGCGAGATTTTAACAGTTGAAAGAAGTACTGCAATTCTTACCAGAAAAGTAGAAATTAGGGAGGAAAATGGAGTACAGTTAATCATCCCAGGAAAAGTAAGTAACCATGAATAGAAAAAACTAGTTTTTTCTTTACTTACATTTTCACCGACAATGTACACGGCTCCCCTTTCTCCACCCCATCACGAGCCTTTGCTGTTTCTGGTCTCTCTGCCGTGCCCATTTACCAGATGTGAGAGGTTTTGACTTTCATTTCCCCAATACTAAATATATCTTTATAACCTGCCCCTTACGATATAAAATGCTATAGTAAATTGTTCACCTGTCATATAAATCAAGGTGTAATTTTCAAAGTTTCAGTTTACATGCAATATTTTAGCAATATGCTACAAAACTATGTACACCTATGAAAGGTTAATTACCTTCTAAGAAGGTTAACTTTTTCACCAGAAATCAAAAAAATTAAGTAGTTATCTAGGAGTTCACCTAGATAAGTTATTAAAGTTTTAAATGCTTTGCACATTCAAATTTTTTAAGGATCATGTTTCATACATATGTGTACAATGGTTCTGAAACTGCCAGGAAAGTCAGCTGGCTTTAGCAATGACTGTTGAAGCTGGTGATGTTAGCTGCTCATAACATGTAAGCAAGAATAATGTTTATAAATTTGATCAATTACATAATGGAAGTATAAATAAAGTTTTCTTGTACTAGATCGTGATGTGCTTAAGATGATGATAATACAATAAATGTTTCCAGGAATAGCTTTGCCTTAAGACTTTTACGTGTGCTGACTGATATACTGTGGATAGAGAGTGATGTTATGACAGAACACTCCCAGCTGGCATCGAATACTGACCTGTGTGGTATTCTTGGAGACAGGTCTTGGGATAATACACTCATCACTGTCAGAAGCTGATCTGTCTTCCTCATCTGTTAAGAATATAAAACTTTGTTGGTTTAAATCTGGTAACCCCACTATCTCACACTACCTGTAAGAATCAACTCAAAGTGGATTAAAGACTTGGATGCAAGAGCTGACCGCACACACAGAAGAAAACAGGCATAGCACTCCAGGACACTGACTCCACGGGTGTCCCCGAGGACTGGGTCCATGGCAGGAGCAGCAAAAGCAAAGACAAGCAACAGGAGTGTATCAAAGTGAAGAGCTCCGTACAGCAGAACAAAGTATCCTGCAGATGACAAGGCACCTTTCTGAGTCGGGGAAGAGAGCTGAACTCTACACATCTGACAAAGGGCTGATATCCAGGACCTAAAAGAACTCAGGGGACTAAAAAAACAAACAAACAAAAAACAACCTCCCCCCTAAAAGCTTAGTATCAAAAAAGCTAAAAAAAACCCCAAACCCGACAGCCAAACTAAAAATCAAAAAGCAAGCATTAGAGATAGGTACTCTGTAGAACTGAGGTTACCAGAGGAAGAAGGAGGGAGGGCACAGGGGACTACGGTGGTGGACATGGGGGCCTTGATAGGGGGCGTGGGGTGCTAATGTGAAAAGGCGTATACTTAAACCTCTGAATCATATACAGTGTTATAAACCACTGTTACCTCAAAAAGAAAAACGTCAAAGCAATTATATTTGTACCTTGTGAAATGGAGAGAATTAAACATACATTCTAAATTGAACCTTAAAAGGACCATCATGTCTAGACTTTTTTTCAGTAACAAAGACAGTCACATTTACAATACAAGTTAGAAAAGAGAAAAAAAGTATGGAAGTTTCAAGTTTAGTTTTAGTAGAAACAGAAAATAAAAATATAGCTTGTTTTCGTATGAAATTAAAAAGTAATTTTCTTGAAAGAGAAGAATGGGTTATAGATGCTGTCTAACAATCTACTAATTAATAGTATTATATAAAAGTCAAGTTATTCTTACTAAGGGCAGTTTGGTGATTGGCATGGTATGTAATATATGTCTGAACAGGTAAGATCCTATGGCTGTGAGTCATACCCAGTGTGGTAAACCAATGTCACCGCAATTAAAAAAAATCTTTAAGCACACACAGACACACACACACGATTTCAAAGCAATCTACATTTGAAGGTATCTGATACTTGGTAAATATGCTGTGTAGAGTTTTGCCATTTCCCAAAATATCTACATATCTTTTCTTTGTATATATTTAAAAGGCCTCCATCTCAAGCTTTCCCAGTGGTTATTATTATCAACTTTTCTTGGTCTTAACTTACCCTCCTGATTGGTTGTATTGCTATAAAAATATTAAGTGTATGTGAAGTAACGGTTTTCTTACTGTATTCCATTCTGACACACAAGACTCTACATATGTTGATATGTACTTTTTTATTTTCTCACTTATTATTTTTTTACCAAAAGCTTGTAAACTTGGTATGTGTAAATATTAACATAGATCATTTTAAACAGAAACCATGTCTGTGAAACACAAAAAAAGTTGTTGTAAAATTATACAGCTTCATTGAGGTAAAACTGACATATTATAAATTGCATGCATTTAGGGAGCAAAATATGATTATTTTGATGTAGCAGTATACAGTTCTGTGGTACCATCACTACAGTTAAAATCGTGAACATTATCCCCAAAAGCGTCTTCAGGCCCTTTGTAATCTCGTCCCTTCTGTAGCTCTCCACTCCCATCAGTCCTTCCCCAGGCAGCTAACCAATTACTTACTTTCTGTCACTAAAGACTGATTTGATTTTTCCAGATACTTTTAAAGTCAAATCATTTAGTAAGATTTTTTTTTTTTGGTCTGAGTCCTTACTTTTAGCTTTTAAAAAGTATAAGTCTCCTAGAATAACCCCAGGTGATAACACTGAACCAAAGAGAACATAAGACCATTTAAAATACTGGGAATACACTCTGCAACAATACTTGCATTCTGTTGTGGCACTCCAAATTGAAATAAGATATGCAACAATTCCACCGCCCATAATTGACAAGATTGAGCACAATGTTTCTGCCAAGAAACAGGTATCAGGCAGTAGATCTGCCATTAAATGAAGATGTTTTGTGAGGCATATATTAACAGGTTAAATTAAGCAAAGAGTTAAGTAAACGTTACTAATTTAAAAAGGAAAGGCACCTTCTTGCTCCAAGTCCTCAGTTATTTCTGTCTCATCTTCAGAAGAAGTCAAATTTTCTTCTGCAAGTTGACCTTCAGATAACAAAGATACATCATCATCTTTTCCTTGTGACATTTTCTCTGTATTCTCTTTTACCTTATCTACATTGCTTTCTTGAGAAACCTGAAGAAATGAAAGCACATCAATATCAATGTATTTATTATCGCTTAGTTAAATCATACTTACAGCATTATTGCTGAAGCACTTGAATAATAAAGCATATAAACATGAGACAAATATACAATATATACATGATTTATTAGAAAATAATACATTGTATGGATAAATATCTGATTATAAACTAAGAATGATCTCAAAATGAATTTTAAATAAATATTTTCACATATTGATTTACTACCTGCTAACATCAGCATGACTATCGCTGTTACACTTGAGTATCTTTTATCTTTATATTCAAAGGAAGTCTAGATAAAAACTGAATCATTGCTATAACCTCCCAATCCATGTTAATACATAAGTAAAATCTTTAAGAAACAAATTACACCTTTAAAAATAATATTAATGTAAATACATACCTTGGAACCATGTGAAACAGTTGGCATATTAATTTCTACTTTTGGTTTATGTTCGACTTTTGATGAAATTTCCATCATATCTTCAGGTATAGAGTTCTCCTGACATAAGAGTGAAAATATGCATATATATTAGCATATATACTAAATAGATTTTACTAAATCCCAAGTCATCCTAAGACTTTATAGTACACACACACATGCCCACAAATAAAAGTTAGAGGCAAGTACAATAGTTACCCTTAGGACGATGAATTTAGTTAGGCATGTCAGTAAAATAGCTGATACTCTCTGTGGTATACATATGCAACTTAAGAATCACAAATATCATTCATTGAAGCATTATTTATAATGGCAAAAAAGGTGAAATAATGCAAATGTCCAAAAATAGGGCACCAGTAATGTAAAATATGGTATATCCAAGTAACTGCATTCTATGTAACCATGAAAAAATGGTAATACAGATCTGTATTAACTAATACAGCAGAGTATGTAATATAGTGCTGAGCAAAAAAGCTAGTTGAAGAATAATATATAGTTGTATGCTGTTTCGTTAAACAACAAATGTGTGTACATTTCCGTATGAAGAAATATGAAAGGAAATTCACTGAAATTCTATCTCTGGCCTATAGAACATATATGTATACGCACACACACACACACACATATAAAATTTAGGGAAATTTAATTTCACTTTTACTGTGGTGATTTTATTTGTATTTTCTAATATTTTTATGATGATTATACATTAATCATATGTTAAAAAATTGCATATACTAGACATATACTTTCTATAATCAACATTGCCTTCTCACTGTATTAAGTACCAATGTGTAAGTTAACCATTTGTCCAGTGTCCATAAATTGATGCTTATTTTTAAAATACAGTTCCTTCTCTTTGTTATTTTAAAAGTAAATGTGTAGTACAGAAAATGTAAAAGATATATAAGAAAACATTAAATAAATACAAAGCTACATTTTCATTGAGTGATATCTGTTAATAACTAGCTAGATCTTTATTTCTTGTAATTTTTAATGCAAATCAAAAACTTTTCATAGTACAGTGGTAATCGTTAATATACTATATCCTGTTTCATTAACAAAAAAATTTAACATTGTAACCTATGAAAGCTTGGGTCAATCAGTTTTAGTACAACATCTGTTGAGTGAATGTATCATGAATCTAGTAATTCATCTTACTGGTGCTGGATATTTAACTAGTTCGTGAGTTTTAGCTATTATGACTATGAACGCAACAAACATCTACAGGTATGTGCCTCTCTATAGTAACGTCCCAACCCAAGATCTAATACTCTGCTCTTGGGTAAATTACTTAATCTCGGTAAACATTGTTTTTCTTGATCTTTAAATGGGAAACATTCTTATATAAACTATACAAGTTCGTTGGGAGGATTAAATAAGTTCAAAGGATATAAAGCATTTAGTTCAGTGCCCGACACATAATAAATAATTAATGCCAGCTATAAAATATTACCCAAATAATTATTTGACTTCATTTTTTTTAGCACACCTACATTAAATGGTCTGTAAATAGCAAATTATTTTAAACCTTGGGAGAAAGAATATTTTGATGCGGGTGGTGGTTACCAAGGTCTGCACATGTCTAAGCTTCATTGAGCTGTGTGCATAAGATTTGTGTCCCTTACCATACAGAGGCTGTATCTCAGTTAGAAAGAAGATATATTTTTTAAGAAGTCAATGGAAGAAAATGATGACTCAAGTAGCTAACAGTGGAAATGATGCAAATACAGGACGTATTGTTAAAGCACAGCTTAAGGGTGTGCGAATGAACTGGATGTGGGAATGTGGAAAAAGAGAGGTTGAGACGCTTCCAAAATTTCATGACTGCAATTGTGTGAAAGATTTTAACGCTTAGTGTGAATAAGAAAACTGAAAGAGAAAAATTTTAGAAAAGGGTTGCAAAGTCAGGTTTGGTGGACATGCTGATATTAGTTAGGTTCCTATGAGCTATCCAGTGCATTTGAAATAAGCAGTAAGAGACCAATGCAGAATTCAGCAGTGAGATGAAGCAAGAAGGTTGGAAAGATGGGAGGGTCATATGCTTTTTAAAAGCATATGTACCCCTTTTCTTAAGGGGTGAGACCTAGCTTTGCAGTGTGACTTCTTACCCCTTTTATTAAGGGGTGAGACCTAGCTTTGCAGTGTGACTACTGAGGCGCTTCAACATATAGGGTCCAGGAAAGTGAAGAGAATAACTAGTAGAGCTGTAGAAAAATGAGGAAGGGCTGACTAGAGTGACTTCAACTAAGAATATGAGAAAGATAAGGAGAATTAAGGCAACTTTTTGAAAATGGTTTGGTTTTTGGGGCTGATGATTGAAGCGCAGTAGTTTTCAATCAAAAACTAAGTTGACATATAAAGCCAAATTACAAAGGCAACAAATTACAAAGGAAAAAGAAGTATTTTGTTCACCTGTTTCCATTTAAGTCAGGTAGGTGTTATCATTTCTATAAAATATTTGCACAGAAAAAAAATTTGGTATTTTGAGGGTTTACTACTTACAGAACTCTGATGTGGTGTGGTATCCACAAAAGATACCTTCTTTTCTACAGATGTATGCTTCTGGAATAAAAATAGACATAGAGATCAACAGACGGGCTGAGAACCCAGAAATAAACACACACATATACAGACGGTTAATCTTACAACAAAGCAGTCAAGAGTACACACTGGAGAAAGAATGTCTTTTCAAGAATGAGACTGGGAAAAATGGAGGGTCGGATGCAAAGGAATGAAAGTAGATCGCTACCTCACACCATATTAAAAAATAAACGTAAAGAATTGGATTAAGACCTGAAACCATAAAATTCACAGAGCAAAACAAAGGAAAAACACTCTACAACACTGGTTCAATGATGTCTTTGTGGATTCATCTCCAACAGCCAGAGAAACAAAAGAGAATATAAATAAGTGGAATTACAACAAACAGCAAAAGAAACTATTATGGAAACAAAAAAGATTCCCTGCTGAGTGGTAGAAAATATTTATAGACCATCTATCCAGCAAGAGGCTGATAACCCAGATCTACAAAGAACTCATGTAACTCAACAAAAACAAAAAGACAATCCAATCAAAAAATGTGCAGAAGACGAAAAATACACATTTTTCCAAAGACACGCAGGTGGCCAAGAGGAACACCACTACTCATCAGGAGTACGCAATTCAAAGCCACAGTGAGCGAGCATCTCACACCTTGAGAGTGACACTGTATCAGAAAGACCAGTAACAAGTGCTGCAAAGAGGCAGAGGAGCCTCTTACACTGTTGGTGGAGCTATGGGACCGTCCCATTCCCATGGAAAACAATATGGAGGTGTCTCAAAGTATTAAAAATAGGTCTACCATATGATCTAACAATTCAAATACTAGTTATGTACCCAAAGAATGCAAAAACAATAATTTTAAGAGATACATGATCCCCTATATTCACTGCAGCACTATTTATAATAGCCAAGTTATGGAAATAACCTAAGTGTTTTAGGACAGATGAATGGATTAAGAAAATACTAATCAGTCATAAAAAAAGATGAACTCTTGCCATTCGTGAAAAAAATGTATGGAAGTGAAAGGGATAATGCTAAGCAAAATAAGTCAGAAAGAAAAAGATAAATGCCAGATGGAGAGAAAGGAACCCTCATACACTATTAGTGGGAATGCAGACTGGTCCCACCCTATGGACAACAGTATGGTGGTTTCTTAAAATACTAAAAATAAGATCTACTTTACGACCCAGCAATTCTACTCCTGGTGTCTGCCTGAAGAATGTGTAAGAACAGTAATTCAAAGGTGCAGATGCACTCCTACGATCACTGTAGCACTTATTCACCACAGCCCATTATGGAAGCGACCGAGGGAGCCCTGGGCACAGGGGTGAATCAGAAAATGTGGTATACATACATAATGGAATACCACACAGCTATAGAAAAGATGAACTCTTGCCATTTTGCGACTACATGGATGGAGTTGAAGGGGATGTTGTTAAGTTAAAACATGTCAGAAGGAGAATGACAAATACCAGACAGTTTTACTTACATGTGGAATAAAGAGCAGCAAAACAAAGGGTCAGACACAAACAAGTGACAATAACAAACCTGAGAAATATGAGTGCAGAATGAATGCTACCACACTGGGAGAGCAATGTGGACAGGGAGCAATGGACTAAGATGTAGGTTCCTTGTTGGTGGGTGTGCGTAATAACATACATCTGAAGGGATGTGATCTTGTACACTGGAACCATATACAGTATTGTACATGCAATAACAGAACTAGTTTTAGGTCAGTATTCTGATTAATTACTACAGGTCATTTTCTGTAACTAAAAAAATATGATAACGCGAAAAAATGGTATTTTGATTTACTACTTACAGAACTCTGAGGTGTTGTGATATCCACAAAAGATACCTTCTTTTCCACAGGTGTTAAACGCTGCCTTGGTTTGGGAGTTGGAGCCTAAGAAAAACCAGTATGCCAAATGACTATAATGAACATACATTTAGTGGAGGCTTCAGCTCTTCTTTCCCTTTTTGTGGCTATTTCTTAGGTTTTATAGGAAACCAAAGTAACTGTGACTCACCACAACTGATGTGCTAACAGAGGGTGCTGGAGGTAGTCTTTGAACTTCTGATTCTTCCTCACGTATGACGTTTCCTAAGTCTTCAGTTGTTATGGATCCACTTGGTGGAAGGTAAGCAAATTTCCATTTCAAGATAACATGGATGGTTCCAGCAGGAAGCTTTTTATGATCGGTTAACTCAAATATTCCTGTCAAATTACAAAAATAATTTTATTATTTTTGCTAGAAATTAATGCTACAGTAATTTTATTACCATAAGAATTAAAGAATGAAAAGTACTACTCACAATTTAAAAAATAAATAAATCAGTCAAATGAGGTAGAGAATAAAATAAAGACAAAAAGATCTATGACATGTTCATCTCCCAGGCAGATTGCTTTCAAAAGTTCAGGCCTCAAAGATAATACTGATACAAAGATGAGAAAATTAACTTATAAATATTTTAATTCACTAAAATTAAATTCAGAGATTATTCAGATTTTTAAGTCTTCCTTGAAGTCATTATCTGGGATAAAGCTCAAATATCAATCTTCATTTTGCCTTGAATATTCTTGCAAAAGACCTGTCTCTATAGAGTACATTAAAACTTTAAAATTTCAAATACTTTATATATCTAAAGAAGTCTTCATATCACTATATAATTCTATTATAATTTTAAATATATTTTACTGGGATCAGTTAAATTAATACCAATTAATAGTGGAACAGCAAAAAAAAAAAATGCCTGTAATATAAAGAAACCCAAAACATACAACACTAATAAAAATATCACATAGCTGAATCCATAACATTGATTCACAAACTTTTATTGTCAGACTAGATTTTTTTCTGACTTGAAAAAAATATATTTCAAGTATAACTAATTTAGGAACCTACTAGATCCTCAAGTTCCTGACATTCCTTTTAATGGCTGACTGGGAAAGAAAAAACAAAACAATCCTACACGTTAGCTAAAACAAATGGATACAGGTGGAATATAGGGCGTGATAAAACTTTTATTAGAAATAGTGGGACTTCCAGATGGTTGAATGAAGAGCTTAGTAAATCCCTTCTATTAAAAAAAATGGTAACACTGGACAAAGTGATCAAAGTCAACCATTTCAGTGGTCTGGACATTGATCAAAGGTAAATAGCAAGTTGAGAAGCATTTATTCCAGAAAATCTACTGAACTCCAGTAAGAGCAAGAGGAGTCAGAACAGTCCCTACTAAGTTACTTGTCCCTGGCTGAACACGAGGCTCGTGGACTGCTGGATTGTGAAGGTAATGCCAAGGTGAAGAGTGGGTGCCGAGTAGCTCAAGACTTTTTAAGCCCAACCCTTGACCAATCATTTACTGACTGTGCTGGAAACTAAAACAAAAACCAAACATTCGCACAGACATCAGTGGCCATAGTGAGGGACAAAGACTACAGAATTAACCCAGGCAAATCACAACGCGAACATCAACAGCGACTACTGATGGGGGTGGGGGAAGGTCAGAATCCAGAGCTGTTATGCTACAGTACCCCAACAGTCCACTTAAACCAAAAACAATCATGAGACGGGCAAAGAAACAGGAGAGCAAGCTACATACACAGAAAAATTTCTATTAGTACACACTTTTTGAGGACGTCCAGATATCAGATTTTGCAAAGACCTCAGACCTCAGAGCGCACACACACACACACACATATACACACACATATATACATCTACACACACACACAATCACAATTTAAAAGAAACCATAATGGAAAAATTAAAAAGGAAAGACAATGACATAAAACATAATAAAATATAGAAATGAGAACTAAAAAAGAAAGAAATCTAAACAGAAATTCTGAAATTGAAAAGTATAATGACTGAAATGAAAAAAATTCAACATTGGGGGAACAAAAGGAGAGTTAAGCTGGCAGCAGAAAAGAATCAATGAACTTGAAGGTTCATCAGCTGAGATCATCCAATCTGAAGAGGAAAATAGAGCACAGAGGTCAGGCACAGAGGTCTTTTGTGCCTCAGAGACCTGTGGGAGACCATTAAACACGAACATACACGAACAGAACTCCAATAAAAGGGAAAAAAAGAAAGGGCAGGAAAAATAACTGAAGAAATATTGGCAGAAAAATCCCCAAATTTGGTGCATAATAGTATGCTACACACAAGATCAACAAATTCTAAGCAGGATATACACAAACAGAATCCAAACTTAGACACATCATAGCTGAACTGCGGAAAGCCAAAATACAAATGAACCAACCAATTAAGCCTGAAAACAGTGTCAAATACAAGGCATCCATAACAAAAATGATAGCGGGCTTTCACCAGAGGTAATGGATGCCAGAATGACTAGAATATTACATCCAGAAATACCATCCTTCAGGAAATAAAAGCAAAATAAAGATGTTCACAGACAGCAAGATTGAGGGATTCACTGTCAGTAGCCTTGACTTACAAAAGACACTGAAGGAGGGTCTTCAGGCTGACGGCAGGTAAGACCACAAACTCAAACCAAAGAGACCCAGAAAGATAGTCATGAAAAACAATATGTTTTCCCTCATTTCTTCTCTTACCTGATTTAAAACACAACTGCATAGACAATTATTGTAATGCATGTTCTTGGACATAATATACAAATATAGGACTACAACGGCACAAGGTGGGGGGAGTGGAGTTCATATAAATGGGGATCATATATATGGACCCCAGACAGTATCAAATCCACAGGAAGAAATAAAAATGTCAGAATTGATAAAATATATAAATACACATTTATATATGGCAATATGATATTATATAAAATATGAAAATCTACTGTAACTATACATATAGTCTTTTCTCTTAACTTTTTAAAAGGACTTAAGGGTCTATAAAACAATAATTACAACACTATACTGCTGGGTTTGTAACATAAATGGTATATTATTTTCTATATACACACATAGACGATAATCATAGCACAAAGGAGGGGAGAAGGGAATGAACTTAGATTCAAGTAGACTTTATATATTGTAATTGAGTTGTCAGTATTCGTTTTAAGTAGATCGTGAGAAGTTATGATACATATAGTAATCCCTAGAAAACTACTAAGAAAATAACTCAAAAACCCCCCAAAACTGTTGGCTAAGAGTTTGAGATTATCTGAGAAGTGTAGGAAGATTAGGTTACAAACAGACCGAGATATAATTTAAGTTTGTTTTTACAATTCTATAGATTTGAGAAATGGGCTTACCTGAGATACACCTGTCATGTGCCAGTGAAATCAGGGGCACAGCGACTTTTCCTATGTAAATATTCTCCTGGGTATCACTATCATCAAACACATAAAAACCCAGAGACTCTGACTTAAGGTATCGATCCAAGTCCGTGTTCATTGGCACTGGGAAACACATGTGATCGTCAAACTGCGGGTCATTGCTGCTGGGAATAATGGCTGTGTCGTGGTCTTCGAAATCAAAAAACTTGTACACGATGTATGGGTGTGGCTGCAGGCGGCTTGCTCTGGACCGCAAGTGGCTGCAACACTTTATTGTGATATGAAGTTCATTTAAGTTGCCATCGGTGGAATCTGTAGAACTGAGCTGAGCAGTTTTGGGTGCTTCCTGACTTACCTGAAAAAATACACGTATTTCTATGACAGTAATGCATTAAAAGATAACCTGCAGCTGCCAGCCCCCAAACAAAATAATTCTGTACATGGACAAAAAGCTGTATATTTTCACTTCATAGTCATTTTCTCAGTAAAGGATTATTCTTATTCAAAACCAATATGCCCTACCACATGTGTGTATTGATGCTGTTATGTGATTAGCAAGAAACACAGAAGGCTGAGCAGACACACAGAGATTGCTGTTAAAACCAAGCGAAAGTGAGAAATGAGTTAATCTGATGTTCTCTGACGGGGCTTACCCAGAGATATGCTTTTGTTATACTGGGGTTGGTCGCATCCTGAAACCATAGGGTTTGGGGGAGCAGACACCTGAGGCCAAGAGAGGCCAGTCTATTAAAGTTCAACTGCTCGGAAAAAAAGAGAACAGAATCTGAGAAAAAACCTGGCGAGGACAAAAGGCTAGACTTGGGAGGCTATTTCAGGTGAGAGATGGGCAGACGGGGTTACAAGAACAGGCACAGCTAACATTACTCGCTGATCATTTTGGCACTTGTACTCAGGTAGCCAGTGCACCGAAATTTTGGCCAAGAATCGCACTGACTGTTAAGCCTACCACCAGTGAGGTGAAGCAATGCCAGTGTTTCAGGATAGTGCTGGAGAGTTCTCCACCTTCCACAAAGGGCCCTCTCTTTTCACTGCATTTCTGAATTTGGACTACATGTCTGACTTTAGAGAAGTTTACTGGAGAAGGAAGAATGGAAGCATAGTTATAATCTCCTTAGTGGAGACATCTGGTGGTGTGGAGAGGGGAACTCTGGAAAGAGAATCAAGCGCTGCTTCCCAGGGCGAGTTAACATTCAGCTACGAAAGGCTGAGTGCGATGATGTAAAAAGTACTCTCATAGCTTGTCCCCATAAATCTACCCACAGAAGTTGAAATTCCAACAGTAAATGACTCACTTAAGCCGGAAACTGAGTCTAAAACCCTTTAAACCACAACACTAAATAATCTTAATTTCCTTTTCTATAACAGCATTTCCCAGAGTGTCCTGAAGAATACTGCTTCAGGAAGCTAATCCATAGGAAAGAGGTGCCATTCTTTCTTAAGTTTGGGAATCAATGTTGTATTAGGCATTATAACTGAAAGTTATAGAAACTAATTCTACCCTGAAAATAAAACAAAAAGGATAAAAATGAACTTCTCCCCCTCTCTCTCTCTCTCACACACACACACACACACGTGCATATATTGATAAAAATGACAAAACCTGAATTAGTCTGGAGCCCAGCTAAGAGCATCTCGCCAGTGCCAGTTTCCTCCCAGACTACTCTAGTTACGTGAGATGCTGCATTTGGGAGAAGCTGGGTCAAGTGCAGACTTCTTTACTACTTTACTATGTAAGTTTACGAGTATGTCAAAAGAAAAAAAGCTTAAAGCCACTTGATGGCTGTAAAAGAAAATGATTTCAGTTTAAAGCATGATATATATGACATATAAGAAATATTATGGAATTTCAGTGTCATAAAAGGGTCTTAAAGTCAGACAAGCTTACCCACTGCATCTGATTTGGCCCCTTAAAATTTGATGCTATGTATCCCAAAGCCTTTGCCCGTTCCCGATACAGTCGAATTGCTTGATCCATGGGAACTCTTAATCGAAACCAGTATTCCACTGTACCAAAATTTGAGATATCCCCTTTAGTTCCTACAAATCAATGCATAACTATTAAAATACTCTTACTAGTTAAGATACATACAAGTAATACAAAAATCACATCAGTGGTGTTATGCATTAAAACTATAAGCTTTATGCTGAGTAAAATAATATGACTAGCACAAATACTGTGATGGGCAAATAGCAGATGAAGAACATACAGTTACTGCTGCAAGCATGAGTTTCACTGTATATTCAATATTATTAGAGAACTATGGCAAACACTGTTGAGACTGGAATTTATGCAGTTCCAATCTTTCTAATACACAAAGAAAAACCGAAACATTGAATCAAATACTCCAGATTCCTTTTGATGCTGCAGTTTTGTTTTTTTTTTAAAACAAGCCGCACTCTGTAGTCTGAGATGCAATATGAAACTTCACAATCACGATTTTCCACACTGCAACCAACTGTCAAGGCTCCCCCGGCCCCTGCTGCGTCACCGCAGAGGGGACACGCCGTAGCTGTGCATGTGCACCCCTGCGTTAAGCTGTTCGGCGCACCCCCATACTCCTCCACTCACGCAGGTCTTCATATTTCTTCTTCTGTGAAGACTCATGCTAAGCCTCTGCAGACTTAAGAGCTCTAGTCTTACATCCAGAAAGGAAGACTGTGCGCTCCTGGGGGCACTGACTGCCCCGGCATGACTGCTCACCGGTCTGCTTCTCCACCACCTGAATGTTTCCCGAGGGAAGGGCTACGCTCTCCATGGCTACATTCCTACGGGGGGGGGGGGAGGGGAGCACTAGGACAATATGACACCCAATATTTGGTGGAGTGAAATAGTCTATACATCCACTTTCTTCAGATACCATTTTATTAAAAATATTGCCCCTATGTTCTCCACCTTTATCAGTTCCTTTCTTGCCAGTGGGTCACTCTCATCAACATGCAAGTATGATTCACATTTGCCACCATTAAATAAAGCCCTAAAGTAGGGCCAGGAGTGCAGAGACATATTTGCTTATATGTGCATGCAGTATCTTTGGAGGGAGGTGCAGCCCCTGGCAAGGCGACTCAAGGTAACTGGGCACAGCAGTGGAGACAGACCTTTCACGGTAGAAACTCCCGTGACTTTATGATTCTTAATCACGCAACTCTCTCGCCTCTGCAGGCAGTCATCTAATCGACAGAATCGAGTCTCTCTCCAGAACTTTATTGACCTCTTCCATCTTGAAACGGTCTCCTCACTCGGCTCTAGGGTCTGGACACTCGTGGTCGGCCTCCTGCTTTGTCTGTGATTCTTCGGGTCACTTTGCTGGCTCTTCCTCTGACATATTTTTCCAAAGCTCAGACCTCAGTCACCTTCTCTTCATTCACTCTCCATGTGATATTAGCTAAGCCAAAGGCTGAAAACTTTTCATCAGCCGGTAACGCCCTCTTTCACATCCATCCCCGACTTCAGACTAGCAGATCCCACAGCTTATCTGTCTCCGCTCGGCTAACAGGCAGGTCGATTCTAATTCGTTCAAAAGGATTCTTGAATTTCCCCCTAGATTTATTCTTTTCTGAGGCCTATCTCAAAACATGGCTTCACCACTCTCTTAACTGTTCATGTTAGAAATTCTTGCCTCCTCTGTTTCCCTCATTACCCTACATTCAATCGGTAAACCTTGAAAGAAGTGTTATCAAGTACACACTGAACATAGCCACTTTTTAATCACAACTTCTGCTACTGTCTCAACCCCACCACCTGACCCCGCGTGTAGATTTATGCAGTGGCCTGACAGCTGTCCTAGTTTCCTTCGTGGCCTCTACAGACTATTTTTCCCACAGCACCCAGGGTGGTTTTTCTAAAACTGATGTGTGATCACTTTTTTCCCTTCCTCAACACCATCCAATGACTCATTGCTCAGAGAAAAAAAACCCAAACTCCTCACCGTGACCCGCAAGGTTCCATGGTCTGATCTGGCTGCTGCCTGGTGCTTTATCCTACCTCTGCTCTAGCCACTGGCCATCTTGCTTTTCCTCAAATTTACCAGTTTTCTCCTCCCTCAGGTTTTCATTCTTGATGTTTTCTCTGCTTGAAACATTCTTGCCCTGACTCCTGGACTGGATCTTTACTCTCTAAGTTTTTATCAGTGTCATTCCTCAGAAAAGCTCTTATTTGGGGCCTCCCTCATGGTGTAAGGGGTTAAGGCACAGCAGTATGAAGCATCCGTAGCCACTACAGCACAAGTTTGATCCCCGGCCAGGGCGGGGACCCACATGGCACAGCAGACCTCTTCTGCCTCACCTGTTGCTCCCCTCAGCAGTGTATTTTGGTCGATCTGCCTGTTCTGCCCCCCACTCTGTCTCTGGTGAATCCTCTCACCTCCTGCACCTCTGGCCTGTACCCCAGTTCTTGTATGCATAAATAAATAAATTTTAAAAAACAAAAGCTCTTATCTGAATTAGTAAACTTGCACCTCTTTCTTTGTCTTCTCTTACACTGATCATTTCTCTTCACATCTGGTTGTATATTTGTGCGTGTGTCCACACACAGGCATAGATACATCTGTATGGATGGTACGTGTGTATTTGTAATGATTTGTCTTCTCCTCGAGAAGGTAAGTCATGTGAGGGCAGGGGCTTTGTTTTATTTACTGCTGACCACTAAATTCCCATTGCCTAGTCACAGAGATGGTATGATAGGTTCTTTTAAAAACATTTTACGACTGTGTTTCAAGTAATGTTCAATCCAGGAAGGCTATCAATATGGAAATAGATATTTGCAACTATAAGCTATCTGCAACTACAAACTTTGAAAAATCAGTAGCCATTAACACCACCATCAATAACATTTAAGAGAGTCAGCCAGTGGGCAGTTAAACTAGAGAACACTGTCATTACCCTAAAAGCACCCTTCAATGTGTAAGAGAAGACACTAGATTCAACATGATGCAAGCATATAAACCAAATTAATGAATTGAACATTCGCAACTTAGAAGAGTGTACTTACCAACCAAACTTGCTGTGCAAAATATTCGACCATGTTTTTGTAGAATCTCATGGAATCGCAACTGACATGCTGCAATAGTCTCATAATCTGTGCTGTAAGCTTGGTGGACCTCAAGTGTGACAGTATTTTTCTGAATATACTGTAAAAATAAGTCATTGACATGAACAACATACTGAGAAGTGAAGTTATACTCTGGGTGAAGGCCCTGCACTATGGGAGTTGTCTGGAGTTCAAAGTCATAGAAAGCGTAGGTACAGAAAGTGACAAGCTCCCTATCTACAGATGTCTGCAAAACTTCAGGAGAAAAGGTTGCTTTGCTGATATGGATTTCAAAGAGGTTTTCGCCGCGTTCTAAGTGAGTGGTTTCATCAAATTCATCAACTGAGTCATCTGGCATGATTTCTGGTTTAAATTTATACTGCTTGGTGCCGTAGGCAATATCCTTTAATTGGGCTGCAAGAGAAGACACACAGTTTAGAGATGTTTAAATATTGACATATGAAGATACAAATTGGCTTTTGAAGTGGTAGGAAGTCTGAGCGCTTTTGGGAAATAGTAACAATCTTGAATTCCATGACTGCGTTGCTTCTCCATAAATAAGACTGTGCTAGGCAGAAATTCATCATTTGTCTCGATACCACTTATAAATCAACAAAATCGCAACCTAAGTTTTAGTGAAGGTTGCACCAGGTAAAAGGGAAAAGAAACAGAGGAGACTCCCGAATGAACTGCTGAGGCCAGTCCCTGGGCTGCACTTGCTCCCTGCCTTTGCTCCATCGTGCTCTCTCCTGTCCGTGCGATTCCTCTTTCCTGTGGCTCCCTCCCTTCACCTTGTCAAATTCATACTTTCTCTGCTTTGGAGGCGATGGACATGTTCACTGCCTTAGTGATGTGGTTGGTTTCAGTATACACCTAGGCCCAAACTCATCGAATTGTATTCTTTTACGCTGTACTGTTAAAGTATAGTAATTCTATTTCTATAAAGCAGCTTTTAAAGAAGACGAACCTTTTTAGATACACATTTCCTTGCCTGTGATATCACCCAAATTTATAAGAAGAGCCATGGACGTACAGTTGTGTCTCCAACTCCTCATCTAGGAGCTGCTCTTCGACCGCTGGCAAACGCCGTCTGCCTTACTGTCCCCCCGCGGCTGCTCGGCAAGGCTCACCGATAACCAGTGACCTGACCGCATTACCCGATTATTTTGGCCTCACTGATACTGGTGGCCACTTCTTCTTTCTGTGAGTGTCTGTCCTGCCTTGGCTTCCGTGACACCATCTAGCCGGCTGTCCCTCCCATCTCTTAATCATTGTGTCAGCTCTTCTCCTTTCCTAAAACCTTCTTGGCTGGGCCTCTGTTTTTATCCTTTCCTTAGTCTACATATTCTTATGGGCACGCTCGCCCCCTTTTATGATTTCTGCTACTCTAAGTATGCTGAGATTCTCATATTTCTGTTTTTAATTCAGATCTCTCTGCTGAATTCCAGACCCATGTATCCAACGGCACGCCGAGTCCTCTAGTTAGAGATCCCCTGGGCACATCAAACCCAATAAACCAAAACAGAGTGCATTGCAGTCTCACCTGGACGCTTCGTGCTGTGCCTCTCATGTGGCGGTACTGGCACTCATCAGTGGCCTGAGCGGGACAGGGTCACGCTCGTCGTTTCTTTTCCTCTCCGCCCACCTACAGCACCACTGCTACTCAACGCTTTTTCTTATGACTATCAAATCTGTCTTTATCTCCACTGACCCCACTGTTCTGCCCAGGGTTTACTCCCTAGGTTACGATGGGACGTAAACTTCTTGCTTCCTTCAGATTTACTCACTGTCCTCAGTACTTATAATGGCCAAAACGCAGTCCTTAAACATTCCCGAAAGGTTCTCTTAACTTCAGATTCTAGGGCGGCAAACAGGGCCGCCGCACTGGGCTCTTTCCAGCCTCCCCTACAGGTTCTCCCCTTGTCCTAGGCCTGCGTTCCAGTTCCATGGGCCCCACAGTCTCAAGCGCTTCACAGGCAGGGCCTTTTTGCCTCCCTCGCCTGCCGCCTGGAAGCCCTTTGCCTGAAGGGTGACTTCTGTCTCAGACCTACTGTGTGGCACCTGCCCTGACTCGTCAGGAGAGAGGCATCTCTCCTTGGTGTCTTCTGACTTTCCTAGCCTCACATTCCGCAAGGGAAAATACGACTCTTTACTTGTTTCCGGCCTTTGAGTTCCTTGAGGACAGTGCCTGAACTCTTTCTTTTACCATCTTTGTCCTCACTGCCCAGCCCTTCGCTTAGGATGCATTAGGGGCTGGATCATGTTTATGGAATGAATCAATGAATTTAGGGGATGGAAAAATATATTGGTAAAGATTCAGTAAGAATTTAAAGGAATGAAAATACCAAACTCTGTGATCTCCTTTTTACTCAGGAAAATTCCATTAAGCACATTTTTATTGAGTGCCACTTGAAATAAAAGGTACACACTGCTCTTTGACTTTTGGAAAACTCTTTTCAGTTGGGTAAAGATATTGACTGAGCTCTATGATTTAAGAGCAGTTGTTCTCAAAGTCAGGTCACGGAGCGGTGTCCCTGGGGGCCAAGGGAGATTAAGTCTCATCTCAGTGCTGTCACCACTGAGCTCGATCCCCGGCCAGGGAGCAGACCCACACATGGCGCAGCAGACCTCTTCTGTCTGGCCCGCTGCTCCCCTCAGCGGCGGATTTCAATGGATTCGCCTATTCTGCTTCTCA
This sequence comes from Galemys pyrenaicus, assembly GCA_019455555.1. NCBI lineage: Eukaryota > Metazoa > Chordata > Mammalia > Eulipotyphla > Talpidae > Galemys > Galemys pyrenaicus. The sequence continues at coordinate 3,502,783 of JAGFMF010012032.1, forward strand.
CTCTGTCTCTGGGGAATCCTCTCACTGCCCGCACCTCTGGCCTACACCCCAGTTCTTCTATGCACGAATAAAATAATATATAAAATAATCTTAAAAAAAAAGTGAGGTCAGGGAAACTCTGAAAGTCCCTGAAATTTCTCTGGAGGTCTGTGAGGTAAGAAATATGTTTAAAACAGTACTAATGTATTATTTGACTTTTCCATTATTATTTTCTGTCAAGTGTGTAGTGGTGTTTCTCAGGATCTACATGATGTGTGATATCATAATAGACTAAATGCAGAAGTTGACATAAACACCCAGCCATTCTGTATTAAATCAGACACCACTGAATTTTGCCAGAAATGTCAAACAATTAGAGAAATTTAAAAAAAGTTCTACAGCAATGTCATTTTTCACTTTTTCTGGAAGGAAAGTATAGTTTTTAAATAAACAAATTCTGTAATTTAACATTAACATGTAGTGGGTTTGCTATTGTTTCAGCAGTCTTTAAATATTTTTAAGGTTTCTCACTTGTAATAATTAACATGAGAGAAATATCATAAATATAACTCATACAAACAAAAGGCTATTGAAATTCCCTTATTTTTAAGAGTGTAAAATTAGTACGTCATAGATTATTAAAGCAAGTCATGTATGGTTGGGGACTTGAAAGAGTCAAATGATTTATCATTGCAGAACTTAGATTGCAGCAACAGGTGAAAGGTAAACCTCCAACCGTAAAGAACATTTATTCAATTAATCTCAAACATCTTTTTTGAATACCTGAGAGGAAAAGTGGTTCAGTGCTGAGTGAGTGTTTCTCAAAGTACTGTCCTGTGCGTGCATCTGAATCGCTTGGTGCTAAATCTAAATACACAGAATCCCGGGCCCAGAAACTCTGGGGGTAGGGCCCAAGGAAGCTACGTTTCAGGTAAGCTCCCAAGGTGATTTCCATACTTGTGAAAGTTTGAAAACCACTTGAACAGGCACTTCAGGTAAGGAAATGGTGAGGAATAATCAGAGCCAGCCTTCCGGCGGGAGAGTGGCTTTAGAAAGATTCTCAAGCAGGGCAGGGCCATCGTGGAGTTGGTGCAGAGCGGAGGTTCAAGCAGAGAGTGAGAAGGTTCTCTAGGCAAGATGGATCTGACAAAGAGCAAGCAGACTGGCTTGGCTGAGACACACAGCTTGCTTAGAAGAGAGAGTAGAAATGAGGCGGGTATCAAAAAGCAATAGGGAATTACTCAAAATTCTTGAATAGAAAAAAAATCAGATAAAATTGTCTTTCTGTTAAATCACTATTAAAGTATTGGGAAAGGAAGCTGAGCAAAAAGAAATGGTGGGTGTAGATTTGGATGACATTTTCAACTGTTATAAAATCCATTCTTTTAGTTAATGCGGATAAAAAAGTTGTGCACACTGTACCTTCCAGTTTCTGGATGCGTGCAGCCCTGATATCAAGAAGATGAACATATTGTTCCACTTTGAGTTCATAATCTTGCTGCAAATTCTCCATCTTCTGGGTCACTGCCTCGACTTCCATCTAGAAACGAGGGAAGTTTCAATGCTTATGATTAGCTCCATTTTCACTTACCATACCCTGGGAATTCTAGGAGCTCTGGACCACAGTTTCCTGACCTCCCACAGCTTACCGTTTAGAGAATTATGCTTCGCACAGTTCACAAATCAGAAGTAAAATAGACAAAATTCTGATTCCTTTTTATAGAGGTGATTTTCCTGTTTGTTAAAAGCTAGTATAACATGGTTTTGGCAGAACTGCAGCATAATTATAACCCATTTGCAGTACATGTTAATACTAGTAAAGGAAAGTTCATTGTTATTGTTTATATTATAAAACCAGGAAATTAAAAGAAAGTTATTTGTTTTTAAGACTCTTATTCCAAATACCCAGTTATAAGGCTCAATCCCAGGCACATGATAATACATAAAAATAGATCATAACAGATGATACATAATGCTGCTTTGAAAGGATGAACAGATTATAGGAAACCCGTCTTCCCGATTTAATGTATTACATTACCTGATAATCTTTATTAATTTTATGTTGCATAATTAACATGTTTCTTGTCTTTTCAAGTTCTTGCACCGTTTCCGCATGAGATGCTTGCAGTTCTTTCATGGAACGTTCTAGATCTTTATTAATTTTACTGTCTACTTTCTCTAAAAAGGAAAGATCTCCATTTTTTTGAGATTTTTGAGCCTAAAATAAAACAGTATTTTATTACTGAAACAAGAGTTTCCAAAATGTAATCATGTGAATTAATATGTGTATATATATATATATAGCAAAGGACAATCATTAATTGAAAACAGATATATTTCCATTTTCCAGCAGGAATAAAGCAGCCCTGATGTAGAAGGTATATTTGAATAGACATTTGGAACAATTACAGAGAAATAAAAAAAGTTTATTGCTTCATGACATAAGAAAAAAATCATGTAGATTTACTTCTATTTCTTGATTTGATTAAAATCTACACTGTGATGATTTAAAAGGAAAGAAATGCAGTGCTATGTTTTCCTGTAAATTAACAAAGTATTCTAGAATTGATAGCTATCTTCCGACAACTTTGATAATTCAATATTTTATCTAAGATAATGCGTCCATCCATTGTCTTGGGACAGAAAATTGTTGACTGGATTTTTAGTGAGGTGCGTACCAGTAAAATGTTTGTTAATTGTTGGAGAAAGTGCTTTGTGAGTGTTCGAGGTCTGTTTTTTTCTTTTCTTTTTAATTTTATATATATTTTAGTTGAGGTCTATTTTAATGTAATTTTGATGTTATTATGAAATATGCATAGACTGCAACCAAATGTCACCTGACCCCTTTCCTGAATAATTCATTTCTCCAAGTAGAAGGGCTACAGATCAGGGTCATCATTATGCTAAAGCAGTTACATGGAGACATGAGGTTCCTGGTGAAGTCAAGAGTGTTACCTTTAGGAGCAGAAGTGCTTCACTCAGCTCAGCCGCGTCCACACCGCTCTCCTGCAACAGAGAGAGTGCACAGATGTTCACAACGAGAGACTGAAGGCAAGCAGAAAGCTACCCTAACTGTGCGGACTATCAGCACGGAAGATTCTGCCGCCTGAAATCACCGAAGAATCAACTAAGCAACATCTCTGTGTCCTTTTGCTTTGTAGTGTTATTTTCTCAACAAGAAATAGTTCACCTGGTTGTAAAACTTCATGCGGTTATTAAGTTCATCGAGCTGTTGTTTTTGTTCCAGATACTGTAACTGTAGTTCTCTATTTTCTTGAATGAGTTTTTCATTTTGGTCTTAAAAATAAAGTCAACATAATTAGAAAGGTAATTGAGAATGAGGTCAAAGAACACATTTTAAATCAATTCAATTCCTGATACATACCAAGCTTGATCTAGTATTGTTCTGCTAAGAAAGGAAATTGAGCTAGCACCTAGACAAAGGCGGGGGGGTGGGGGGGAGGGTGAGGAGCAAATGAACACGATCATGTGTCTACCATATGATTCACTTGCTTATCAAAAACTTAAGATTTAAGTTCACAGTATTAATATAAGGAAATTGTGGCCTCTGGGACTTCAAAGGAATGCTCTATCTAAAATATCTCAGAAAATATGTTTCTAAATCTTTGACTTTTACTTACTTATTAAGGGTCCTGAAAAGCATGCAAAAAAAAATTTTTGTCTTTTAGTTTTTTAAATTGACTTCCTTGAGTTCTCTTTTCCCAGTTTAGCATAAAATTCTTTGATTAAAACAAAGCTATTTCTCCAACAACTCTGAATGCATCATCTTATCACAGAATCAACCACACTTTTAACAAGTCTGTGAATGTGGGAGAAATGAATCCTCAACCAGCGCACGGTAGTATCAGCGGTCACTCATGGATGCTCTTCGTTCACTGAGCTTACGCTATTAATTAGTAGGTCATGAACTATGAGCTCTCTCGCAAAGGAATGGAGAGAGTTTATGTCCACCTACTCACTCACCACGACCCACAAACACGAGGACAGAGGAGAGCCAGGTAAGACGGCAAATCCATAAAAAGACTAATGTCTCACTCTTTGCATGATACATATCCAATTTGAAAAATAAGCATACCACCAAGAAAACAGATCTGTTCTTTAGTCCATGATCCTAAGTGACTTGGCCCTGTGGGCTAACTCTACAACATGTCACCCAAGTGTCTCCATTAATCTCATCCTTGTCTCGAGGATTTGTTTATTGTACGTTCTCAGTTCAGCCTGCACATTTTTGTTTCTTTTTCTTAAAAAAAAAAAGCAAATCTACACCTTTGCCAAGAGCTCTTCAGATGAATGCATCTGCACGCTGACTGCAGCTTTATATAAAAGTATTTTTTTTTCTCACTTTCCAAATGCTTTGTGGCCCCAAGGTATAATTACCATATATAAGTAAAAATTGTAAAAACACAATTAAGAAGAAATGGCTACATTTGGATGTTTTCAGTGTCACATGTGCTGGCAGATTAAAAAGCTAAAAAAATTTTTTTGACCCTATGGTATACATGACTTACTGTAATATCAAATGCACAAGCATTTTTTATTGTATTAATGAAAGGTTAAAAGAATAACATCTAATGATTTAGTTAACTAAAGACTTTTCAAATCTGAACAACACTTGAAAATTTCAAAGGTAAAGGTCAAATACCTGTCTTTTAACTAAAAAATAGGATTAATAATAAATATGAATCCTTAACAGATAAAGTTGCTTTTTGGTTAGAGAGCAGAAAAAGAATGCAGAAATCTTTAGTTTATGTCGACTAGGTTACAAAACCTAGATGAGCTGATCAAGTAACAAAAAAAGGGAAGTATAATCAGAACATATGTAAACATGAAGGGTAATATAGTTTATCTAGTCAGTAAAACTTTCAGAGGTTCTGTAGCACAAAGACTTTTTCACCTAGACACAGTGTATTTTATGCTATCTCTGCTGCACAGGTTTTTAGAGCAAGGGCCTAAGGATGATAAACAACTAGTTATAGATACACTTACTCGAATGTTTTTCTTTACTAAATATTGTTTCAACAACTATGTCCCCATTTCATTGATATTTTTAAAAACTAGGGCATTTTTTTAGTGGGAAAACTACTACTTAGTGGGAGAAGACATTGCTGAATACCAGTAACTTGTTCTCTAATGAATTTTATGTAGAATCATCTACCATATTTTCCCTTTCTTAAACTGTTTATTGGGCATCAAACTCCTTGTTCTTTAAAAAGTACGGACATGCTATGGTTCAAAGAGAAAACAGACCTGCTGAATTATAATATGAAAAAGCACACTGTACAAGATGAAAAATAACCTCCTTACCTTACGATTTGACAAAAAACAGGTTAATCTAAACAGCATTTTATTCAAATGAGATAACATTTCACTCTTAAAATTATGTTCGTCAAGCACACCATTAATAAGCAGGGTGCAGAGAACAATTCAACTAAACAATTTTTAGAGCGCCTTTGTGCTAATATCTTCAGCTGTGATCAATATAACCATATGCATTATGCTGAATTATGCATTTCAGCTAAAGATAGAAAGCAACTTTCAAAAGCAAGCCCTTAAACACATGCAGTTAATTTAAGCATTAACCAAATGCAAACTGCATTTACATATCCTTTCCCCACATATTCACACAATCTGAAACTAATTTGTACCTTGAATAAAGAGGTGAGTATTCTCTAAAAATAATTTGCCAGTGAGATGAATGACTACAAGAAGCCAGGGAAAAATCTTCTGGCAAAGAACACTTGATACATGAAAGGTAAATGTGTGAAGAGACTTCAAAGTAAAATTAAACAATTTGAAAATCTGTAATATAACAGGAACTTTCTGAATATTAAAAGATTTCCTTCAATAGACCATTTTAATTTTTTGTTTAGCATTTCCCTGGGGAAAAAAAAGGTTGAAGGCTACAATATTTTTCTTATAATCTACCTTAACATTTTCACAGAGAAACAAAAACTAAAATTATTAGAATTCTAAATATCAGTATTCCAAGCAACTATAACTAAAGCACAATTGCACTGAAAATAAAAACTCACTTCGAGCAAGCTTTCTTAAGAAAATTATTGGATAAATACATAAAGATTTGTGTAGAGAGATATTTATTAAACTTTAAATAACTGAAGTTATTTAAAAATTCATCAACAGATGAATCTTAACCAATTGTTAACTAGCTGATGGTACATCATCACACTGGAAAACTATGATAGTCATTATAAATGATGATGTATGGCTTCATATTTATACTCCAGGAATGATTTCACAATGAGAAATTTACATCTACACATATAAAAAAACAATTCTGGAAGGACATTGATAAAAAATATTAATAGTGATTATCTTGAGGGTTAGTTATGGGACTGAGTGATTTTTTTCAAATTTTTTGTTTACTGGTCTTTTTTTATACAGGATACATGAATTAACGTTATTGTTCAGAAAAACCTGGAAAAGACATAAGAACCAGTGCATGAGCTATTTTTATTATTCAAAAATGTCTGGAAAACCATCGAACCAGCAAAAAAGATGAGGAGTGGACTAGTAGACTCGAAATAACTTAGCAATTGTAGTTTTAATAATTTAAAAATACCACTTAGGATTAATTTCACAACAACACGTTTTTAAAAAAGACCAAGATGCTATTCCCTTAGGAAGAGTTTCATTCCAGAGAACAATTAAGAAGTCTAAATAGGAGAGCTTTCTAATCCTCGGTGCCCAGGAAGAGAGAAAGCACAGAAGTGAGAAAGGGTCATTTCACTTTTCTTTCCTTCAAAAAAAGCATCAATTTATAGCAGTTTTTGGAAGACAGAGGGCATACAGAGCACTTCCACTTCTGGGAACAAGAATTTGCTGAGCAAATACTAAACAAAACACTCAATGAGATATTCATTATATCTCTTCAAAATCAGGGACTATATCTTTGATATGAAACTTTTCAATCTCCACCTGGTCAGAAATCATGTCACTCTTTCTACTCACAACCATCTAGAAAAAAAAATTAATAATTCTCTCATAAAATTTAATCAGCAGTGAGTAAATATTGCACATGTGTGTTTCATTAAAATTGAGACTCCATTGACTTTAAGATTTCAGGCTTCTTAAAATGTGGAAAAAAAAAAAGGTCAGACCATAATTTAAAAGTATTATCACTCATAGATACCTGGAAATTTCAGAAATATTAAAATGAAGGGAAATCTTTCTTACAGTTAATGAAATAATGGCACCGTGACCTATATCAGTATATAGTACACTGACCAGATACCTAATTATTTTTGTAACTGAGTTTGCCTTAAACTTTCAAACGTTCTCATAGAACTGTATTGGAAATTCAGCAACTTTATCATCACATCACTTGGTTTATTTAGTGGATTAACAAACAGATATAACCTCTGAAGCAAATAATTCATTTTCTCTCTTGTGCAGTATATATGCATGTGTATTACAATAAAGCAGACATCTACTTTAATTATAATTATTTTGCTTTAAGACAAGAAGTTTCATGACATGAAACTTATTAACGATTATAATCTGAACAGAGATACCTGACACCCCTCTGTCACAGAGTAGAGTTAGCCTCTTCCTCATCAGACATACCTTCCAGTTCTACCTGTCAAAAACAGCAACCAGCTACCTCGCCACTTCGTCCTGCACAGCCTTCCCCCCCAATCCACTTGCTACTACCTGCTGTGCTTCAGTTTTCCTTAACCATTGTAGATTTCCCTAACTGACTCCAGGCTGCATGAGGGCAAGGCTTTTGTTTTATTCGCCGCTTTATCCTCAGAACTTGGAATAGTGCCTAGCATACACATATTGGTGGCCTATAAACTCTTGACTGTTGGATAAGGAGAGGCTCAAGTTAGAAAAAGACAAATGAAAAGCAACCTGAGTAAAGAGTGAGAAAACAAATTCCTCTGGCATGTGTGCTAGGCACGGCAAAGGGACAACGTGAGCAGCCAGTAACCCTCTGAGAATGGACCGCTGCTAAGACAAGTGGTGCCCCCAGCCCCCGCGGCAAGGCGCGCCCACTAAGTCCTGATCGACTCAGCGAGGGACGCCAAGGAACTCAGCGGTCTGAAATGAAGACGTCAGTATTCGTTTCATAGGTACCTCTTTCAGTTTTTACTCTGTCAAGGATTTCGGTTTTGTCTGTTAGGTCAGATCTCAAGGCGGTCTCCAGTTGAGCAATCTGCACTTTCAGCTGCTGTTCCCTTAACTTCCATTGCTCTTCATGGGCAGCACTGAAGGCACTGCAAAACACACGTGACACGCGAGCAGAGCTTGGAAGTCAGCTCCAACCGAAAATAATAAAGAGAAAAGCTTTTAGTGGCACAGAGACCACTGTCATCATGTCTTAGGAATTAAGTAAACATATGCTGGTCTGCTGCTGTTGAAACCAAGGCGCCTTTCTCAGGCTGCGGTTAGGGAACATGAAAGAGCTTGTGGGATGAGCAAAGGAACTGGCCTTAATTTAGAGCTCTAAAGTCAGAAAAGTTGGCAGTGTGCAGCTTTTGTGGGACTACTAAAGGAATTCAGATACTGTACATAGTCCAGAGGAATCCACAGTTTCAAACCTAAGCAATCAGCGTCGGACAAAACCGTTCTCTCCCACATCCAAACCATCTTAACGCAGAGAGAAGGGACTCTCCACCTGACCTTCAGTTCTAGAATTTGAGAAATTTAAAGAGTTTGTGATAATAACATGGTCACAAAATAATGGCAACAAAATAATAGCAAATTATAAGATAGCAATTCTGATAGAAAGAAGTAGTGATAATGTAGATTTGTCCTGAGGAACAAAGCAAATTTTATTTGTAATGTGATTGGGGTATAAATCCAAAAAGGAGACACTGATAAGAATGAAAAAAGAGAATTACTATTCCTAATGAAAGTGTAGGAGCTTAAACTATTGTAAAAATCCAGTAAAGATCAGGCCCAGCACACGGGGAGAACCGCTTACAAGTGATTCTGTGGTATACAGAAGGCTCACACTAAACACTGGTTGAGGCCAATGGTTTCTCAGTGCTGGCCTGAACTAAACTCTGGGGCTAGATCAGATGCACTAAAGGGCTATTTAAAAGTGAAGTTTCTGGGGCCCAGGAATTCATATTTCTGTAAAGCTGCCCAGGTGACAGCCAGGTTTCAGAAAAACTGATCTCTATCTGTATTGCAACAGAAAACTATCATCTATGAAGCTTGATATGACTGAATAATTTTATCAGCAGCTCTGACCCTTCAACTTACTTTAAACTCAGCAAATGAAATAAAAATCTATAAAAATCTGGCTTTGTACTGATGATAAAGTAAAAGGAGAAGAAACGTGTTACTGAAAAATGCCCTTAATGTTACTCCTAGGTAGCCTTAAGGTTTTATTCCAAAAGGGATACTTTCCTTGGCTGCATATTGTTTTTAGTGCATTAAAAATAACATGACCTTAAAATAAATGGAATTCTAGAAGTTTCTCTTAAATAGGACATCTGTTTCTTCTATCATTTCACATATGGAGCCCTAAAAAAGGCATGGATCTTATATACAAGTATTTTTCGTAAATTTTATCAAAGGTACAATGGCCTAGACTTAAATCCAACTAAAATAGGAGCTTTAAATACTAAAGATTATTCCTTTACATTTTAAGAATACATATACTTTCTGTATCTGGTCAAATACAACAAATTTTGAAAACACACACATATATATGCATGTATGTCAGTATGTGTGTGTGTCTTTCATTATTAAAAACATGTACTACCTGGAAAAAAATTAGCATGATGAAATAGGCACAACCATACATTCTATCAGACGCCAAAAATTAGAAACAGTAGTGTTCCAATAGCATTAGTACCAGCAAAAAGATCACCAACAGTTAATCTGGCAGAAACATCAGAAGCTGTATGTGTTTAAATTAAGAACAATTTAGCAGCCTGGTTTTTCCAAACCCACAAAATACTAGTGTAAATCAGCATAAGTCAATCTGAATTTAGTCCACTGCTATCTTCCCTCTAAATTTAGGATTACATTCCACTGGAGTTTCATGAGGAATTCCTTTTGAATTTACTGTATTCCTCTATGCTTGGAGCCATCTGTGTAACTATAAATGGTGAACCACATCTGGCTCCATTTTCTTTGTAAAGACTGTGTACATGATTAAATCTGCATAGAGAACAGTCTTTGAGAAGCTTTTATTCATGAAAATGTTTCTGAATATTGCCTACAGTGACAACGGGGGGGCGGGTGTCACAGTTGGTCCTCGTGCAAATTTCACTGTTATGAAAGTGATAATGTCATTCTGTAGTAGGGTGCCCACTGGTGGCTGTGGTCACCGGCACGTCCACTGCAGTCATGGGCCGGCACCCTGCAAATACGTGCCCTTGATGGACAGGGATTTTTCACCACCCTGAGGTTTTCTTTCTTACAGAAGGATTCCGCTGTTCCGGGTTCAAGCGCATCCTGATGTGAGACAGGCAAGAGTAAGGTCAAACCATACACAAAGAAACCCACAGGTACTTTTGTAGGGTTTAACAAAGGTTAGATATGTATTTACACTGGGATAGTTCACTTGCGGAAGGAAAAATTATGCAACAAATGGACTCAGTCTGGCTTCCGAGAAGCACAAGGGGCTCATGTTTATTTGATCCTTTGAACGTCCGGCCTTCATGACCCCTGGGAGGCTGCAGGGAAGGTGCTCACGTCACACGAACAGAGCACAGAGACTGAGGGGTCAGCAGGGCTCCTTTCGCTGTCGACAGGAGATGATTATCACACTCGAAAGACTGGGCTCACCCAATTCTGAAAATAGTACTTTCAAAAGCTAAGCCAACCTTTATTTTTTTTTTTTAAATAGGCAATAGATTAGTTCTTCTCAGGCAGTTAATATCTTAAAATCACTTTTAACAGATTCTCTGAACTGAACCTTAGATTGACTAAATCTGAAGCCGATGGTTGGTGAGAGGTGAGGGGGCCAATGGGCTGACAGAGCAGTAAAATGTTTTGACAAGCTTTCCAGGTGATTCATGCACATCGCAAGAGAAGCATCACTGCAGTCATCAGCTACATCATCCTGCAATCGCACTAGCTTTGACGATGGGACACGGCTTTACTATATTCTAATCTATAATTTCTCTCTAGATTTAATTGCAAAAAATTTATTCTGAACTTTTAATAAGCCTTTCTTAAAGTTATACTTATTTCTTGGCACTGTATCAAACATGTTTTAGCATATTAAAAAGGCTAATACCAAATACTATCATGAGGGTTTTATCTTACCAGAACATTCTCTAATATGTCATATGTCAAGTAATAAACACATTCAAAATTTCATCTGAGAAAGGAAGATGAGAATGCAATCTGCAAATCATATTTTTCTCCTGAAAACTAGCCAGTTTTGAATAACAAACAAATGCTCTCCTTTTCAAAACATGCTATCTCTATGACTAACCAAACGGGGAGTACATGCAGTTTCTGATGAGCACTAGTTGCTGGCAATGATGAGTAGCCGTGCTGTGAAACACAGAGCTGGAAAGAATCTAGGGATGATATTGAGTCTTGCAGAACTTCTCCAGTTATGCTTCTGAAACATTATCAGTTAAAAAATTGTAGAATCTTACAGTTCAACAATATTCACTATTGTGTGCTCTTGCTGTGTTTTGTGCTTAAGAAACATTAATTTTTTTTGACATCAAATGTTTTGACACTCATTACCCACTTTTAACTTGCACACACTCATACAAAATTCGAGCGTAAGTGGCAAAATGAAGCCTGTTTTTAATGTGACAGTAAAAAAAAAACAACACAGCGCCCTAGTACAAAATATTAAAAAAAAACAACTTTCAAAGCTAGAGTTAGATCATCTTCTAATATGGAAAGATAAAGCTTTTCATGGTGATAAAGCAAATACGAGAAAAACATGTCTTTCAAAAAACTGCACTTATTCATTATGCTCAGCTAAGCTTAGTATTTTTTATTTTAAGAACGTAAGTCCAGTACATCCTCAAATTGGGGGACAGCAGAAAATGTACAATGGCTGTAAGTACTGACTTCCCTGTACTTAGCCCATGAGAAAGTCTTTGAAATTATAAGAGGCTGAAGAGAAATATTAAACAAAAATTCCTGTATGTATGATAGTTCTGTTTCTCCACGAATACTTCCCTTTTTATATACAATCTTCCAATGCAGTAAAAACCAGCAAGACTGTGAAGTATAGGGCAAAAAAAATCAAATTTTAGAGTAAAAAATACCCGGACTCTATGCAAGACCCTGCGATTCTGTTTAAGTCCCTCAGTTTTTTTGAGCCTCATTCTCCTTATCTGTAAAATACGGCAATAACATTATGCTACCGCCGTAGGATGCTATGGGATCTATATGCTGAAGTTTAGATTTTTTAAACACATAATTACCGAACTCTGATAGCAACATGAGGCCTATGCACTGTTCTTAGAGATGGAAGAGTAAGACCATCTTTTGGTTTTGTTTGAGACCAAAAGTGTAATAGCTGCTTGAGGTACAGTTAACCAGGGTGGGTGAGCGAGAGACCAAAAGCAAGCACTGGGATGAAATAAATACTCTGGAGGAGGGGCCCCGGCAATTCCCACATGAAGGTTTCTGGCCAGCCTCCTCTGCTGCAGAGCGCCACGTGTTGTGTCAGTGGGTACCGGGCCTATGGCGGTAGCCCTCAGCGTGCTGAGCCACTTTTCAGAGACACCAGCAACAGCAGGTGGGCAGCACAGATGACACCCTGCACACAGGGACGACGCCCAACACTGTCAAGATGTGTTTCCAAAGCAGGCTGAAGTAAAGACCTATCCCTACACTCTCTAGGTGAAGTTTGTTTAATTTAAAAAATGTGACGATAGTTTCAAAACATACAAAACTGTATGAAACATACAGTTAAAAAGTTAAAGATATCTATAGAGCAGATGGCTAGTTCTTGGCACGTCGGTAACAATCAATAGTAGCTACTGTTGAGTATCCACTTTGACATATGTATTTTGACATGTATTAAATTTGCTTTCATGCAAGTCTATATTTATCATTTATCAGTATCATAACGAAATATACACCCCCCGCCTCAACACACACAGAAATATCTGTATCACTTAACTAAACTTAGTTGTGGAACAGAATTTTGTTTCTAATATTACTAGAAGGTATTAATTTCTAAAATATAATAATTATGAGGCATAATTTTAGAAGCAGCTTTTTAAAGTTTATGTTTAGAAAAAGATGCCTGTGTTCCCTTTATAAGGAACAGAGACAACTGTCGGTTACTCTGCACCCACAGAATCCCTCTCAGGTAATGTGTTAGGGAGTCCAGTGGAGGAAACATGGGTTTGGAGAGAAATCAAGAGGTTTGCATAGTTCTTTTTTGCCACGCTTTAAGAATGGAGGCAAATTCTGACTTCTCTTCTGTCTTCATTGTCTGCAGGACAGACGTTTACAATGCCTACACTTCAAGGCTGTTGTGAGTTTATAATGACGTATCAGAGTGTTCAGCACAGGGCCTGTGAGCTTCTGCATTCAGCAGATGACAGTAGTTGATACAGCTCTCTTAGTAACAATTGCTCAGCTTAAAGAACTTATTAATGTCCCCCTAAGAGCTTATTTTTCTTTTATAACATGTACATTAGTTTTTGCTATCTTCACTACTAATTTTTAAGTCAGTATTAGGTATTCTGAATCCAGTGCTTTGAGAAAAAAAGATCTCAGACAAGAGAATGAGCTAATATATGGAATCATTATTTACCTGTTATAAAGTTTGTCATAGTTTTCCTTTAAAAGCTCCCGTTCTTTTTCTAAATCATTAATTCTATCTTGTAGCTGAAATAAAAAGAAAAATGACATATTAGGTGATTATTATATACAACCACACGGGGGCAAAAAAAAAAAAAAAGCAGGAGGAAGAGGCTAACATATTTCAGTCTTGATTTCTAAACTGCAGCTGCTAACTAGAACCCTTACATTGTCTGTGTTCAATCAGCATTGATTTTTTTCCAAGTTGTTAAATAAACATGAAATTAATATTTCTGTTTTAATTAAGTAGAAACGCATGCACTGCTTCATGGGAACATGCCAGAACTCCATAAAGAATGTGTAAAAGCTCACTATGAAGTCTGGAGAACATAATATTTTCTACTTTCCTCACTGATGAATTCCATCATTATACTCATTTTGTATTAAATTCCAATTGGCCCACAAAAAAATAAAAGGATTAAACTTTTCTTTTGCTTCATGGTTCAAACAAATTGTGCTGATCACTATTTATTCTGAAGACACACTTTCTCGTGTTACTTGGAATTCACAAAGAGCCAGTAGCACATCTTACAAATGAATGAATGAATAAAATTAAATACCCTGGCTTATCCCAATGAATAATATAAAAAATAAAGATGGCGTACTAGTTCCATCTTTATGACTAAAATGCAACTGTCTATATTTATTTCTAGTATTTATTTTGAACTTTTAGTCACCAGTGTGTTTTTTAGCTACAACTTTATTCCAAGGATCAGAGTACTCTTCAATTAATTTCCATTTCCCCAAATCTATTCTGACGCTAGAATGAGACACAATATGAACAAGATTCTCCCAAGAACAGAACAGAATGTAGGCATTTTATTTCATTTACATTCTCCTTCAGAACAAATTTAACATACCATAGAAAAAGATTGTATTAGCTGGAGACATAAGCAGCAGTAACGACAGGAAACTGCATTTTCAAACAACTTCCAAAAAAAACCCACAACTGGATAATTTCACAGAGTTGTTGATAGTGCAGAACAGAACATTCTCCTCAGAATCAGACAGAATTCTTTAACACTGTTTTGGTATTTTGAGTGACTAATAGGCGGTTGTGGCTGAGAAAGTTAAGTTCCACAGGTAATGTAGCATCAGTCTCAATTTTCTTTTTCTTCAAGGATTTTGAATCCTTTATATAAATAGTGGAGTCTAGCATATTTGCAAGCATTTCAAAGCACTGGTTTATCATGTACATAATAGATTTAACAACTCTACATTGCTGTGCTCAAGGTGCCATGTGTATAGCTTAGGATTTGAAAACACAGTATTTGCAATGTCACGATTCAGTTTTTCTGAACAGTCACAGAGCAGTGTGAATGCAACGAATGACTGAATGTTGTGGGTGCTTACCTCTTCTATTCTTCTTTCAGAGAAGGTCACGGAATGCAACTGCTTCTCTAGGCTGCAGCATTTCAGACGCTGCTCTTTGAGTTGCATATTCAGCTCATCCCCATTTGCCATCAAGGCATCATGGCTAATCCTGAGAGTTCTTTGCTTCTAAAAACCAGAATTTTAAAAAAATTATTTGGGATTCTGCTTTGAATGATTAGGTTCTAGAGATGAATGTCCTGGAAGTTCGCAGCAGGTCATGACACGTGCGCGGCCCGTCCACAGACACCGTCCACGTCGGTGGGCCGTGCAGAAAACTCTGGGTCGTCTCAGCAGGCATCACAGAAGCGGACCACTCAGTCCTTTCTTTTATTTCCTCCTGGGTTTTGAGTTGTTGAGAATGACCAGTAAGTAAATTTGTTTTAGCAATTTATTTGCTTTTCTTTTTGTTATGGTTACAGCGGCTGGACATGCTATCTTAAAATGGGTGCAGCGTCAGTGCTGACCACAGACATCTAAACCGAAGGTCTCTGTCGCCACACCATTAAACAGTCTCAGAGAAGGCTTCTGATTTTAATATCATTAAGTTACGATATTCAATTCAGTGAAATAGTTACAAACTCTTCTTAAATTTTAATATGGCATATTTATGCATATGCTTTAAATTCAATTTTATATACTTAAACACCACATATTTTTCTAAATTTTTTGAAAAAAGGATTAAAGTCTTTTCATCGAAACCCATTAGGACCATCACATGTAATGCCTCATTTGCTAGCTAGAATCAATTAAGTTCTATTGAAGTTCTTCTTCATTAAAAGAAAAATGTCTATTTAGCTATTAGAGGCCAATTTTTAAAATTAATCTTGGTCACTACATGACATTTAACTTGAACCAGCTTTCCCTGCAGGGGTTTCCTACCTCACTGGATCTTTTGGTCTGAACCTTTCAAATCCCTACCCTGTGTCAAACCCCTAAAGAGGTACCTGTGTGACAGCAGACACTTGTCACTGTGGTATTTAAACAAATACCTGAGGTCACTATTAAGTGGAAACAAAAATTGTGAGTCATGAAGAACATAAAATCACTGCTTAACTCCTCTCGTGATTACTCCTTTTAGAAACGGCTTTCAATGACATGTATTTAAGTTCTCCTTGTCTGTCCTCAGAGAGCACTATCATTCCCACTCTCTAATTAGCCTCCTCTCTTCCTCTCTTTTCTAGATTCTTCTGTTTACATGGAAGATGTTTCTATGGCATTCAAGGAGGTTCCTGCAAGGTAGAAAACACCAGCCAGAGTATAGCTTAAAAATATTTCTCTAATTCAAAAGTGAACTTAGGCTTCAGATGACCCTATGGTTTGCACAAATTTATTGCTTTGTCTTAGTACTTCAAAGAAAGGACTGCTTAAAATAAATTCTGCTCATCTGGAATGTTTTGGAGTTCATTAGTTCCAGAGCCTATGTTAATTATGCAGTGCCAATAAACGGGAGTCCACGGATGGCACATTCCTGTGGAGTCACAGCCTCTGTTAGAGCAGCAGAGGGGGTGAAGAGCACCAAGGATCGTCAACTTCAACGGTTTAGATTTAAAATCAATATGGTAGTTGACATAATGGGTACTCAAATACTTTCTGATAATGGTAGTGATAAAATGAAACAAAACACCACATCAAAGAAAGATTTAACAAAACATAATTATGACTTTGATCTGTCTTAGATATTTCATAAGTACTCAGAACTGAAGATGTATGCAAATACATCTAAACCTCAGTGCTGTGTGCTCATAACAAATTCACATAAAAGGAGTTAAAAATAAATTTTCTTGGCATGAGATGATTTATGATAAATCTGTTATTATTTAAAGATGACACAGATATTTATAAAAAGTCTAAGCAGCTGGTTATTTCTTTAGTTATTGAGTTATTAAAAAGCAATCTATGAAGTGAAACACTTGAGAATAAAAAGAACACTGTTTAAAATTTTCCTTTTTCGTGTTGTGACCCTTTACCTAAAAAATATAACTTGAACACAATTTTTCAAATTTTGTATCTACGTATCATCACATAAAATAAATGATCACAGTACCTCTTGAAGCTGAACAAATTTGCCTTCCATTACTGACAGAGCATTGCTTTTTTCGACGAGTTGCTTATGAAGCTTGATCATCTCTACATTGTCCCGAATGTTGGACCTTCGAAGATATATTTAAGAAAAAGAGAGACAAGTAAGTGCAAGGTAAAAGAAGAAGATCTATGGTAGGCTCACAGTTTTTAACTGAACACTACATGGAAAAAGTTTACACGCTTTTAGATAAGTCACCAAGGTTTCTGTTTTTTATACGCTAAGGTTAAGTTATTTACAACTGACCAAGAATCGCTCTTGAACTCAGTTCGAAGGAAACCTCATGCTTGGGTCACCTGTACAAAGATGATAAGAAAGCTTTAAAATTATTTCACAGCTTTTGGAAAGAAGGTCCAGAGCACGCCAGCTTTAAGCACAGTCATCATTCTCCCACCAAACTTGAGACTTTTTAAAGAACTATCATACTACTTTCCCCTAAATGAGAAATATGCAACACAGTCACTCATCTTTCCACCACTCCCTCAAAACAAATGGTATCATAAGATTACAATTTATTGGAGTTTCCTCCTGGAGTTTAAACGTTTCAAAATATTTCCAAAAGAAGTGACTTAGCATTTTATACTAATAATGCCCAAAGCTGGCATTTAAATATGTTGCAGATGTGCCTTCAGCTGTAAGAGATCATTTACCGTCCACAGGGTATACAGAAACTCTATATGCGGCAATAGTATTTTGTATTTTTCCTAGCGAGATTAAAGCAAATGTAGAATTTAACAGGAAGATCTTGTTAAAGGTTAATCAGAGATCTAAATGAATACCTGTTTTCAAAAGGCATTTATTTTCCTGACAGAGAATGCTCTTTAATTTAATACATTTTTATATCTAGAAATATTTTTTTAAGTTGTGAAGCTCAGTTTTAGACCTCCGATTTTAAGGAAAATATAAAGTTTTTAAATTCAGACATTTATTTAAGTATTTAAAGTACGACATTTTACTTCCAAAACTTATCTAGTATGCACATATTGGAAAAATTGTCACAATGCCCTACTGGAACCAGAAAATGGACTACAAAGCTCACACATCTGTAAACCAGCTGAGGACTTGAAATACTTAATTTTCCTCTTTGATATTTGAAAGTTCATTGCGTTTTGGCATCAGACAGTTAGTTGTCCTCACACAGAAGATAAACAAGTCCCAGAACCTGGATCTTGCCCAAGGTACAGTCTTAACACAATGTTAAAATAATTATGTGTCTAAAACATTTTATCTAGTAGTTCCGAGCACACGTTCAACAGAACACTCGCTATTCCCCTTAGTATTATATTTATTCACTAAAAACAACATGAAGGAAAAACGTATTTTAAATGATTTCAAATCTAGAAGCCCCAGTATCATTTGTCCGTTCTCCCTAGAACTTATTTTAACAATGAGTTAAATTGTTAACAATGAGTGACATTTATTGACAAGGCAGGACAGAATACTACTCCTATAACTTCTTATATTTTCAGTATCCATGACACTTTATTTTTTATGTTTTTAAGTATGTCACTATTTTCAAGAAGCTATATATGTGCATATCAGACATCTTTGAATAGTAACTATTACTTAATGATAGTAATAGAGAATTAAACCCCAATAACCCACTAACCACATAGGGTCAAAGTAAACTTGGAATGTACTAGTTATGCATCTTTCAAAAACTTTCAGTGGTTTAATTGGAGGATATTTTCTGGAATACTTTTCTGAACTCCTTGCAGTTGAACCTTTTCAAAGGAATGCCAAGAAAAATGACTTAGAATATGATACTAATAATGTCCAACAACATGCACATAAATACTACAGAAGCAGGATTTAGAAAACAGGGATAATAACGTGGCACTTTAAATAGAGTCCGTTTACTACAGCGTCCACGCATGCTGGGACAACGCAACACCTGCGAGTCTTTAATGACTATTTTAAGTGTCAATTTTATGGGCTCTATACATTACAGTCATTCTTAGAATGATTGAACACGCTGGAGGGTAATACTGAGAGAAGGATGACTTGTTGTTAAGCTCAAAGTACATAAAAGTTACAATCAAAATGTGATGAATGTGGTCTGGCTTTAGGAAGGTGTACAATGAATGAAAAATCATCTCAAGCCTGACACTCAACTCAACATTTTTGCAAGATGAAATATAGTAAAGGAACTAGGGTGGACGTGAGAGAGAAAAGTGGAACGGAGCTGTCACAAAATGACGACAAGGAATCTGAGAAGGAGGCTGGAGGCAAGAGAAGAGCCAGTCATTGTTCAATGGCCAGCCCTAGACCTTTACTTATGTATGAGGAGCAAGTGTCAGGTTGGTTTCCTTTGAAGTAGAGAGATAGGGCTAATTTCCTGAGTAAATTTAAGTGGCCTCCACCTAATGTTTCCCCCTGTCATCCCTGCACCATGACGGGAACTTCCAATCTTGAGGATGATGACATTCTCACAGGAAGAGCGTCGTGAAAACAAGCTCTGTCGGTCATGTACCCGTGCACACATACTGTATTACACGTGATGCGATGATGTGCAAACATCAAGCATACTAATTACGTGCTTTGTGAAAACTAATTTCTCAAAATTTTCAACAAGGATTTTGAAAAATCTACCAACGATTAAATCGGAAAACACGGTCTCTGCTTTTTTTTTTTTTTTTTTTTTACAGAAATACTATTCAAAATTATGATCAAATCTTCTAAAGCTACGAGAAGAGTTGTTGGCTCATCCCTAGATTAAAAACAAACTGAAATAAATTAGATTTTATGTTGAAAAAAAGTAATTCAGTTCAACAACCTGTGTGCCAAGTTTCTCTCATATAATTTGAAACAGTCAAGCAATAAACTCTGAAAAAGGAATTTCTAATGGAAGTCTTGAAAACACTTGACTCCGGCTTGCTACTGGGTGCCATAATAAATCCAGAAACTTAAAACCTCAGATACAGTGGAGAAGGAAAAACTTTCAGTGGGGCTATGTAATGTATAGTCTAATAAGAAAGCTTAAGAGGCAAAACTCTGCTCTAGTGAAAGCTTCTTATACTTCATTCCCCAGGAACACAACTCCCTCAGCTCTCGCCCATCACTCCCCATTTACCAGCACCTCCCCACCCCCACAACCTCTCGTAAACATTTCATTCTTTTCTATAGTAAGGACTATGAACACTAAAAAAAAAAGCCTCTTGAGTTTGGAGTCAAAAATGTAACACCATTAAAAAGAGAAGACAAGAAGGCTTTAGAATACAGAAGCTAGGTTATGAAATTCTGGAAAGTGGCTAAGTAAAACACTTAGGAGACAGAGTGAGGAGGCCCTTTTTTGAGTAATAGCTTTAGGTTGACTGAATTTGGGGGGAAAGGTTGCAAACAACCTGATAATTAAAGAAAAATCTTAGGGTTTTGTTTTTAAACAGTGGTGAACATTTTAAGAGAGTACTACTGAAAGAAATGAAGGTCTTTCACAGCTCTTTACTGGGAAACACAGATGACAGTCATGGAAAAGGTAGCACTTCTGAGCAGATGACACAAAGATGCTAGTAAATTAAATGGCGTGTCATTAAAATCACTGAGAAAGGCAGTGGTTTTGCTCAAAACTGCCAAGTGAGTTCATGGGTAAAAATAGTGCTCCCTGATTTGAGACTGCATCAAGGGGAAATCTGTCAGTGTATGTTTATTTGACTCTGGACCATTTCGTGGTGTTGGGTCAAAATATACATCAGAACTCAATCTTTTCTACTCTCACTCACCTCAACGAGTGAGGAGCCGGTTACGCAGACAGTCATGCCCTACGAAACAGAGGGAGCACTCCCAGGAGCCTGTGGGGATCTGAAGAACCCAACAGTTATTTTGGCTCATTTTTTGGGGATCACTTGAGGATCAAGTTTAATGGATGCCAACTGGTTATGAGAACCTGAGAATTATATACAATATTTCAAAAAGGTCCAATGGGAAATGCAGATTTATTAGCAATTAAACTGGGAAAGTGAACTTAAAAGTTTTGTACTGTTTTTGTTTTTTGATAGAATTATACCAAATCAGTGCAATGGCGGGATAATTTCACGTCCATCAGACACCATGATTGGCATGATAAAGGCCTTCGATGGAAAAAAACTTAAAGAACAAATTGATTTCATGAATAAATACAGCTTATTTAGTAGTCAAAATCTTACAGAAACACAGGTTTCTAGGGGTCAGAGCAGCCACTATTTAAAAGATAGGGAGTTAGCCATTTCAATCTCTTCATCTTAAAGAATTTGGCCAGAGAGCTTAAGTGAGGGAGTACACAGTCAAATCCAGTTCAAAGAGATACATTTTCCCACCCTTTTTAGTTGCTGCTTTTTTCCGACAACTTCCTAACTTTTAACTTTCCCCTCTGCTCTCATGTGAGCACGGATATAATAATTATTATTCATTGGGACATTTCTGTGGTTTATATTATCTGCTGGGAAAACACATTGAGCTGCTAGCAAGGAAAAAAACGTAGTTAATGTTCATAATTAAAAAAACAGGGATGAGAGAAATGGTTTTTGGAGGGTGACATTTTTCACTGGACAAACTGTAAGACAATGAAAACGACTGTAAGAGCTTGATGCCATGAAAACAAGGAGTAACAGGCCTCACCTCCCTTGTAACAGTAACGTCTGCCTGGTTACCCCTGGTCCCGGAAACCCCTCCGGCCAAGAGCCAGATGTGTCCTCAGTGGCTGGGCCGTCACACAAATTGAAACCGAGAGACCTTTCGCAAACAACTACCCGTGCGTTGGAAAAGACTGGAGAAGTCACTCTAGAATAAAGAGACCCTAAAAGAGGTGACAATTAAATGCATAACCTCTGATTGGCAACTACATCAAAAGAAAGCAAAACAAAACAGCTATTCAAAAAAAGGTAAGAAAAGGAATTACCGCGTCAGCTGGGAGATGGGAACACTGACGTGAACGAGATGAGGCCACCCTACTATCCACTGCTAAGTGTGCAAGTGCACTGTTGCTCAGCAGTGGGTGTCCTCGTCCCCAGAGGTTTTTTTAAAAAGATGTATTTACTTATGCATACCAGAACTGGGGTACAGCCCAGAGTGCGGGAGGGAGGGGTGAGAGAATTCACCAGACACAGAGTGGGGAGCAGAAGAGGCAGATGGACTGAAACACACTGCTGAGGGGAGCAGCGGGTGAGGCAGGAGAAGTCTGCTGCGCCCTGTGGGTCCCTCCCTGGCCGGGGATCAAACTCATGCTGCAGTGGCTGTGCATGCTTCATAGTGCTGCAACTTAATCCCTTGTGCCACCAGGGAGGCCCCTACTCAGAGGTTTAAAAGGGGAAAGTGATATGTGCCCAGAAGTCTCACATTCTCGATCGCCCCTTTGATCTCTTTCTATATATCCAAGGGTATACATATCGTTCATATGTCTCTGACTGTGGTGGTAGGTGCGGTGGAGAGGAGGGGAGCAAGGGAGAAAAGCGCTCACGGGCAGGTGTGCAGACTACAGAAGAGGCTCCCGCCACTCACAAATATGCAAGGGGGTGAGAGGCAGGTGAGTGTTCACTCTCTAGGCTCACGACATTTCTGGAGGTTTGGACTTTTTCGAATGAAAAACTGGGGAAGAACTGAAGAGTGTAAGTGAGGAATCCTGTGTCTGTGCCTAGTGGGAGAAGCCGCTGAGGCCGGCTTGTTTCCTGCACGGCATGCTTGCAAGGGACCTCTCTGTCTTAAGTCTTGACAGTCTCTGTCAACCAACGGAAAGAGGAAAAGAGGGTAAGACAGAGTGTCTGAAAGATTTATGAGTTAACTTGCCTCCACTGGGACATTATGGCACTTAACATGATTTTTAATTAAAAAGGTAAACACCCTAACATTTACTTAAAAAAAAATACTTAGTGCAAACTAGTTACACATTTGGTAAGAGAGTCTAAATATTTTTGGAGTTGAAAAAGTCAATAAAAGGTAAAATCATTCTGATTTTAATGTGCATGTACATGTGTTCACTGGTTACAGCTTTGCATTTAATTTAAGACGGCCTTTTTAATAAGCAGAAAATGTGCATTTTTATATTGTTTAAATTTTAATATGGATTTTTGTTCAAAACAACACAGACATTCAGGCTACTTGTAAATGATACAAGATTTTTTGCTAATGAGGCATTATGTAGAACATATGCAAAAATCACAACTCAGTCTTCCAAAATAGACCACAATAACAGGAAAAAACATGATTTTAATAAAAAAGAGCAGCACTGGGCTTTTACTTCAAAGCAATTAAGGGCTTTGGATAACCAAAAGTTTATGTCAAGCTGATGCCAAACCAAACTGGTCTATTAAACACATACTATGAAGAGTTTCTGTAATATTCTATGAAAAGGCTCTTTGCCATAAATATCAAGCACCGCACTCTGAAGATTACAACTACGTTAAGTTCATGTTTGAGAACAAGGAGTCCAACATCCAGATCAGACTTCTAGAATTTCAAATCTGAAATAATGTATCCGTGAAAGACGTTTAAATATGTTTTCCATTTTGTGATTTTTCTCTACAGTAAATTATACCAAGTTTTATATTCTCCCCAACATTTTTTTTCAACAGTTTTCCATTAGTCTCAAAAAATTGCTGTTACACATAAAATTTTGAGCTGTGTGTAAACATACAAGAAAAAAACCCTTGAAGATCCTTATTTGAAGTCATGTCTTCATTTTTCAACAGCTCTATTTTAGGAGACAGTATATTATTTACTACAGGTACCCTTCCTGCAAGCAAAGAACATGTCATTTCCAGAGTTAGAAACTCTGAGGCGGGGTACAAGATGGTTTATTTCCTTGACTTTTGCAACAGAGGTTCTATGACCTGTAGTAATCATTTCGTCTCTAATTCTAACTCGTGGCATCACCAAAAAAAGACTGCTATGAAGTGGATGATAAAACCCCTGGAGGAGGGCATTAATTTAGTTTTTAAAGCAGACTCTTCTATGTTTCTAGGTTGGTGTCTCTTGCTGACAATATCTATAGTAAAAAATGAGCATCTATCACGTTAGTGCTCCTGCTGGTTCTCATTCTAGGACTGCAGACCTTGAGATCTCCTTTCCATTACTCTAGGTCCCAGATGATATTGTCCGTTTGGAAGATGGGACGTCCAACAGTGTCCACCTTACTTTTTACCTTAAGAAATTCAAAAGAGAAAGTGGTGCCTGATAACGCTGTACCCCGAGTTGGGTAAAGGTGACAGGGATGGTTTTCACATGTGGGCTTGACCTACTGCAGAATGTTTACAGGCAGAAAATATCGAACATTTGGCCGGTGGCAACAGATCACTGTGCTGTGCTGGCACCTGGTCCTTCAGCAGGGAAAGACCTCACGGGGAACCACTTCTTGGCTTTCTGAGACGTCTAAGTCTAAATCAGTTTTCCTTTGAGAACATGGGTAACTCCTAGGTATTTAAGCTGGTTTAAAAAGCAGGGTTCAAAATTACATTTCTGAATATAAATATAACTCTCAATGATATTTATGTTTCTTCTGCCCTGCACTTAGAGGGGTATATAAATGTCACAAAACATATAGGATTTCATTACATAATTTAATTTCTCACATAACTTTTTAGGAACAGAAATTATCACATGTAATACTAATCTTGTAAACCTCCGAAATATAAAGCTTTTCATATTCTTTTAGTCTAATTTATTTTTTAAAAGCAAATCTTATATCATGCATCTTAACTTTTTCCAATTCACCATGTAAGGTTAGTTTGCTAATGGAGACGTATTCTGAATCTGAAGTGAAGAACTAGAAAAATCACATTAGGTTTTTCTATGTAAGAATCTAGCCACATAAGTGAAATATCACATAAGCTAGAAAGGGGAAAAACAAATAGAGGCTCGAGGTCTGGTTTTAAAATAACCAATGGGAGAAATAAGAGACATAAGAGATCAACAGCCAAATGCCACATGTACACCTCAGCTGGCTTCCATTCAAACAAGAAATAGAAAGACTACTTCAGGGATGCTTGAATATAAATGGTTCCTAGATGCTATCAAGGAACTGCTGGTAGAAAGTCATAAAGGGAAGAAAATAACCCAAGAAAGAATATGGCGAAAAGATAAAAGTCTTGTTGGAAGCAAAAGATGGAAACATAGAAGAGAAAAAGCAGCAGGGACAAAGTGACAGATGAGGAAGGGATAAGAGACGTTGGAGACATCACAGAACGTCAAAAATGAAGACGCACAGGGACTGTTAAAAGGCTCCACTGAGAATCATGATAATCAACAGAATTGACTTTGAATTTTGAATACTGAATATTAGGAGAGCGAACATCTCTTTGGGGAATAAAACTGGCACTGCGGTATAGAAACTGCTACCTTTCAAGGTTGGAAAACCTTAGATGAGGCTGGACTTATTTAGAAAGTATGCCAACGGCTGAGCCTCTGTCACATATGTCTCTAAGTAGGTACAATCAAATGGTATCATATGTCACAATCTTGGTCAATGAGGCAAATTTGTGAGGGAAACAAGATGAGGGAGAGTAGGCAGGAAAATTGTGTTTAAACCAGAATTGTTGATAGCAGTGGATAGGTCTAGAGTGGCTTAGATGTGGAATCTAAAGTAAAAACATGATTTTTCTGTAGACGAGATTTATTCTTCTATGGCATATGATAAAGTATTTTAAACTAATTTTAATCTTATCAAAGTGATATTTCTGTTTCAACATACCTTTGATCTGTAGCCTGTAGTTCTCGAAGTTGAAGAAGAGATAACTCAATTTCATTTTCTTTTCTCCTCAACTGAGTTTTTAGGATCTCAGCCAAGTGCTCTAGCTCTTCTATCTGGCCTCTCTGTGACTGAACGACATTTTCTCTGAAAGGAAGAATCTTCGTAAGAATTTTTAGTTTGAGGAAAATGTTACAGTATTTAAAGAAAAGTTTTTCATAATTCAGAGCAAGCAAAAGTTAAAAACTTTAGTTTAAATGCCTCTTCACATAGTGAAACAACAGATTAAAGTGATGATTTGGAAGTGCATGTGCACAAATTCAAGATACTGCTTTTTATAAGGTAATGTCCTAGGCAAAACATTGGACTTTGGCTCAATTAACTTATTTATTGATTGTTCTTATGCACGCCATGATCTGATCCCCTTTCAGATAACTTTTATGCCTCTGCTCTCTCACACATGCATCTGCATCTATGCCACCCAAATGAACACTTGAAAAGAGCTGGCAGCAAATGGACATACCATAACTTCATCATTTCTGGCACATATGTATGTGGCCTGGCTGTAGCCTAGGGCAAGGAGTCTCATAAACTGGGATGAGCCCCGACTTTTCAGTAATTATCAGGTACCAAAATTTGGTCTAGTATTTTAGTTGATTCTCTCACAGGCTAATCATTACTGTAATTGGGATTTAAAATACTCAGAAGCAAAAAGTTTAAGCCGTGTCATTCTTAGGCAACTATGTAAAGTATGACACTCTCGTCTTGTGTTTGCCTCATTCCAAATTGTTACTTTTTGATGATCCAGGTGAAGGCCTGCGGACAAGGCGAAACCTTACTGCATTTGTGTGACTCACAGACAGTGAAGCCATGAGGCTTTTATTAACTGAAAAAGTAAGCTAAATGTGGCAGAAGTAACTTTTGAAACCATAGTATGGTGAAGAATGTGGTACTGTACAATCACGGTGAAACAAAATCTAAAATCCATATGTGTTTGATAACTCCAAACTTTTAAGCCACACCCTCCGATTTTTTTTTAAACCACAAAAAGTCTACATAATTCAGGATCTTAAAAAAATTACCTGTAATTTTTCTGAGGATGAAAATGTTGCCTCTAAAGATTATACTATTCTCAATAACTGGGCTTTATGCCATTCCTTGGTGGGGGGGAATTATAATAAAGGGGACTATTCTATAAATCCTTCAGTTGTTGTAGTTGGTTAAATTGGTCATTTTACTGAAAACACGTTATATAATATCTGTTCTTACCCCACATAACTAGCTATATTTTAGTAGAGCAAATTATTTACACATAAACCAATTTTGTTTAAAATAATGGGAAAGAAAGGATGAAGAAAAAGACACGCTAAGAGTTCTAAATGACCATGATAAAGAATACCTACAAATTTCTTATTTCTCCTCTGGCTTCTTCAAGTAAACTGTTGCCATATTTTGTAAGCATGGGCTGTAGAGTTTCTGCTATGTCTACATCTTGGAATCTAATACCTAAAAATAAATTAATATGATTATAGAAGTGAAGTTAGAAAAGAAGGACCTTTGATTTTCTATTCAAAATATATTCATAATATAATAAAGTTTCTTATTAAGTTCCAAGAGATATATGCTCTAAAGAATTAGAAATACATTGCCAAAGGGACTGTTAGATATCAGGCACCAGTAGGCATTAAATAAAAAACAGGAGTGAGTACTGCCCATTTAACAGATTTTACTATGGAAATCGAATTACCTAGAAATAATCTGATACAATTTAGATTTAGAAATCCTGAAATAATTTCTGACAGAACCAAAATCTTTACTTTGGAACTTTACAATATAAACTGAAATATGGAGGAAAAGTTTTCAAACACTTGAAATTGAAGAGGGTGGGATATTTTAATTTTTAAATTACTTATTCCTATCCCTAATCTTACGTTTGAACCTTACCTCGTTTGTCTAATCATAGACATTCTAAGTGCACGTAAAAATGTTTCTTGCACTTTGGTTTATTTCACCCCAATAAGAAAAGCCACATTTAAATGCAGGTAACTTGAGAAGGGGACATCAAAAGTATTTCTTTAAATAAGATATTTTGCTGTCACTCTTAAGATAAAACTTAGATTTTTAAGTAGAGAACAGTTCCAGAAATATAGGTGCAGAAAATTTGCCTTTAGAAAAGTTTACTTTTTAAAAATGAGAATTTTAATTAGGATAACAGGACTACTATTTGTTATTTCAAAACTTTCAACATTTATTGTTATAATTTAGAATAAAGAACAGAAGGACTCTGCCTAAAACATTCAAACAGTTTAACGTGCTAAAATTTTCCAATTATATTATTGGGCAATAATATTAATTCTTAAGCTTTGTCAATATAAATAATGGACAAAGTGAACATTGGCAGTGGAATTAAAAAAATCCTATTTATACTTAAAAAATAGATCTTAAAATTTTTTAGTGAAATGGTGATTTGTCAATGGTTATAGTTTAAAATTATCACTTTATAAAAAGCTTTGTTTTACTATAGGTTCTTCACAATAAGACTTATTTCTACATTATACTATCATACCTTCAGCCAGTCCTGAGGAGTACAACTAGATAATGAACAGCAAGTTGGGGGTAAGACTGCTGTGGCCAGAGTGGGTTTGGGGTTTTCTTTTAGCCACCCCAGTTTAAGATATTTCTGACATGTTTGGCCTAAGGCTCAGCCTTAAGTAGAGCATCTATTGAGATTACTAAGGTATTAATAATATCGATAACTGTTAAAAGTGCTTCAACTATACTCAGAAAGAGTGGTTAGGAAAGTGTTCACCATTACTTAGTGTTTACACAGCTTCTACGTCTTGACATCTTGCTCTCTGTACCAAACAATGAAGAAAGGTCTCAAGCTGTATAGTTGTATTTTCAAAAGATTCTGGCTGTTTCCTCCTCCCGACCCATGGAGAAAATTCCAGCAAACTCATTTATTCAAACAGCAATTCACAGCACTGAGTTAGTTTGCCATTTTAATCTAAAATTTGGGCACATTTTTTATTTAGTATAAAAAAGCTTGCAGACCTGAGATATCATCTTGTCCAGCTATAGTCAAAGATGACAAAGCCAAGGGTAAGAGAGCATAAGTGACATTTTTTTTATGAGAATTTTTTTTTTAGATTTATTTATTTATGCATACAAGAGCTGGGGTACAGGCCAGAGTCACGGGAGGTGAGAGGATTCAGAGACAGAGTGGGGAGCAGAACAGGCAGACTGGCTGAAACACACTGCTGAGGGGAGCAGCGGGCGAGGCAGGAGAGGTCTGCTGTGCCTTGTGGGTCCCCTCCCTGGATGGCAGCAGGAATCGAACTTATGCTGGTTTGTTTCATAGTGCGTTGCTTAACCCACTGCGCCACCAGGGAGGGAGGCCCCCATAAGTGACTTTTTAAAGATGAAACATGATGGTGGAGCAACCCTCTCCTGACCTTCCATGTAATCCGAAGTCATCGCTCCATTTCTCAGACTGGGAAAATGAGGTTCTGAGAGGTCCCGTGCTCTCTTCCACGTGAAAAGTTAACTACTGGCAGAAGGTACTTTCTGATTTATAATTCATTATGATCACTTCGGTCACACTCAGAGTCCACAGCCAATCTCAGTAGCCACGGCCTTTCATGCTGCAGCTGCCTCCTGCCTGAGAAGGCCTCACTGACTTCAAAGGAAGTGTCCTGGGACCAGATAATGTTAACATTTTGGCTTGGAGGGAAAAATAGAGCAATTCTTTCTCCCTTTCTGTTCATATGGTTGCTTTTTTCTTCAATGATATAGAACTTTTACAGTTTTTTAGGTTCCCCAAAATTTTGTTTTTTATGTGAAGCATATTCCAAACAAAGATCATTAGAGCTAAGCTTTCATTTCCTCCCAGTAGCTGAAATTTTAAAAACGCTACTTAAAATATTAAATTGACTTTTCATTTCATTATAAAGTTTACATGTGGCTGGAGACACTTGGGAATTTTTATTAAGAACATTTAGGGTCTTATTATACTGAGTATCATCTATGAAGCGGAAGTGCTTTTTAATCTGGTTGTTTTTAGGTGAATCATTTTCAAAGTGAGCATCTTTGGAGATGGAAGAGATCTTTATGTTCACTTGCTTAAATCTTTTGATTTTACACGTAAAGAAAACTGAAGTTGAGAATTATCAGAAGACTTGCCCAAGATCGCCAGCTAGTAAGTCAAGAGGCAATAAGCACACTTTTAAGTAAGTCAAGAGGCAATAAGCACACTTTTAAAAACCTTAGCTGCGTGCACATCCCCTGTGTGCTGCCTGGACGCAATCAAAAGGATCTAAATAACTTTACACATTTTATTAAGGTTCTCTGGACAGAGAACTTAAGTGTGATCATATATAAGCAACTCAGCAGGTTTCCCCATTTGCTTGAGTCAGTGTGATTCCCATGGTCCATACAGAAAACCGACTCAAACGAAACCCACACAGAGCTTCCCATATTGTTAAGGATGAGCAGCTCTATTCCATGTTCTTCTAAAGAAAATTAATTTGATACAGTCGCTCTTAGAGAAAACAATCTTCATGTTAATATTACATGATTTTATAAAATAGCAAGTAAAAAAATCTACTTTTCTCTTTCTAAAAACACTTGATAAACATGCACAAAGCAAAGTAAACCTATGTGTGTGTGTGTGTGTGCGTGTCTAGCACAACCTACCAAAAGACTTAAACTGAGGATGTAATATAAGGGTTACCTTTTCTGGGGCCTTCCTGTGAGCCTGCATTTTCACTTGTTTTTCGCCGCCCGGTGTTAATGCGAGATTGTACATAATTGTAGGGCGTTTGCCTGTGACCCTGGATTTGAAGTTGTTGTTTGGCTGAAATCAGCCTGTTTTTGAGGGCTTCATTTTGTCTTTCGAGCTCATGAACTTTCTCTTGCAGTTGCTCAATCATTTCTTCCATTTCCAGGTCTCGTCCCAGCCGCTTGGGGCCGCCACCGACCCGCTCATATCTTTTCTTGTCATTAACTAGCCGTATTAACTTGGTGGCCATTCTAGGGAAATAATAAAAAGATGAAAAGGAATGTGAGAAGTCAGCATAAAATGCATTCTGTTGAAAGGAACGTAATCACTGTGAAGACTTCAGTGCAGAACCTGAATAATACATTTCAGGTTTTGATGTGACTATTACTGCCTGTGAAGAATCCTTTGATGATAATTGAAACCACTGGGCAACAATCTGCTTTATAGCACTGACAAATAACAGTTTCCTAAGGCTTATCATTTAAGGTTAGTAAAGAGAGGACACATATTTACTCCATATGTTCCTCAAATGCAATTTTTAACGCATGACCTTATGTAGGAATGCTGTATGCACTTAAATGTAGTTACAGATTGTGGATGTGGTGGGTTATATCCGCAATCCACAGTGAGTTAAAGCTTTTGAAAAGTGTATTAAGACTGCAGCATTTAGGTGATATATTGTTTTTAGTTTCTCTAGGATAGAGACATACTGCAAATATCAGAATGTTAGCATGCAGAGACATACACATATAAAAGCCCAATGAAAAATTCAAAAGGCACCAACACGCGCGACTGAACATTGCTGAGTGCGCCAGAAACATGCATGTTTAATGGCAGAAAATAATCCGATGGAAAAATATTATTTTATATGCTACCTTTAAATTTCGACATAAATTGTTTTTTTGACATCTCACTAGTTTATACCTTTGACTCTTTTAAGTTTTGACAAAAACTGGTTGGACAGAACAAAAGACAGAAAGGGCACATGGGGTGATGTAATATACACGTACGGAGAACATGCCTGACAGTGAATGGAAAAATCTTGGCAGGACAAGAAAGAAAAGGTGGCTTTGATGCGAGACATAAGTTCAAGACTTTACAAAATTGGTCGCACATCTTCAATAGCTGATTCTAGTTTATAGTGAATCTATTTTTATAAAGACCCAGACAGGAGATTGAAAATAAAAACACACTTCGTTTTTCTTTAAATGGGGTTTGCTTTATTTTAGCATGGTTATGGACAGAAGCTTTTACTTAAGAGAACAAAAGTGAAATAAAAAAATCCTTAATAGCTTTGGGATGTCATAGAACAACCTTCTTTTGCCCTGAGCAGAGTCCTCTGTAAAAGCGGTAGTAATACATGTCTGTCTCCACTTCTGGCTACTCAGTCTACAGCATGTGGCTGAGGGAGAGCTGTGCATAACATAATCAGTTAAGATTGTTTTCTCTTTCCCTTGAGGCACATCCATTAAACATGCTTTATAAGGGATATAGAATAATAAAAAC
The DNA here is from genome assembly GCA_019455555.1 of Galemys pyrenaicus. Classification (NCBI taxonomy): domain Eukaryota; kingdom Metazoa; phylum Chordata; class Mammalia; order Eulipotyphla; family Talpidae; genus Galemys; species Galemys pyrenaicus. Next base: position 3,534,949 of record JAGFMF010012032.1, read on the forward strand.
CAAGATCCAAGAGTACCACAAACACCCTAGTAAAATAATCAGTGGATTAGTTCCTTTTCCACCTCATCCAGAGAATGATACATCACTAGGAGATCTGGCCAGGTATCCGAGCCCGTTAGAGCCGCACTCTCCCTGGCCCTTCGATGAGTTTAGGGTCCTGAGCCTTACCCCAATGGCTCACCCAGTGATATGGAACCATCTAAATAGCTGAATCTTCTGCTACACAGCGACTTTCACACAGAGATAGAGATCACGTTCAGAGGACGGACACAGAGCTGACATGAGAAAGCAGTCACTATCTAGAGAAAAAGATATGACTCTAATTTTTAAGACAAGGAAATCACATCAATATTGTGGCTTTAAGTTCCTTGAAAGATGATCAATTAAATTTTGTTAAGAAACCCAAGATTATAACTGCTTATCTGGTAATAACAATAATTTTCATTTGTTTGATTATTTGATGATGTTAATGAATCGTAAGTGATGCTTGTGTACTCGATTTATCGAGTCCACATTTCACTTGATATATTTATTTACTCAGTTATCAAGTCTACCCAAGAAACTACTAATTACAATACTTAAGATGAACTTAAAGGCAGCTTTACTCATGTATCTAGGAAGTCACTGGGTCACTACTCTCAGACTGGAGGAAAATAAAAATCCAGGAAGCTAAATGGCTGGCCCGTACCACAGACCAGTGGCAGTGAAGGAGAGCATCTGCGCCGGACTCACAGGAGTGTTCCCTTCAAACTGACGACTTACCATTAAGTGGCTTCTACTTCCTGGTAGGACAAATGACTAAAGAGGTCAAGGCTGTGTATTCAATTCCTTTAACTGACCAACTAGGTCTGCAAAGAGAAAACCACCGTGTGGTGGTCACAGGCCCCTTCTTTCCTCCGACTGGCTGGAGTGCATGCCACTGGTCAGGAAAGGAGCCAGGCAAGCGAGTCGCACCTCTTGAAACCAGCCTGCACGGCGACACAAAAACCAACTCAAAGCAAAAGCCCCACACAGCAGGTCTGCGGGTCACTGAGACAAAGTCCACAGGGTAGAAACCGAACTAGAGTCCCCTCTTTGGGAGAAACCCTGAGCGGGAAAAAACCCGACCATCTTTCCTCAAAGGCTGTCTCACCATTTCACTGACCTAGAACATGCATGCCAACACAGATCTCTTCATGCTTACAAATGAGAACGTATATTTGTTTTTTCTGCTATACATTCAGAAGATAGTGTTTCTCAGTGAGAACAAAGGAGGGAGGATCTGTACTCTTCAGAAGTTACCCTTGCAGGAACTTTTTGCACATAAATCAGAAATAATGATGTTTCTTCAGAAACTGTAGAGACGTTAAAATAAATATAGATCCTAGTCTAATTCAAGCAATGTTAAATATATTCCAGCGTTTCAAATAATGTTTTCATTAGTAGACTCCAAATTTTAAGGGAACATGCATTCTAACAAGTTAGAATGCTAATTACTTTTTAAAACTTTCATTTAAAAATCAAGACATAAAAAACAGATGCCTTGGCCACTTGTTTTTTAAACTATAAATATTAAACCAAAAGCTATTTATAGCTATGACACACTCATGGCACTCTTAGCCATTACCTCTTTTCTCTCGAATAGCAACTTCAGATATAATAAACATTCATAATATTTTGCTTTACTATTCTAGCTTGTAAGATTTTCCATTTCTAAAAACTACATTATTTACAACCTGCCTTGTCCAAAAAAAAGCTAGATTCAAGGTGGTGTTTTCAATTAAGTTTATAAAAAAGCATATCCTCCAAACTTTACAGAGTTAGAAAAAATAGCTAAAAGCTTTTTATTATAACCTTTTAATTTTATCCTCTTGCTTGCGGGCATGCTGCTTAAGTAAAATGTTCTCATCGTGTAGACGCAAAAATCTGTCTTCCAGTTCCTCTCGACTGATACGCGACACGGCCTGGCGAGACTTCATTGTCCGAGTGGCTGAAGTTTCTGCAAAAGTGGCGAGGTAATTAAGAGTGAGTGGGATTACTTAATGCAGTCTCTTAAAATGTAACTGCCTAGCAATAAAATCTCTCCTGTACTCATCTCAGATATTCTTCCTTTGAAACCTTCAACTAAAAGTGCTTGGGAAAAAAAATGCTAAATGTTTGGAGGTGAGAAGAAAAAAAATCCTTTTATTAACACTTTATATGCAACAATAAAGATGTTTCCAAATAACCAAACTTTAAGAATGTAAGGTAGAGTGCTGATTTGATGGTTTTCAGTTTTATACTGGATGTGAAAAAAGTAAAAAGTACAAGGTTATCTGAAAACAGTAGCATTCTGCGAAGCAAAATTTCCAACAATAATTTGGATTCCACACCAGCTACTTAAAGTTTGGCATTTTTCTGTATCATTGTTAAACACAGATTTTCAAAAAATTACAAAAGAAGCAAAAAGCAAAGGGACAAAGATAAAAGTCCTATGATGGGTTACTGAGGGCTAGAGTTGAATTTAGGAAATCACAACCAATAACTACCTTTGCACATTAAATATTTATTTGTATTTTGAATACCTGATACTCCCCCAAAGTGCTACAGCAAAGCTTAGACACAGTATTTTACTATTTACAAACTATTTACTCTTTACATACCATTTAACAAAAGGTGAACAGTCAACATGGATCCTTTTCAGTGAAAAGGATACGCTGACCACCTATTTGTGGGAATTCAGGGCGGCCAATGGCACTGTTCTGGTTAACAGGTGTATGAAGACACCTGCGTGCAGTACTTGTGCATCCCGGTTTTCTCAATGACAAGAACAGAGGCCTGAGAGCAGGGCTGACACAGCAAGCTGTATGCAAACAAAAACCAGCCCTGCACGCTCAACTGTTATGCAAAGCAGTACTCTTCTTTCCCAATTTGAAAGTACTAAAATAGTTTTAGCTAAAGAGTAGTTCTCTAGCAATCACTAACTAATAAAAGGATAAAGGACATCTTTAATGTATATTAATTTGATAAAGCAAAATCACTATCACTTGTATAAACAAGCCATTCTGAGATATTTTACTTGAAAGGAAAACATTTTTAAATATGGCATTCCTCCCACATAAAACTTAAACATAAAGAAAACATTTTAATGGTGAATGTGATTTAAACCAGGCAATTCGGTTTGGAGGTTTGATACTATCTGTGTAGCTTCTACTGATGTATGGAATTTCATAAGATGATTTATAACAAATCTTTATCAGAACAGAGAGAGATTTTACATTTTCTATGAGCTGTTGATAATTGACGCATGCAGTAAAATACCACATGTTTTTCTAAACTCTCAATCTTGTTTAGTCCAATCAAAAGCTATATAGTTACTGAAACGGCTTGGTCTGTATGAATATCAGAAGTACTTTAAATTAAAAGGAAAGCAGTTACCGATCAAAGTTCATAACAGTAATAGACACCAGCTGGCCATACCTTGTAACCCTCCCATCCCAAAGAGGTTAAGGCCTAGATCCTTCACAGGCAGGTCTCCCGCAGTCTCATCAGTTGGAGCAGACATGGCCTATCTGTGGGAAGAAGAAAATTCAAATAAAATCTTCCCAAGTTATTACATTAACTATGCAATGGAATGAACCAAATAAAATGAATATGGCACTCGAACTTTAATGGCCATCTTATTGCCCACATGTGCTGCTTGAAAAAGATGAAAGCTTCTATTCTAAAAGGAATACTACATTCAATCATGGACACTGTGCTCCTTTCAACAGTATATTTCCTATAGTTTGCTCGGGAAATGAGGGAAGATTATCATTCTTGCTTTTTTCTTCTTCCTAATCCTCTGATGCGAAAATGAACTCCCCAAATTTAAGAAACACCTTTCTCTGACCCCAAAGAAAGCAGGAAATCATGGAAAAAACTCAAGTTGGGAACTTGATTCTAATGGTACTTTTATTATTTACTAGGTGGTCAAGTCACTTTACCTCGCTGAGTTTGTTTCTTAGTTTCAAAAATGGAGAAAATAACACCTCTCTCAAGTTATTTTAAGAAGGGTGACACCAATGAAAAGTTTTTAGCTCATTTGTCTGGGATGTAAATATTATTTGAACAATTGTAGCTGGATGCATAAATGAATTGATAGTACCAAGTTCTGAGAAAGAAGTTTCATAAATTTACAACACGGTCGTGTGTGTCCTGTGTTGCATGAGGCTTACGTCCTAGGGGTTTCTGCCTCAACATACAGGCTGCCTGGCTAATTCTGGTAGTGGCACAGATTCTTTCTGTTGTTTACAGAGATGGACCACTTAATCTTGTACACAAATGTGAATGCATCATGCAAAGTCTAATCTAATAAATGGGGAATTCTTTTCCCCATTTCTGCTTAACCAGAAAGCCAGAAACTCGCAATGAGATCTCTAAGGCCAAGGGTCTCAATCTCTACAATGCTGGTGCTAGAATGCAAAATCCAAGAGTGGTCAGTGCATTTGTCTTGTCTACCTCTGTATTCTGACAGGCTGGCATAAAGCATGGTACATAGCAGGCATCCCTAAACAGTTGTTGAATGAACAAACTGAGTCCACGGGGCTTCAGGGTCTGTGGGCCTGCAGATTTTTGTATGCACAGGTTTGAATGAGTATCTTTTAGGAGTGGGTTCCTAACATTTATTATTAATTCCTAAAGGTAGAGAACCACTGCATTTTTCTGTGACATCAGCTGCTAACCGACTTATGCCTGGAAGATCACCATCTAACTCTCGGAGACACTGCTGCTGAAAAGGTCAACTTTAGGACCTAAATTAATAAGAAATCTAACCACAAGCTACATACGAAAATGATAACTTTTCCATAGAGAGTTATGGTAGCTTTTGTAATAATGATGGTGATGATGGCGTTAACTAGCACTTATTGAATGCTGACTAAAATGCCAGGCACTCTTTTGAGTGTTCTGCTTATATGAACTACTTAAACATTACACAACCTCTTGTGAGGTTAAGCAAATGATCCCTACTTTACAAACGAAGAAGAAACCAGACACAGCTTCAGCAGGGGGCCCAAGGTCTCACAACTAAAAGTAGTTTGGTCCTATTTTTGATTGTTGTAATTGGGAAGAGGGGGTGTTACTGGCATCTGAGGGCCCAAGATGATGCTAAAGGTCCTACAATACACAGGAACTTCGACAAAGAGTTAACCAGCCCCCAAATGTTGACAGCGAGAGGGCAGAGAGGGTAGGGCAGAGATGCCTCCCATAGCATAGCAATGCCTCTCCGCACCATCTCATGCTATCGCTCCTGGCTCACCCCACTCCACTTCTACTTAAGTCCCTGCTAGGATTTAAGGCTTCTGCATTAACTGGCTCCTCATTCTTTGGGCTCCATGCCTCTCCTCAGAGAGACCTTTCCTGACCACCTGTGTTAAGAGTGCCCTTCCTCCCAGTTTCATCACTTCAGTTCTTTCACAGCAATTACCTCTGAACAAAATTACCTCATTCGGTACCTAGCTTGTGTTTGTTAGTGAAGTCTAAGCGTCTTGAGACCAGAATGGTCCCATGCACAGCTGATACGGAACAGTGCCTGGCACTTCATGGAATGAAAAATTGGTACCTGGGACTGAGACTAAAACGCTACGGGGAGTTCAGACGATAAACATGTAATTATAAATACGCAAACAACAGGCGGCCCAGGAGACTCAGGGTCCACCAACCAGCTCCGAAACCAAGGCAAAGGCGCAAACAGTATTTATGTGACCTTCCACCTGCAGAAGGATTTGGATAGGGACGGCAATTAAACATTAGCTCTCATTAACTAGGGTCTGCGGTTGGGACTAAAATTTCGAACCGGTCCGGGGAGTGAGAGGATAATGGGCGGGTTTAGATTCAGGCCCGAGGATGTGGAGGGGTCTCGTGCAGGGCTGCTCTTCACGCGAACAGAACTCCAGGACCTTCTCCAGGCCGTCGTAGAGGCCCCAGGACCCCGGCCCACGCTGCGGGGAGACGGTCGGCCGCCTCCATCCCCCTCTTCTCCCGCACAGTACTCACCGCCACTGTCGCCCCGCCGCTAGCTACCGTTGCTATAGCGCCGACGGCGTGTGGGGTGGCCCGCCTAGAGGAGCACGGGAAAAACATGGCGTGGCCCATCGCCTCCTGGGAAATGTAGTTCTTCTCCGGCACCGGCTCGCCAGCGCGCTGGGCAGAGGACTACGCTCGACCAGCTGTCGGACCTGGGAAATTCTCGGGCTCTAAACCCCGTGGCGCGCTCGGCTGTCGTCGCTGTGCATCCTGGGAGTGGTAGTTCTCGATGCTCGGCGAGAGAATGGCCCCCGGCGGCAGCAGGGAGCCAAGAGAACTACACGCGGGAGGCGGGATCGGGACGCGGGTGTACGCGGCTAGCAGTGGCGAAGGCGGCTGTAACAGCAGCATGAAGCGGACCCCGACCGCCGAGGAAAGGGAGCGCGAAGCCAAGGTATGTCGGGCCCTCCCGAGCCTGGGGTCTTTCGTGCCCTGGCACCGACGGGCAGGGGACAGGAAGGGCTTGGCGTGATCGCGAGCGGACACACCGACTGAAGCCAAGGGATGACAGGGCCTCGTCTGCAGGGCATGGGGGTTCCTCATTTGTGCTGCTCGGGAAGCAGGCCTAGCCCTGCTTTGCAGCAGTTGTTTCAAGGGCCGGCTGTTGTGTTCTGTGTCTTCAGCACAGAGGCTATGAATCTTCAACTGTGACCCCATTTTCCACTTTTGAGGTTCAGCCCTGCTAATTTCTATTTCATGGGGTGGCAGTAATAATAATAATAATAGCGATTTTTTTAAGCGTTTGTTGCGTGTCAAGCTCTGTGTTCATGATATTTATGTTGTTTCATATTCTTATCACAGCAGATTGCAAGATAGATATTATACAAATGGAGTATCAACAGTCCTGTTTTACGGATGAAGAAGTGAGGCTCAGAAGAATTGAATGCTTTCGTTTTTGTCATTCCCCAAATCAAGTCCTGTTGATTTGTTACATATATGGATTGTCTGTCCACTTTTTCCATTGCCACTACCCTAGACCTAGTTTCCATGATCTCTTTAATGGCCTGTTGGAATAGTCTCCTTCTTGGTCTGCACTCATTCTCCATCCTAACACTCCTTTGTCTCCTCTTGCTTCTCCCACATAACCAGTCTCTTTTCCAAAATGGATGGTTTGTGGTCTTTTCAAAAATGCAAATCTAATCATGTCCCTTTCTTTCCTCTCTGCTCTGTCAACCACCTATTTAAAAATCTTCAATGGCTTTCTGTTATTCTTGAGATAAAGACAAAACTTCTCATGGCCCATGGTGGAGGCCAGTCTCACCGTACTTGGTCCATGGTCTCATTGGACCAGATATTCCTGTTCTTTGCCCATCAGCCACTTTCCCTTCTTGAAAGAACCTTTTTCCTGTGTTTTATCTGGTGAGAGGGCCTTTGCTCATTCTGTTTGTTCCCTACTCTATGTTAGGCAAATATTGGAAGGACCAATTTTAAGAGACACAGTTCTTGCTCTCATAGAGTCCTACAAGTGAGTTCGTCTTAGCGTTGATACTTTTTTAGATTTGCAATACAAAATCTGTTTAATTAAGATTTAGGAAAATTTCATCAGGCACCTCAAGTTTCCATCCTTAAGTCTGCAATGATAGGGTTGTGTAGTAAAGATATATTCAGAGGGGGGAAAATCCATCTGTGTTTGTTTACAACAGTACAAAGAAACAAATAAATGGTAGTGTGTACTAACAAGCTTTAAAGATACTCATTTATTCTTTAGATTTCTTTAACACCTGTTATTTGCCAGACACTGGGTTTATGATTTTGGCTAAAGTAGAATTCCTGCAACATACGAACTGTCAAGCTATTGAAACCATAACCATTTTCACTTTTTGGCTTTCATTGAAATATGCTCCTGTGAACATTTGTGTTCTAGTGTTTATGTGGATGTGTGTTTTCATTTCTCTTGAGTGGATAACTAGGTCTGGAATTGCTTTGTCATCTGGTAAATCTCTGTTTAAACTACTATACTGTTTGATTTCCTCCTAAAATGCAGATGTTGAAATCTTACTCTCCAATGTGATGGAGAGGAGGGTGGAGCCCTCATGAATGGGATTAGTGCCCCATAAAAGAGACCTAAGAGAGCTCCCTCACCCCTTCTGCCATGTGAGGATACAAGAAGTTGGGAGTCTGTAACACACAGGAGGGTTCTCACCAGAACCCAGATCTTGCACTTCTAGCCTGTGAGGAATGAATTTCTGCTGCTGATAAGCTTCCCACTCTCTTTATATGGTGTCTTATTACAGCAGCCCTATCAAACTCAGACTTTGATTTCCAAGATGGGAAACCAGAGTGGTCCCCCTCTTTACATAACTGTCATCATTTGTTATTTATTGCCCATCTTTTCTTCTTGCCATCCTTCAATAAAGTGGTTTTTCACAGTTTTTGATTTTTCATTTCCATGATGTCTAAGGAGGTTCAGCTTCTTCTCATATTTATTGACATATATAGTCTCTCTATATATTTTTTGATTAAATGTCTTTGTATTTTTTGCCCATTTCTTGGGGGAGGGGAGCTTTTTGTGTTCTTATTGTTATGCGTTCTTTATGTTCTATAGATACAAGTCCTTTGTCAGTGATACGTATTTTGAACATTGTCTCTCTCTCTTTTTTTTTTTTTGGTTTACTTTATGGTCTTTTGAAGAGCAAAAGTATTTAATTTTGATAAGATCCAGTTCATCAATTCTTTTTATGATTCTTGTTTTGGTAGTCATCTGTGAAGCCTTATCCCAAAGATTTAGATTAAACTTTACCACCCTTCATAATAGCTTTTCTTTTCTCTTTGAAATCACATTTGTTTCTTGTGATGGTTTATACTATAGACTTTTCACTGTTTCTGAGTCTGGGGGATAAATAAAAAGTTGGATTAAATGTCATCTAGCTTTTCATGACAATATTTATTTAATTTGTGTTAAAGCATAAGCCCACTAAAGTACATGAATACATTTTAAAAATTATTTTTTCTTGTAAGGCTTACAGTGGAGTAGTCCAGAGCGATACTTCATATCTTGAGTTATAACCAGGGCCTCTACAAATTACTGCTGTACAGAATGGAAGGTTGGCACCCCATGCGTCAGTTTCTCCAACCAGAAGATGATTTCAAGAATAACTCCTTCTGCTGACTGCCATGAGGGTACAGTGTGACTAGGTTTGGCCACTGGTTTTTTTTTTTAGATGATATTTTATTACTTTAGGATGATTTAAAATGTACAGAAGAGCTACAAGTGTAATGGACAAAGCTCCCACAGACCTGTTATTCACATTCCCAAGTTGTTAATATTTTACCACTTTTCCTTCATAGCATGTTTTCTCTCTCCATAGCATCTGAACCACCTTTTTAAATGAATCATTACAAAGTGGGAGAAATCAGTCCTCTTTACCCCCAAATTCTTCAGCATTTACTTTCTGAGAACAGTGACACTCTTAAATAGAAATATAGTTCCTGTCAATATCAGAAAAGTTAACATTGATTCAAGGCTATTATTTAATACAAATTCATATTTAAATTATCTACATTTTCCCAGTATTATCTTTTATAGCATTTATATCCTTTTCCAGGACCCTAGGCAGGATCACACATACCTAGAATTATCATGTCTCTGCTTTCTTTTAATCTGCTTTACTTTGGTTCATCTTCTTATTTTTTTTTTGGTCTTTCAAGATATTGACATCAGAGATGAGTATAGGCTATTGGTTTTGTAGATTGCTCCTGTATTCTTGTCCTAATTTTCCTTAGGATTAGTTTCACATTATGCATTTTTGGTGTGTGTGTGTATATATATATATATATATAGTATATAGAATGTAGAATATATATTATTTATTTTGTGCAGAAGAACTGGGGTATAGGCTAGAGGTGCGGGGGTGTCAGATGAATCACTAGAGACAGAGTGGGGAGCAGAACAGGAGGGTCTACTAAAATAGACTGCTAAGGAGAGCAGCGGGTGAGACAGGAGAGGTCTGCTGCGCCATGTGGGTCAGCTCTTTGGCGGGAGATTGAATTCAGGCCTTCATAGTGATAGCACTAAGACTTAACCACTAAGCCTTTGGTGTGTATATTTTCGTGGAAAGCTGAGAGCTGCTGGAGAGCACGGATTTACAACTCACGTATTCATCTTGCTCATAGCTATGTTGCATTTTACTTGATCTGTTTTGAAAGTTTCTGAATTATTTTCCAATACTTCAAAGTTGAGAAGTTGCACATAAGTGTTTAGATGACTGCCTTTCTGGAAAGCGAAACTGTCTGGCAGAAGCGAACATGCATTACATTAAGAGGAACTGAGGGGCCTCCCTGGTGGCGCAGCGGGTTGAGCGCTGCACTGTGAAGCATCTGCGGCATTGCAGCGCGAGTTCCATCCCTGGCCAGAGAGTGACCCACATGGCGCAGCAGACCTCTCCTGCCTTGCCCACTGCTCCCCTCAGCAGTGTACTTCCGTTGATCTGCCTGTTCTGCTCCCCACTCTGTCTCTGGTGACTCCTCACACACCCTGTGCTTCTGGCCTGTACCCCAGCTCTTGTATGCATGAATAAATAAATCTTGAAAAAATATAACTAAAAAACATTTTCTGTGTTCTGTGGCTTAAATGAGTAACCTGGTTAAGTACCAAGTAGCAAAGTTAGCACTGGTGCCACAGGGGTGAACCTGGCAGACTGGGTCCATGGAAATGGCTGCCTTTCTGTGGAAGGTAAATCACTAAGCCAGTCCCAATGGTGGTTTGGGGGGGCGAGTTTTCTCTCCCGTAAAAATAGGGTGCGGTAGCAAAGAGGATGTATTAGGGCCTAGTATTCATGGAATTCTTTCCTTAGGGGATACTATTTAAGCTTATGAGTTAAATAGAATTCCTTGCTAAGACCTATTTAAGAATGTATCCTTATAAGAGACTGGGGGTTTCTTTAGAGGTTGTTAAGAAATATTAGAACTGTTCTTTAGTTATGGAATGAAAAGGTGTGGAATTCCAAGTTAACTTCAAAAATTTTTATACTTTTAAAAAAGTATTTATTTATAGATACATATTACAACATTTTTCATTTTTGTACAATGTGTGCCTGTGTTCTTTCTCCTCTCAGGTGTATTCCCTATAAAATTATACTGGTTTTGGGTGAGGTGATCTTTTAAAATGAATATCGAAGATAAGGATAGTTTATGTTTATTACTGAAAGGATCATATAATAGGAATAAAGTAACTTTGATGTACATTTTTATCTCTGTCAGAATATATCCAGAATAAAAAAGGTTGCTGTTTCATACAAAAATCATTTAAAAAGGCTTCTGTTATGGTGACAGTTGTCATTTGACAAGGCTCAGTGACTCATAAAAAGAAGTCACAAGCTAATTTGTTATTCATGTGTGTACCCACCGTGTCTTTTTACCGCACCTTACTTTATTTTTTATTAGTTGGTATTTTAGTGAGATTCTGAGAAGGTTCTTTTGGTCCTTGCCTTCACCATGAGCTGTCCTAGAGTACTGCACCAATTTATCTGACAGTAATTTAGGAAACTAAATGTAGGACCTTTTTGGTAGTGGACCAAAGATGAGGGGGCCTTAACAAATTAAAATTTTGCCTTGGTACAGTCTACTCTTTGCTTCATTTATTTATTTAATGAGTTAATTAATTAACTTAAATCAGAGGGCCATTGGTTCTGCTAGTGTTTTGGAAGCAGAGGGTGTACCCTTTCAGGTGTAGTCACCATAGTGCACCCACCACGAGAGTGCCCACAGTTAGTTCTCTCTCCACCTGCTGGCACCCCTTTGGGTGCCTGAGTTCTATGGTCAGCTTTCCGGTTGGTTTTCAAGTTTGCCTTTGACCTTCTGTTTGGTTTTTCTATATTCCATATAGACGTGACACCGTCTGATATTTATCTTTCTTCTGACTTACTTCACTTAGCATACGCCCTTCTAGCTTCATCCATGTCACTGCAAATGGCACAAATTTACCTTTTCAGAGCACAGAGGGGTATCCCCTGGATATAGACACCGCATCTTCTTGATCTACTCTGCTTTCCCCCCCTCCAAAGTCTATCTTTACCTCTCTTCCGGCATGTGGAAGATTTTTAATTACTGTTTAGGAGTTTTGACTATCCTCTCTAGATAGAAGCAGCATTGTGTGAATTAGTCATAGTTCTCAAACTACTGGAAGCACTCATTTACAGTGAAATAATCATTGTTGTGAATTCAGAGTCTAATAAAAGAGAAAGGGAATTGACCGGTGAAGCCACTGGGTAGTAGCGAATTCCTGTTGCTTTCTGTTATTTCCAGGGCTGTTTCTTAACCATCTTAGTGTTGATCTTGAAAATTAAATTTGCCATTTGAAAACAGCCTTAGACACTTTTAAACAACCATTAGCTTATTGGAGACAGCATTGGAATCTAATCAGACTTCCATTTTCCACAGTACCTTCTGGGGTAGAAGGCATTTAACACTATCTGTCAAAGAAAGAGTGAATGATGGAGAGTGTCCAGCACCTATACATGTTATTTGTGCTCCCTTTAATAATTGTTGTGTTAGCTCCGTGGCTACAGAATGGATTTATTGTGGCTGAGTTTAACAATACAGGTTTTGGCATTTAGAATGCCTGTGTCAAGGATTAGAGACCGCATCCTTTTAGCTTGTTGTTCACCATTCTATCTCTAGCACTTAGCATTGTGCTAGATTCAATAAATATTCCATCCATAGTCATCAAATAAATGAATGAATCCCTAAGAGAACCACCTGTTACTTATTAAGTCATCAGGCTTCCTGCTAGTGAAAGATGGAACCAGAACCTGAATGAAATCATGACAGTTGGCTAAATATTTTATCGATTTTAAATTAATCTATATACCACTAGAGGTATATTAATTTTGAGAGAGCAGATCCTAATCTTCAAGGTGTGCTTCAACAACTGTCCCCAAATGTTTCCTAGTGTCTTTTCCTGGTTCTAAATGCAGGTTGATCTCCCAAGGTTATTATATATATTTTGTAGTTGTTAGTTGAAGATCATAGTTTTTCGCTTATTATAATTTCGTAGTCACGTTATACTCAAAGAGTGATTTTCTGACTTCTAGGAGAGAAGATTTTTGTAGTTGAGATGGAAACTTTTGGAACCTTAAAAAAAAAGCACAGTTGAAAGATGGTGGATTTAGAGTTCTGCTTAACCTGTCATACACAGGCTTTGTATTATTCTATAAGATTGTGGCTCTGGTTGATTTCCCTTGATAAACTGGGAGGAGTCTTGGGACTGTTGGCTTGGGTCGGGATTTGCTCAAGAGATTTGCATTGGTGGAAACAAATGTCGTCAAGCATTTGTCCCTGGCAAAACATTTCTCTGCAACACCAGCCCATGCTAGAAAGCTGAACCGTGAATAAGTGCTATAGTTTTGCTTTTTTTTTTTTTTTTTTAAATGCCACAAACATCTGTCCTGCTGGCGTGCCAGTCATTTATTTGTTCTGTAGTTTTGGAAATGACTTACTTGCAAAGTGGCCGTGTCTTCCTTTCTATTGAAGAACTGCCACATGGATGAGGACACTTGAGACTTTCCAGCTGGTTGAAACCAAGTAGAAAACTCAGTTTGAAGACCAACTTAAGTGGCATCTGCTCTCCGGAGGAGATTTGCTGCCAGTGCAGGAGTGTTTCCATAACTGTGATCAGAAAATTTGGAGCTCAGGTTTCTGCATTAGCCTTAAGCCTGCCCTTTTGCTACCTTCATTTAGCGACTGGATCATTGAAGGCTGAACCTCCAGGCCAGCTTTTCTCCAATAATATAAAATGGGCTGGTGTCGCAACCTACCCTCACTGCTGAATTGGGCATGATGGAACCTTTGGTTCTTCAAGGCCACATTAATAAGGATTTTGCATTTCTGTGGGTAGCTGTTCCTTATTTCACTGTTTTCCTGTCTGCCATTTTTTGAACACGGAGATGGAAAATTGGGCTGATGCCTTTTTTTTCTTTCCCCGTTGGCCCGAGCGCTCATCTTTCCCGACTTGAGACTAGCACTGAGCAAATGAATGCATGCTTCCCAGTTTCCGTGGACTCTTCGCCTGTTGTCACGTCAATCTTGTTATTTAGGTAAATAGTGGGCAATTTTTCGCCGAATCAGCAGCCAGTATGCTGTGAGCAATTTTTGTTTTAGTCACATTATTGGCTGGTAACACTATCAAGGAGACAATAATTGGGAAATCGTGGTCATTGTTCTCGTGAAACACGATCCTGGTGTTGGAGCCAGCCAGACAGAGAGTTGCAAGATGCACACTGAAAGGGGAGGGAAGGATGAGTGGCTAGTGAGCCCAGCTTTGAAATTCATCAGACCCCTGCTGCTTAAATTGCCCCAGCTGTTAATGCTGGCACCATTACAGTAATGGACTCAGCAAATGAAGGAGAACGAGGACACGCACACTTTATTACCAGAGGGGCAATTTTCTCTTCATCTGTAATAGCAGCAGTGCCTCATATTGATCAGACCATCAAGATACTAATCCTCTGTAAAATTACTTGTTATAACTGAAAATGTGTTAATCCAAATCAGTCTGCGTCCTGACTGTCTACTTACTATTGAATACAGACTATTAAATGGTTTATTTTTCATGATTTAAAGCCTTTGCCCTGGAAATGGTTGGCGTTTCCCTCGCAACACTGAGTGCTTAATCTTAGCTATAGCCCAGGGTTGTCTTTTTGTTTTAAACAGAACATCACCCACTTAATTAAGGAGTGAGTGTCTGTCTTGCTGTCTGAGTTATGCTGGTGTTTTATGTGCCTCTGGATTTATTAAGCATCTTGTTTTACATTCGGTCTGCGGTTGGTGCTGTAAATAAAAATGGGCCCCACTTGCACACATTAGAAATTTGCAGGTAGCAAATGTCAATAAGGACCAGAAATGTAAGGTCCTTTGATTTATATTTCAGGTGCCAGGTTGTGCTTTGTCGATTGCACCCATAGGCGGGATGCATGCTGGTGTCTTCTGTGTAGCAGATGTGTTTTTGCATCGTTGTCTAAGAAAGTTTATGGTTATTTCTGCATCCTTGGTTCGGTAGATTGCTTTTTAGACAATGAGGCATATCTACGTGCCCCTTGTGTCTTGTGAGAAACAGCTTCAACTAGACATTATAAGGAGACCTGTTAGAAACTCAGTTCTCTCTCCTTCAGTATTTAGAATTTTAGGAATTATTTCTTAGACTGTCCATTTTTTATTATAATCTCTACATTTGTTATATGTTTATTTGCACACAGGTTAAGACACTCTCTTAGCAACAGATTTATTCTGATGTGTTGCATTTGAGCATTGCTCAAAGGATTTGTGTGGTGTTCTCTGCAGAGATCATTCAGAAATACATAATTAGTACTCTTGGTGTGCCAGGAGTTGTATTAGGGGCCAGAGAGTCAATAATGAATAAGATATAATCTTTGCCACTAAGGAACGCAGCTTACTGGAAAGAGCAAATAATTACAGTATGGTAGCATTGTAAATGCTAACACTCTGTGGCTGTGGTTCCTGGGAGCAGACTCCAGTTATGGGTAAGGTAGTAAAGTCAGCCTCATAGATTTTTCTTGCTGTGTTCCCAAAGCAGAACGGCACAGTTCAATCCCATGTTCAGACTTGATTCTGCATGAGTCCTCGCTGTTTGAAAGAAAGGGGAAACTTATTTACTGTTCCCCTGGGGACTGTCCAAGGACGTATTTCCAAAATTTGACCAGTGACCTCATCTTTAGATGTAGAGATTCCCATGGAAAGTACATAAAAGGATAGAGCGACTATTTGATTACTTATGCTGTGGCATTTATGTTATAAATAAGTCTTGTTGCTTTAGCGTATAGTTTATCAGGAAAGCCAGCAGCCTTTTATAGTTAAGAGGCTGGATTCTGAAGCCTGGCTGTCCCGTTTTCCTACTCACTAGCCGAATGACCTCCTAATTCTCTTTGAGCCTCAATCTTCATCTGTAATATGGGGATAATAATAGTTGTGAGGAATAATTGGTTTAATGTATGTGATGACATTAGAAGAGTGATGGGCATATTTAAATGCCCTGTGTGTTAACCCTTGTTTATCACCAAGGATGTTGAGTGTGGGTAATGAAGTTGGTTTTTATATGTAGCTTAAAGAATTTTGTAACTGTTTGACATATAAGTGGTGAAACACTTATTTAAAATATTTTCTCTTTCCTGATTATTTAGTATGTTGTTATTTTAGAAAAATTTAAAGATACAGAAAAATACCTAGCGGGGGAAAAAAGTCTTCTATAATCTTCTAGAGAAAACCAATGTGTTACTATATTGGTGTATTTCTTAGAATATTGTTATAATGTGCATTATATGTATAGTATATACATTATAATTCTCATATTATCAAAATGACATTTATGGAACAAATTTATACAAGATACATTTTCAACAAAAGTTAAAATCATAATGTGGACATTTTGTTCTCTGTTCTTCTTCACTTACTGCATTATCTAGTATATGGTATTATTTTCATGTCATGGCAATTATGTATACTTCTTCATATAGGCTTTCCCCATGTTATAGGTTATTCATCATTGAGCATTCTTGCATCTATAGCTTTGTACAAATATGTGATATTGTCTATGGGGAAAAATTAAAATGAGGCAAATTCTGTAGCATTTGTAAAGATTTTTGTTTTGTGCTGTCAGATGGCCATGCAGAGAGGTGCTTATATTCTAGGAGGATGCCAGCTATGAATGAGGATATGTTTTGGTATGTACTCTCCAAGACCAGGAATTAGCAGAAAAGAAAATATTTCCCAATTTGGAAGAGATGGCTTAGGAACTCAATGTAGAACTAATTTATATTTTCTTAATTACTAGATCTATTGCTGAATTCCCTCCACTAGTGATCACTGGCCACATCCATTCCTTTTTTTTTAAAAAAAAGATTTATTTATTTATGCATACAAGAGCTGGGGTACTGGCCAGAGGGAGGATTCACCAGAGACAGAGTGGGGAGCAGAGCAGGCAGGTCTACTGAAATACACTGCTGAGGGGAGCAGCGAGGCGACAGGAGAGGTCTGCTACGCCCTGTGGGTCAGCTCCCTGGCCAGGGATCAAACTGGTGCTGCAAAAAAAAAAACAACAACAAAAAAACAAACTGGTGTTGCAGTGGCTACAGGTGCTTCATAGTGCTGAAACTTCACCCCTTGTGCCATTAGGGGTGATTTTTTTGTATAACGTCTGTTCATCTTGCTATTGTATTTGTCTTATTAATTTGTAAGAACATTTCATAAATTAGTGATTTTATTGTTTCTCATGACATGGAAATTTTTTTCCTAGTTTGTTTATTTTTACTTTTGTGTGTTTTTCTTTTGTTGTTGTTGTTATTTAGAAGTTTTTTATGCATAGGGAAATTTTTCCCATTTAAGTAAGTGACTAAGAATCACACACTTTTCTAGTTCTTTTACATTTTATTTTTTTTATATAATTCTGTATGATATGGAGCATCTACTCCATCTTATTCGTCTCAATGATTAACCAATTACTCCCACTACATTTATTAATTCAAATGCTGAAATACTCAGATCTTCTTTTTAGAGCTTTCTTTTGTTTATTAATCTTGACATACCATTAATTACCAGAGTTTTGTGATACCTTTCAACATCTGCTACAAAGGCTTCTTTGTTTTTAAAGTTCTTTCCTATTACACTGAAAATACAATTAGTCCCTCCCCCCCCATAAATGTAAAAATTACTTTTTCAAGGTCTCCTGTATGTTCTATCAGATCTTTAGTATTTTGTTATTGCACAAAATTTATACTAAATTTGAAATGGATGGAAATATATATGGTGAGTTTTCTTATTCAAGAACGTTATCTGCCTTTTGGATTTATTACCTT
The DNA here is from genome assembly GCA_019455555.1 of Galemys pyrenaicus. Taxonomy (NCBI): domain Eukaryota; kingdom Metazoa; phylum Chordata; class Mammalia; order Eulipotyphla; family Talpidae; genus Galemys; species Galemys pyrenaicus. Next base: position 3,552,777 of record JAGFMF010012032.1, read on the forward strand.
TAGGGTTTATTCCTTGACATTTTACATGTTTGATTATTTTGGTTATTATTGTAAATGGGATGCTCTAAAATGATAGTGCTAAGTGGCACATGAGAAAGCTTATTTGGTATATTCTGTTTTTGTGATTGGCTATAATATGGGATGCATCCTTATCCTAAACTTTTTGGTTGGATTTTTTGGTGAATGCTAGGCTGGTAATTGATCACCTGCAAATATAATTTAAAGCATTTTCCCTTTCAGTAATTATACTCCTTTTTTTTCTTATGTTATTACATTGTCTAAACCACTCAATAGCCAATAATAATGCTTATAATAGTTACATTTTGGGTTCCTAGTATTAAGTATTGTAATTGTTGGAAATAATCTTTGATTCTTAGTTTACTATTTTCCCCTAGGGAATGAGACTGAACTTTCATTGACTATTTTTTGACACATATTTAGGTGGTAATGTATTTCTACTGATAGAATTCAGTTTATCAATGTAGTTTGTAGTATTGGTTTCTTGGGATAAACTCTACTTGATCATGTTATATTGGCTTTTAACATACTCTTGAATTCAGCCTTTTAGTATTTGAATTAGGAATTAAGATGGTTTTGTGACATCGATAATCATGAAATGTAGAGGGTAGAATTCTCCTCCCCCACAGCAGAATCTTTACTGAGGCGTTCGTATTACACACATCATGTAACTGAAACTATAGTAAGTAAAATCTAAAGCTCTTTGATGATACACTCACAGTAGAAGAAGGTAAAATAGGTAAAAATATTGAGAAACAGTCCTTTTTGAATTTCTTCTTCTTCTGGTTTTGGTATCATAGTTAGACCCATGTCATAAAACAAATTCACCATTGTCCTTTTACTGTGCTGTGGAGCCATTTAAAAAGCATCAGAATTACTTGTCTTGTGAAAGTTTGAACTAGATTATTTATAAATTGCTTGTAAAGATAAATGTGAAACAGCTGTTTACAATATATTTTCTAGTTATTGGTCTGTTTTGTTTTCTTCTTGAGTCAATTTTGGTCATTATGTTTTCTGAGAAAGAGAGCCTTTAAATTTATTGACATGGCATTGCACATCGAATACTCTGATTTACTGAGAGAGTTGTGTGTAGTCTTACAATTAAAAATTGCTTATTTACTTTTTATATTTGCTTTAAAATTTTAACTTTTTGTATTCATGTCTTGTTTTTAAAATTGATTGTATTTGTCAGTGGTCTGTTTTTTAAAAACTACTCATAGGATTATTTATGCTAATTCATTAATTTCTGCTTCTGTTGTTTCCTTTCTCTTGCTTTGCTTAGACTTCTTTTAATTTTATTTACTAATGAGATGAAACTTAGTTCATATGTTCCCATTCTTTTTAAACAAAATTTTTCTCTTCTGTATCCCTATAGCAATTTGTGCATGTTTTTGTAGCATTTATCACTTGGTATTGTAATAATTTTTGTCAGCACCTTTCTTCTCTCCTTAATTATACAGACTATATTTTACTTATCTTTCTATTTCTGTGCACAGAGTCTCACACTCAGTGGGCACTACACCAGTGTTTCTTGAGTGGTTAGAACCCCCACCCCATCACATATGTACCCACCCACCAGGAATTGACCAAATCCAGAACTTTTCATTGTGTTTTGCAGTGTTTTACTAGATGCCATGGCTGCTCTAGTGGAAGAAGCATTTCACTGGTTATTAGGAGGTTGAACTTCTAGTTTTGCTAGTAGACCTTCCTTGGTATGCCCTGCAGTGTTTCCCCATCTGTAAATGAGACCATCATGAACTCCACCCCTGCTTTATCTGAGTTGTCACAAAGAGGAGGAATGTGGAAGAACTTTGTACACTAAAAATGTTAAATAGATACATGTGATTTAAAACAGAAAGCTTTTAGTATTCTTGTCTTATTCGCTATGCTACCAGCCCACTCCCCAAGTAAAAGTTATAAATTTATCTGGAACATAAACTTAAAAAAATCTACACACACACACACACACCCTATTATCCTGTGTCCTCTGAAATATCTGGCACAGAACTTGGGTGGCAGATTTGCAGTAAATATTTGGTGATTGAATGTTTTCTGAGACTCTTCGAATTCTCATTATGAAGTGATTCTTAAGTATATCGAGGCTAAGGAAACCAGATTGGAATTTCTAGTCTACTAAGAAAAAAAAAAGACCTTATTTACTTGGGGTGCCCTAGACAGCTACTTTAACACATAGTCAGTGAAACGGATCACACTGCTGGAGGACATAAACCTTTGGTTCAACCCCATTTCCACTGCAGAAGTCGACATTAGACTTTCGTTCCAAAACACTAACTACAAAGCTAGTGTAATTTGTATAAATTGATAAAATTATAAAATCGATAAAAGTTCTTTTCCATTTTCATAAGTCTTAGACCAGTTTTTAAAAAATTCTTATTTGGAGGAAAAAGAAATACACCGTTACTCCTTTCTGTCCAGTTATAGTTACATTACAATTTCATTCCTTCCCTTGCCCTGAGATTTAGTCTTATTTTTAATTTATTTTGTTTATTGCTATGGAGAGGTGGTACTCTGCCACTGTTTCTTTTATTTAGGAGTCCCCGTTTTCTTTAGGGAAATGAATGCCCTCTCATAAGTCAGTCTTAGATTACCATGTTGTTTGAAAATTGCTAAATGTCTCGCAAATGCAGAGTGAAGGTGTTTTTTTGTGTGTGATTATTAAATATTCTTTTAGAATAGTATTCACTGAAAACCTTCACATTGCCACTGGCATTTGCATGTTGTGGCTTTTGATAGAGCATGTGGTTTTGCAGTGTTATTTCCCCACTTTTTTTTTTTTTTAAACATTCCTCCTTAAAAAAAGTATGTATAACTTTTGAAAACAAAGTACCCGCTAGGACTATGATGATAATGCACCGGGGAATTGATGGTGGAACTTCTACCGCGACTACATCTGAGAAAAGAAAAGCAAACATTGTACAATTTATGTAAAACATGTATCAATAAATTATTTTAAAAGGTACCGTTTAGGCTACTCTTAAAAAATTCCAGTGAAGTTTTATGTTTCAGATAATTGATGGTAATTTTTCCTTGGTTGTTTTTAATCTCAAACGCTGGGGATTTACCAAAAAAGTTGTATGTTAGAGAAATAAAAACAAATGTAACGAAATCGTATTGGAGCTCCCAAGCCTGAGGATTTGTCTCAGGTTCTCTCTTCTTGGTGAAGAGAGTGAGGATTATTCCTTCCACCTCTTTCCTTACTGGTCTCATTTCCCATGTCAAATGGATTGCAGTGACGGTCAGTGTGTGCGATAGTGTACTGGTCTAGGGCACCATACACCTTCACATTTGGTCCGATAAATTTGCCCTTTAATTGCATATGCCTACTAATATTTTAGTAATTCTCTTTCCCATAGATTGATTATACGATCCCTCTGGCCAAAAACCATGCTATAAACTTATTTTATATGTCTCACCAGTGCTGTATATGGTTGACTCTGAACGTCTTTGGTCAAGTGGAGACATGCGTAGACTGCAAATGGAGGATTTTTTAAAACTTTATGGAGCGATTTTCAACTCCCTCAACTCAGCTCCATTTCCTATTTATTTTCAACTCCGTTCAAAGTAGGAAATACTTTTTTTAAAGAGCTGTTTTGTGTAAAATGCGCGATAAATAGATCTCAGGAAATTGTATTTGTGGGCCACAGGAAAATCTGAGATTTTGGTGGGCCTTTACCCATCACTATGTTTTTTACAAGAGTTATAGCTCAACCACCTATGTGTCCCCATGCGTTTTGCCATTTCATCTACTGCTCTTCCTCCTGTTTTTATTTAAGACTATAAAGTTACTTTAGTGTAACTGCTGCTGTCACCTTTGCCCTTAGCTAATCAAATAGTTTACCTTGAGGGAAGCATTTATCTCCCACTTTCATTATTATTATTTTTGTAGCTGTAAAGATATATATTTTATGTCTGCAGAAGGCTGTAACAGTGAAACGAGGTATTGATCTGCTGTATTTAGCAATTTCTTTCCACCTCGCCATCAATAGCATGTCGGCATCTGTCTGTACCGTGGTTGACCTCACAAATAGCTCTTTATGCTCCCATTGGATTCAAATGATATAGTATGCTGAAAACTAAATCAATGAATGATTATAAAGTTTTTAGTATTATTTCATGACCTGGAGGCAGCTGGTACTCCTAGCACCGAACAGTTCAGGGTACAATGGCCATGGTAAAATGAGTGCGTCTGGCTTTTGTTCCACCGCAGAGGGAGAGCAGGACACCTGCCTGGATTGCTCAAACTTCTGAAACTGATGCTCTCATAGCTCTTCCATGAAGCATCTCGCCTTTCAGAATCAGACGCCGGTGTCGTTCTCTACACCCCTGCTCCCTCCACAGCCCGCAGCAAACATTTCTAAGTTTGTATGAGCTACCAGGCATGGAGGCTTTGCTTCCATTTACAAAAGAGAGACAGGAAAGCAACTCGAGATGTGGTGTTGCCATCTTTCTGGGGACCTCACGGAAGGCACATGGCAAGAGAAGGCAAACAGACCGCGTCTGGGTCTAACAGGGTCTCGCTGCCATCAGCACCTTCCAGCGCACATTCTCGAGGCCACCTTCTCCAGCCCTCAGCCCACTTGTGTGGGTCTGCTCAGCTCCTCCGGTCTGTGGAACACTGAAATGGCAGGAAGCACTCATCTGACTGCTTGTGACTCTCCTGTGAAAGAGCCTTTTAGATTTGGAATATGAGCTATGTGGTTTGGGGGGTGCTAGAGGGGAGTGGGGAAAGGGGAGCGCTGCATTGAGGATGTGAGTCAAAGTGTATTTCTCTCTAAAAAAATGACACCCCTTTGTCCGTCAAGAAGGTTTGACAATGACTGAGAAATTCATTCCCGGGTTCATTCCTTAATTTTAATTGAGGATCTACTAAGTCCTGGGCCAGAAAGGCCAGATAAGAGGGTTGGCCCTGTCTAGTTCAAGTTCATAGAAAACTGCCTTGTCCAGCTTTATCAAACCCAAGTGTGTCTGCCTATCTTACTCTTCCAACTGCCATTCTTCCCTCTCATCGCCCCCTGACCCCCAGCCCAGATATTTGTAGAGGAGAAATACAGGAATAGGTTTTATGACCACAGGTCGATGTCCAGCCAAATTCCCATGTATGTCATTTACTTGGAAGGAGGCTGAAATGGGAGCCCCTTCATGCAAAAGCCAGCAGGGTGAACCTGAGGCAGGATTTAGCTTAGCCCTGTGAACCTGGGGCAGAGAACAACAGATCAGGAGCCACGCTTTCTGCTTTCTTCAGTATAGAATTGGAGATATTTTAATGTTTTGAGTGTTGACTTTATCCATATAAAGTTTTTTTTTTTTTTAATCAGCTCAGGGATGTGCCTCCTAAATTCTTGGTTTACTTTTGTTACTCATGTTAATCTGTGACTTAATGAACTAATCTGTTTCTGAAGTTCCTTTATCTTGTTCTGTGTTCTCCCTTAGGAATTATGAGTGCCCCCATTCCATGGTGTCTAAGGGAGCTCTTCTTTTTATTTGTCCTGTGTCAGTTCACATTAAACTTTGAGGTTGCAACCCAGGCCTACATCAAAGGATTTAGGGAACAAGTCCTTGTCTTTGAATTCAGTCTTTTTGTGATTTTATGTACCGTGTATTCTTTTTTAAGATTTATTTACTTGTTCATGCATGGATGAACTGGGCCACAGGCCAAAGGTGAGGCGTGGGGGAGTGAGAGGAGTCACCAGAGAGAGAACGAGGAGCAGGACAGGCAGATGGACCGAAACACACTGCTGAGGAGAGCAGCGGGGAGGCAGGAGAGGTCTGCTGCGCCCTGTGGGTCAGCTCCCTGGCTAGCTCTTCAGGCAGCAGTGGTGATAGCACTGGAACTTAACCCCTAGGCCACCAGAGAGGCCCTGGACCATATATTCTTGACTATAAAGCAAGAAATTCACCCCCTAAAATTATCCTTTAGGAAAGAGAGGTCACTTTATGACCAAATTCTTCTCACTTCTCTTGTATTGAATGCTCACGGACTTTATTTTGTGCAACATTATTTAAGTAGCTGTTCTAGTAGTATGGTCCATCTAGTAGCCTGAGACGTGCTCACACATTACTCAGAAAACTTAAGTTTGATCGTCTGCAGCTTTGTATTAGAAACTATCTACTAGGCATAGGGCATCACTTGACCTGTCTGTATAAGCTTCAGTAATGAGGCATCTTGCGGTTCCTGGTGACGGGCAGGTCATCTCCTCTTCCTAGGCTTACTCGGGAAGGGTGGTGACAGTGACCAGGGTTTAGAGCGGCTCTAGTGCTGCAGTTGGTGTAAAACAACACCTTCGTGTAGGATTCACGTTCAAGTTCACACGCCTAAAGACGGCCCTGCTAGGACTCTCTCTATGGTAGATATCCGTGTTGGTGAGAAGGTAGGAGACCCATCTGACTTAGTTCTTGGTGCTAGTCAGTTACTTTTTTGTGACTGTCGTGGCTCCTGAATGGGAGGAAACATTTCATTTGACACAATAATGATAAAAAATCAGTCTTACTAAAGTTAATACATCCATGTGAATGGAATTATGTAATTCCAGTACATCAAAAAGCAATAAAATCTAACTTAGATTTATAGAGGAATGTATTTGTGTCATATGCAAAGCTCTGAATCATTTGAGAATTAGAGTCTTAAAAGCAGATCCAAAAATTATAAACTATTGATAGATGGCTAGATGCTCGAAATTATATTGCTTTCACAGAGTCAAAGTCTACGAATGTACATTTGTATTATGCTTTCATAATAATAGGGTGTTAAAATGAAATGACCTTTTCCTTTTGTAGACATTTATGGACTCTTCCAGATACCTAGGGTTTGCTGTGCCTTTTTGAATTGTAGACTGTATTAGAAACTCCCTAAAGAAGGATGAATTAATTTTGCAATTTTCTTTCTGTTTTAGGATTGAGAATGTGTATGTGTCTGAGGCTGCATATGTGTCTAAAAGCATAACATGCTTAAAACCACGGCTGAGGAGTTATGCTTAACTGTATACTTTGCATGCATTTGTGATTTGAAATAGGAGAAAAAGCCAAATCGGAGACAGCTTGAATGGCACGCTGTCAGTTCGGGGCTCATGAATTGGCAATGGTCTCATTTAGGACCTTCAGATGTGTCTCTGGCTGGACAGAAAGAGAACGTTTTGCATGTTCTGGAGGAGACAGCCACTCCTTGCTGCTTCACAACGGGCAGTGGTGCATGACAGTTGCCCTTCATTGCTGGCTTCTTGGAGCTTAACCTCTGACCCTCCACTTAGTCGCTGTGCAGCGGTTGGAGCAGGTTGGAGATGTTGGTGAATGACGGGCATTGGCCTGCAACGTGCTTGTCATTATCTGACTGTCAAAAGGAGGCTGCCATTGGTTTCCATCAAGGCTTGAAACCTCTGTGCAGCAGTCCATAGTACTTAACTTCCAGGGCTGTCAACAGCGTGATCAAGTGTGCATAAAAAATCAGAGTGCTGAATATATCTTCAATCAGGAGAAAGGAAGTTTTTCCTCTTCTTTCTCTTGCTCTTTTTCATTTTTCTTTTGCTTAATTATATTCAGATGACTTTCACAAGGCCAAGAGGTTGAAGCTGTTGCCATGGTGGAAAAAGTGAACTGTGGTCTCCCGGGGTCTGAGTTTCAGATCACACAACGTCCATCTGGGCAGTTCCGCTTTAAGCTCTCACACTTCGCCTTGCATATTGTATCAGTTCTCGGCCATTGATTTAAAGCACTGGATCCTAGCCCCGTGCTACCTGGGGTTGACTGACAGGCTGAAGCAGTCACTTTGGTTTTTATGTGATGTTGCTAGGAGGTCAGCCAATGTGATTTGTGAAGCAGGTATTGTTATTTCAAAAGACCTGATGAAGTGGGGGGTACGAGTGCGGTTGGATTATCTCATTTAAGACTTTTTCTCATGGTCGAGAAGTTCAAGCCCAGTGACTTTAATTGACCATGATCAAGTCGTAGAAACTTGAGAGACACGTGTTAGCCCTAGGCAATATATATATATTTTTTTTTTCAGGCTCGCACATTTTATGAAGAATTATTTCTCATTACCTTCAAAGCCCATTTTTTTATTAGATTTATTTAATTGTATCTGACATCATTTGTAGTCCGCAGGGCGTTCCCACCACCATTCCACCCGTGCACCATCACCTCAGTCCCTTGTGCTCTTTCCGCCCTCATCCCCGTCTTTGCCCTCCCCTCCCTCCCCACCCCCATGATCCCTTTGGTTTATCTTTGACCTTTTGAGCTTGTTGAGTTTTTTTGTTTGTTTATGTGTTTGTTTTTGGTTGTGATTGCCCATTTCCTTGAGCTTTCTCTTGTTTTTCTGTTTTATTTTTTTTGTAGTTATTGTTCTTTGACATCCCTCCTAAAAGTGAAACCATCGGATATTTTTCTCTTGCCTGCTGACTTGTTTCACTGAGTACAATTCCTTCGAGCTCCATCCATGTTTCTATAAATGGCCCTAGTTTGTCATTTTTGATCACTGAACAATATTCCATCGTGTATATGTGCCACATCTTCTTGATCCAGTCATCTACTTTTGGGCATTTGGGTTGTTTCCAGGTCTGACCAATTACATATAGTAATGTGATAAACATAGGAGTACAGGTGCTCTTTTGGATTGGTGTTTTTGTGTCCTTTGGGTAGATTCCCAGGAGTGGGATTGCCGGATCATGTGGTAGTTCCATTTCTAGTAGACTGAGGAACCTCCATACGGCCTTCCATAGTGGTTGGATTAACTTGCATTCCCACCAGCAGTGTACTAGGGTTCCTTTTTCTCCACATCCTCGCCAGCATTTGTTGTTGGTTTTTTTGATATGTCCCTAGGTAATATATTTTTTATATCTAGAATAAATAAGGTAGCAAAAACATCCCTTTTTTTTTCTTTTTAAGCATATAAATTTGAACTGCTGCAGTGAAAGTCACCCTGAAACATAGAAGGATGAGAGGATGTCTAACACTGTTCTTTTTCTAAGATTCATTTATTTATGCGCACAAGAGCTGGGGTACAGGCCAGAGTCATGGGAGGTGAGAGGATTCATCAGAGACAGAGTGGGGAGCAGAGCAGGCAGATGACTGAAATGCACTGCTGAGGGGAGCAGCGGGCGAGGCAGGAGAGGTCTGCTGTGCCCTGTGGGTCCCCTCCCTGGCTGGGGATCGAATTCGCACTGTTGTGCCGCGGATGCTTCATAGTGTGGCGCTCAACCCGCTGTGCCTCCAGGGAGGCCCCTAACACTGTTCTTAAAGTATATGGAAAGTTCTGCTCACTAAACGAGATTAGGTGCTTACATTGTGTGGTGGATGGAGGAGAATCAGGAGACCTGTGGGTTTTTTTTTTTTAAGATTTATTTATGCATACAAGAACTGGGGTGTAGCCAGAGGTGCAGGGGGTGAGAGGGTCCACCAGAGACAGAGTGGGGAGCAGAACAGGCGGATCCACTGAAATCCACAGCTGAGGGCAAGGCAGGAGGGGTCTGCCGTGCCATGTGGGTCAGCTCCCTGACTGGGGAGTGATGACAGGGCTGAGACCTGACCCCCAGGCCACCAGGGAGGCTCCTGAGACCTGTGTTTTAAATTCGCTTCTGCCACTTTCCAGCTGTGTCACCTTGGGTGAGTCCATTGACTGCTCAGTCTCACATCCTTCATATTCAAAGCAGGGACCCTGGAGGCGGTGAGGATGAAGGGACGCCCGTCTGCAGGCCCTGCCTGGCTGTGGGCTAGGCCTTTACTGTGTCCTTTCCAATCTCCCGTTTCTTCTTTCCTTAACACGAGAGATGTACTAAATAGGCCTAAGGCCATATTTGGAAAAATAAAATATTCTAGAACTCAGAACAAGCTGTGTTTCAGCTCTTTCCTCTGTACTACTGGTTTTAGTTGATACTATCACATATTGTGATTGAGCACTCAAACCACAGAGCTGCTGGCTGCCTGCTTCCTTCTCCCTCTTAAGAGTGCGCTGTTCGCTTGTCCACTCGCTCCTTCACCCACTCGGATGCTGTTCGCGCTCTACGTGCCAGGCCTTGTTCTGGGTTCTGGAATACACCAAACTGACAGCTCTTGCTCTCAGTGTTGCTGAGGGAGAGACAGAAAATCAACCAGCCAAGCAATCTACTTTTGGGTGAATTTTTCCAAATGCCGTGAAGGCAGAAGCGAGGGCGACAGGGTTATTCGGTGGCCAGGGGCTCGCTCTCAGTGAAGGAGTCTGGTTCCCAGAGCCCTGGCTTGAGGGAGAGCGCCTGGAAGGTGGGCGGGGGCTTTCTGGGAGGACGGCACAGGGGATTTTCTCTGCCTTGCTCCTCAGCCAGTTGGTGCACGCCTTCTGGCCTGTGTCCTCATTAATGCCTTTTCTTCTGTCACCTCCTCATCCTCACGCTAGTCCTGTGTTTGGACCCTATTTAATTCCAAGGGGCTCTCAGCCTGCAAGTGCGCCCCTAGCCCCCCAACTTCTTCTTTCTTGCCATCTTTAAAAATGTAAAGTGCTCTTGTCACTCCACTGTTGACAATTTCTCAGAGATTTGCCATTGGCTACGAGTTAAAATTCAGGCCCTTGGGCCTGCCATATGAGGTTCTTATTGTTTCAGTCTCATTTATTATCTGTGGCTGACCTCCTGCAGCTGCCCTCTCACCCCCACCCCAGCTTCACACCTGATACTCCTGCTGTGAGAGAGATCTGCAGGGACACATAGGCCCCATGACTGCCTTACTCCTGCCTTTCTCTCCCGGGGCTGTTCTCTCTCTCTGGCACCCAGAAAAGACACTGCTTTCAGTGGTTCCTCAAAGCCCACTGCTGCTGAGACATCTGATTCCGCCATCCTCGGTTCTTCGTGTGCTCACTCAGCTTTCCCCTCACTGCGCCAGTTTACCCGTTTACTTGGCAGGTCTGGCTGTTCCTTGACGCTAAGGCCGGCACTTTGGTTTGATTCTTGGACCTTCCATATCTGACGTCATGTCTGGAGCAAAATAGACACTCACTAAACTGTCTCTGTTAGGCGGTACTCCTCCGACATACACGAGGACAGGTTCCTCCTGGAGTTTAAGTACAGTCAGAGTGGACATACGCCTTTTGGACAATTATCCGTTATAGTTAGTCGGACTTCTTGCTGTAGGTCGAGCACAAGTAAGCAGCACCCCATTAAAAGGAAAGGAAAGTGGAGTTTGGACACATTAGGAAGTAGACATATTTGATTAACTTACAGTAATGTCAGCAATACCAGGATATAGAGGCAGTGAGCCCCAGAGAAGCTGTTATGTTGCCTTTTAAATAATCCAGCGTTAAGCATCATTGCCAAGGAAGATAGCACTGAATTTAGTATTCTAATTCTGTAAGTAAATTTTATGATTTTTCATCCACTTATCTTTACGTTTTGCAGATTATTCTGGCTAGTTGATACAGTGTGTGTGTGTGTGTGTGCGCACGTGCGCACATGTTGTGTTGGAAGCACTTCCCGAAGCACTGCCGTATTGTTGACCATTTAACTGGTGTCATTTATTTTTATTAACATAAATAATGTTGTGATGAGCCCATTTGCTCATACATCTTTATATGTGTGTTATTTCTTTTTTGGTGTGAATGCATTCCTAGAGAGACAGCTAGGTCAAAGGAACGGAATGTTTAAGGCCTTTTGATTTTGCTAAATTAACTTCTGAAAAAGGCTTGGAAGTCTTTGTGAAGATAGGCTGTAAAAACTGTCTCGTTTCATAGTATGCTTCTCAGGTTACCTGTGTGCGGACCTGGGATCTCACTGGGGATTCTGAACGTAAGAGGTGACCTAGAGGAGAGGAGCAAGACCTAGTAAGAGAAGAAAGAAAACAGAATGAAAGAAAGAGCAGTAACGTCTCAAGCGTTCCCTTCTCAAGTGCTGGGAGTGCTCCAGCGGCCTGATCTGCAACCATCCTGGGCACCCCTATGTTCTCCTGGGCACCCCTGTGCCCTGCTGCACCTTACTGCTTACATAGATTATGTTTACACTTGTGGGTAAGACCCTTTCAAGCTAATGATTAAACACTTGAAACATGGGGTGTGTTGGGTTCTGAGAAACAGTGCCAGTGTCCCCTCCTTGCACCCTTCGGAACCCCAGCCTGAGGCCTGAGAACTGGCCTGGGCTGCGAACTGGCCTGGGCTCTGAGACCTCGCCAGGTGACCGAGACCTCTCCTGGTGTCTGAGAACTCACCTAAGCTCTGACTGCGTCTGCTCAGAGGCAGCGCCAGATCCCACAGGCCAAGGGCTCCGTCTCCTCAGCCTCTACCTCAGAGGCCAGAGCAAGCCCAGGTTTGGTACCTGTGCTTCTAACTGACCTAAAGCAGTGTCCAACGACCCCCTCTCCTCAGACTCAGTTAACTGAGGGGAGCAGCGGGCCTCTGCTACTAGGCAGGAGAGGTCTGCTGTGCCTTGTGGGTCCCCTCCCTGGCTGGGGATCGAACTCGCGCTGCAGTGGTGGCAGAATCCCCACAGTGTGACGCTCAACTCCTTGCGCCACCAGCGAGGGAGACCCTCAGAATGGGTCTGCTCATGCCCCGTCTCTGAGACCTTGATGGCCTAAGTCATCATGGCCTTCTTACTGGGTCCATCTTGCTAGCCCAGACGAGGCAGGCGCAGCCTCCATAGTCAAGTGTCCTCACCGTGCCTCTGGCTCCCTGTCGCCCAGTGGAGATCTGTGCATTAAGGGAATGGTGGTATCAGATCACTTTCCAGTCCCAACCCCTTGGAGGGACTGAGAAGTATCTGTTGTAGGCAAGGGCAGGTTAAGGCTCCTTAAGGGCAGCAACTTCTTATCTTGCTTTTATTAGCAGTGGTGTCAACATGCACTAAAATGCGATGACCTGCTCTCTTTTCTGATAAAAGGAAAATGACCTGCCTGGCGTGGATGGAGAGAGAGGTGCCTGAGGCAGATTACATTGTCACCTCTCATAATAACAGCAGGCATTAAAAAAAACAGGCCAGCAGATTTCTGTTTACCCATGGAAATGTTTGACATTTTTGGCTCCTGATGAAATGCTCTGGGTCTAGAGGAAGAGGGAGCACTGTACAGTGGGAGGAATTAATGATAAGGAGAAAGCCAGTCTGGTCTCATAAGTGAGATTTGAGGACAGGAAGGGGCTTAAATCACCGCCTGGAACAGTCTATGGCAGAGCCCCAAGACCTCCAACCCTAGAGGGAGCTCCTCTGTCTGTCTGTTTTTATTTAACCTGCACTTATTCAGATTCCAAATATCTAACAGAACTTGGCTGGCTCTAAAGGTAAACTAAATACAGGTCATCTGTAGATTTTATAGTCTCTTAGGAGATGGCAGCTTGGAAAACTAGAGAGAGAGTGTTACCTACTCCTCACCCGCTCTCTAAGCAAGGAAACGTATTTGTTTGGGACTGAAGACAAAATAACTGTAACTTGGGAAAGTTGTAGTTATTTTGAGATGGGTAGGGGTAGTGTAAGGTTATTTTTAGGCAGTAAGTGTATGGTTTAGCCTGTTATCTCGAAATACAAAGTTTATGGTGATTAAGAAAAAGTTGTATGTGATATTTTTAGGTGTCTCAGAAAAGGTTTGCTCTGTCTCCTGTACAGTGGTCACACTCCTGAGTTGCAGTAAAGAACTTTATTTAAGGATTTCCTTTAGAGTTTTGAACCTTAAAAATATAACTTCCTTTAGCCAGAATAAGATAATTTTGTATTGGTGGAGTACTGATTGGGAAGAAATTAAAAACATAACAACAACAAAAATAGTATTTAAGCCAAATAGTGTTAAGTGTGCAAATTCTACAAATTGGGGATATTTCTGGAAATTTGTCTGAATTCCTCGTTTGAATTGGCTCATGGTAAACTACACTAAAAAGAATATTCAGAATGGAAAAATACTACAGAACAGCATATTTTGGGTTTAGTGGTAGCATCAGATCGAGTCTAATGATGAAGTTCTAACAGACCTTTCTCCTTAAGACATGGCATTTTACACTTGTTAATGTAACTTGTAGGTAGTAAAAAGGTTGGCTAACACCACAGCTCCAGATACTGGATGCCTGGTCTATTATCTAGGGCTCTTTTGAATAAGAGTTTGAAGCTCTCATTTTTTAAAAGACATAGTTTGTATTCCAAACACTGTCTATTCTGTTCTGTATGCTTTGAACCCTCTGTGCAAAATCTGAGAGGAGTAGGCATTCTGCGGTGATGTAGGGATTCTTGAGTGTTTTTGCAGTGACACTTGTCTCCCCCCAGAATAGACTAGTGTTCACTTGACTGTAAACCCCAAATGTCTACAACTCAGGTCAGGTGACCGATATCACGCTGGAGTAGATGTGCATTAAAGTTGGAGATGGGGCTTTTCAGAGGTAATTCGTGATGGGATTAGTTCCCTTGTGGGAAAATATACCAGAGAGCCTGTTGCTCCCCTGGCCCCCTTTCACACAAAGAAGAGACCCTGTGAACGCACAGCGAGTGGCCCGGAATCCCAGGGAAGGCCTCTCGGAATGAAGCCTACGTGCTAACACCATGGCCTCTAGACCTATGAGAAACAGACGGTTGTTATCAGAGCTGCCTGGTCTGTAACATTTGGTTAGAGCAGCCTCAGCTAAGATGCCCGGCCAGTCTTAGCGGCCTTAGGATCCGGTCCTGGGAACTGTGCTCACTGTGGCCCTGTTCACAGGGAAGGAAGAAGAGCCCTGGAGTGGATGGCCAGTGTTTTCTGCCACACTCGGTGTATGACGGGAAATGGTATTTTCGTCTGTTACTCCAGAATGGCCAAGGGATGTGGTCTCTGTGACCAAGTGATGGAGCCATTTGACACGAATACATACAAAAGCAGCACTGGAACCTTGACTCACCCAGTCAATGTTTAGTCAGCTCTTTCAGTGTCACCAGTTGTTAGTCAAAGCTGAGGGTTTGCAGTGGGGTAGACGGGTAGTTCCTGAACTCTCAGAGCTTGTGGACTGGTCGGACAGAGAGGGTATGAAAGAGTTTCCAAATACTTGTGTAAGTGCTTCGGGTGGGGCGAGCACCATCTGCAGGGCGGTGAGTGGAGACCAGCCGGCCAGACTCACAGGGTCAGGGAGGCTTCCTGGAGGAGGTCTCATCCTTGACCGAGTCCTGAACTAAATCCGCAGTTCTCCAAAGAAGACATACCTAAGGCCAGCAGGAACGTGAAAGACGCTCCCCATTGCTTACCATCAAATCAAAACCACAGTGAGACACCACCTCACACCTGCCAGAATGGCCCGCGTCGAAAGGCTCAGCGACAAGAAATGCCCGTGAGGATGTGGAGAAAAAGGAACCCTCATACGCTGAGTGCAGGAATGTGGACCAGTCCAGCCCCTGTGGAGAACAATGCGGAGGTTTCTCGAAATACTAGAAGTAGATCCGCTGAATGGTCCCCCAGTGCCACTCCCGGGTATCTACCCTAAGACCAGTTGGAAGGGATAGATGTATTCATTTCCGCCTCCCATGTTCAGGAAACACCCTAAGTGCCCAAGAACAGAGGAGTGGATCAAGAGGATGGGGTGGGGGAGCCACACAGCGGGGTGCTACTCAGCTCTGGAAAGAAATGAACTCTTGCCATGTGCAGCCACATGGATGGGCCTGGAGGCAAGATGCTAAGTGAGTAAGTCAGAAAGAGAAAGGTAGAGCTGAGTGATTCCATTGATGTGGGATATAGAGAAACGTAACAAGGAACAGATAAAAGCAACCCAGGAACAAGCCCTAGAAATCTGACTGTAATGTGGAGGCTACCAGAGCGGGAGGAGGAAAGTGGGGAGCATCCTGAGGGGCCCCAGGGGGCTATAGTGGAGGACTGTTGTGCCTTGGAGATGGGTGTGGTGGTGTGATATGTATCTGAAGAGGCGTGAACCTCTATGTCAGGATTATATACAGTGATATATAAACCATTGTCACAATAAAGAAAAATCTGGAAGGAGTAATGAAAACAAGAAAGAGCGTTGTGGGAAAGACAGAAGACAGTAGTCCTACCCAGCTAAGGGAAGGAACCAAGAAGTGGCTTTACGGAAGAGTGTCTCAGTGCTTCTCCGAGAGTTCACTGTCACGGAAATCCTTCTGTTGGTGAGTTTTATACCATTTCACGTCATTAGGAAGTACGTAAGACGTTCTGCTAGTGTCCTCATTAAGTTCGGCATTATCATTAGATGTTTATAACAGTCGCTACAGCTTGATGTATGTGGGTTATCGCACATGATTTTTAACTTTCCAGCATGTTTGAAATTATTCATGATAAAGTTGGGAAGCAAACAAATTCACTTCATCCCATCAATCCGCGGTCTTCTTCCTCCCTGCTCCCCGTCTCCCAACCCCAGTGCATTTGCATGAAGTTCCAGCTCTTGGTGGAGATTCAGCTCTCCAGCCCCTGGCAAGTCCCTCCCTTGCACTGGCGCAGTTTAGCAGCTTGATGTCGATCGTTTGTACTTGTCTGTGACTTTGGAGGCATCTCCAGGACAGTGCATCCCCAGGGTTGGGTGCTCTGTCTGTCTCTGCACAGAGCACACTGCAGCTTTTGCCTACAAGGTCAGTTATGGTGTCTGTGAGAGGACTGGTTAATGTCCCCGGGATATACACCAAGTCTTCACCTGTCGTCAGTAGGTTCTCGGAGCTGCAGCTTCAAGCGAAAGGACATGTGATGAAAGCAGGTCCTCAAGTGAACCATGTCTCGTTCCAGGTTGGAGGGGATTTGTTTTTTCTCACCAATGTTGTAACAAGGCAGTGTTGAACAAAGTGATATTACTTGAGGAACTGCTGTATTCTTTTTTTTTTTTCCTTCAAAGAACTTATTTATTTATGTATATAAGAACTGGGGTACAGGCCAGAGACAGAGGGTGAGAGGATTCACTGGAGACAGAGTGGGGAGCAGAACAGATAGATTGATTGAAATACACTGCTGAGGGAGCAGTAGACGAGGCAGGAGAGGTCTGCTGCACCATGTGGGTCCCCTCCCTGGCCAGGGATCGAACTCATGCTGCTGTGGCTGTACATGCTTCATACTGCAGTGCCTTAACCCCTTGCGCCACATGGGAGGCCTGAGGAATTGCTGTATTCTTAATTTTACATGATGGACACATTTTATTTATTTCTCTGTGAGGGAGGTTCCTATGGATGTACCATGTGCATACACAAAAATTATATATGATGGTGACTCTTGTTAACGAGTTGGAATAATTGGAACCTCCATTTATTTGGCCCATATTGTACCCTTTAGGGAAACATGTTGATTCTCTCAATTAACATAAACATATTGTACTTTATAGAAAAGAAGTTGCACTCTGATAACTGTACAGTTTTGGGTATATTTTTCCCAGTAATTATTATAATTTTTTCATCACAGTAACATTCACGTGTTAGAAATAGTCACATTGTATAGAAAAACAAGACAGAAAAATAACAAATCTACCCCAACTTCCCCACTTAGAGATGATTGTCTTTCTAAAACCTTTATTGAGGTAAAATTTACCTACCGTTTGGTTCACCCATTCAAAGCATACAATTCAGTATTTTGGTGCCTTTTTTTTTTTTTTGTATTTTCACAGGGTTATATAATTATTGCCACTACAATCTAATTTTAGAGCATTTTTATTTTTTCTAAAAGCAACCCCATTACACATTAACTGGCATGTCATTTCTCATTCTCTCCTGCCAGCCTCCCGCCCCAGCCCTTAACAACCACTAATCTACTTTTTCTGTTTACCAGTGCCTGTTACAACCATTTCATATGAATGGAACCATATAATATGGTTGTGATTGGCTTCTTTCACTTAACATGGTGTATCCATTCAAGGTTTACCCATGTTCTGGGAGCTACAAGTGCTTCATTTCTCTCAGTGTCTAAATAAAACTACACAATATGTGTGTATCACATTTTATTTATCATCCCCATGAAGGTCATTTGAGTTTGCACTTTTTGATTCTTGTGAATAATGCCACGATAAACATTTGTGAATAAGGTTTTGTATGGGCATATATTTTTATTTCCTTTGGGCTTGTGTCTAGGGATGGAATTATTGAGTCATGGTAACTCACAGTTTAATTTTTTGAGCAATTTCCAAACTTTTCCAAATGGCCTATGTCCATGTAATAGCCCCACTAACAATATAGAAAGGGTTTCAGTTCCTTCATATCCTTGCCAACACTTGTCATTGTCTGTCTTTTTTTATCTCTCATTTAATTCTCATACTTCTGTGAGTTAGCCAGAGAAATATTCTTACTGCTATTTGATGGAGAAAACTCCAACTCAACAGACAGATGTTGTTGGAGATCATATTTCCTACTCACAATTTACTGCTTTTGCTTGCATTTAGCATACAATTAACTGATTTAAAGTGTATGAGATGACATCTCTTATTTATTCATATTTCTTTAGTGCTTCTAAGGAACTAATCCGTTCTTTAAACAATTAACTAGTTGCTTTATTTTTTTTAAAATATTTTCATATATTTAAAAAGAAATACAAAGTTTGATCTTCAGGGAGCCATCGTAGATGTAGAGCAGGAACAAAAATGGAAGGATGGGAAGCAAACCACAAATCACTTTTTGGGGAGAAATTAAGACAATTGTGCTTCCCTTCCTCCCCACGGTAGAGGTGGCCTTTTCAGAATTAGAAGGACAGGCCTTCCTTGTATTCTGACATGAATATTTAGCAGTCATCTCTCACCCTGGGATCGTACAGTAAATGTTAACAAGAAACACCAGAACTTGTGTTTTCCCCTGTCTTATTGTTTTTCTACAGAACTGGTGACAGCTCGAATGGCTTTGTGACATTGTGCCTACAAAGCTGAATATTACATGTGTAGTTACCTGGGTAGGTGTAGAGAGTGTATTTTTTAAAGAGCTGGACATAGTGACTGAATGTCATCAGTTACATCTGTTTTGTAGTCCTGAAGAATTTTGCATATACCTTGACAGAAAAGTACAGATTAGAATTTTCTAATACATCCTACCTCCATGATGTGTTTCTGGTAAGCGAGTAGACTATTTTCTGAAAACAGGAAACTTCTAGTATATGCGTGGACTTGAAGAAGGGTTTTGCATAATATTTTAGGTTTTTGTTCCCTTTCTGCCTTGTGCACAGTGGTATTTTTTGTTAGAAAGCATACCCATTCACAGTCGCTTCTCCCCCAGTGTTTCCATTCTCCATCTCACAACACTGATTTTTAAGTAGCTGCATGGGTTTTGGCCATTCTGGAGGGCTGCTGGAGCCACCGAGGTGTTATCTCTGGCTTAGCTGACAATGCCCATTGCTGGTCTGGTGGGAACCGCCAGTTGACTTTTCAGTGTGTTGCAAAGCCTCCGTGTCTTACAGAAAATGCTCCCCCCTTTCCCATGTCCTCCCGAATGGACAAAACTTCACCGTATATTCTGAAATATACAGTGATCAGGGGCCTGCCTGGTGGCCTGGGGTCAAGTCTCAGCGCTGTCACCTCTATGGCCTGAGTTCATTCCCTGGCCAGGGAGCGGACCCACATGGTGCCGCAGACCTCTCCTGTCTCTCCTGCTGCTCCCCTCAGCTGTGTGTTTCAGTGGATCCGACTGTTCTGCTCCCCACTCTGTCTCTGGTGAATCATCTTACTCTCTGCACCTCTGGCCAGACCCCAGTTCTATGCAAAAAAAAAATTAAATAGTCACATAAAAAATTAAATAGTCAGACATGACTGAAAGGCTTAATGAAGGAAGTACAGGTCACCCTTAATCTTTTTATTTTTATTTTTTTTAAAGATTTATTTTATTTTTTTTTTATTCATATAAGAACTGGGGTATAGGCCAGAAGTGCGAGGATCCACGAGACAGAGTGGGGAGCAGAACAGGCAGACCGACTGAAATACACTGCTGAGGGTAGCAGCGGGCAAGGCAGGAGGAGTCTGCCACGCCATGTGGGTCACCTCTCTGGCTGGCGGCAGGGATCGAACTCGTGCTGCAGTGTCTGTGTTTGCTTCATGGTGCGTTGCTTAACCCACTGCACCACCAGGGAGGGCCCAGTCACCCTTTATCTTACTTGCCAGACTTAACCACAGTGAGCTCTTTGGCCTGTAACTAGCTTGCCACCTAATTTTTTTATGACGTGAGAGCTAATACAGGTGTTTACATTTTTAAATGGTTTGAAAAAAAATATCAAAGGAAGAATAATATTTTATGATGTGAAAATCAGATGACATTTAAACTTTAGGTTGCATAAAGTCCTACTGAAACAGCCATGTTTGTCATTTGTAGACGATGCACACTATGACACTTTCATATTAAAATGGCAGAGTTAGTGCCAACTCATGACTGCCAAAGCCTGAAATATTCACTATCTGACCCTTTACAGAAAAAAGTTTGTTGGCTTTGGAGGTCTTTAACTTCTAACACTTTCCCTCTCTACCTTTACACGATATTTTTGATGCATTTTTTAAAAAATGGGATCACACTATGTGTATGCTATTGTGATTTATCCTTTTCATGTACTATAACACTTCTTGGTCACTTCCATTGAGTTTTTTTGTTCTTTTTTTTAAATTTGTTGTTTTTTTTTTTTTAAAGATTTTTTTATTTATTCATGCATACAAGAGCTGGGGTACAGGCCGGAGGTGGGAGGGGGGGAGGTTGTAGTGGTGAGAGGATTCACCAGAGTCAGAGTGGGGAGCAGAACAGGCAGATGGACTGAAAACACACGGCTGAGGGGTGCAGCGGGCGAGGCAGGAGAGGTCTGCTGCGCCCTGTTGGTCAGCAGACTGGCCGGGGATCGAACTCATGCTACAGTGGCTGCAGATGCCTCATAGTGCAGTGCTCTACCCCTTGTGCCATAAGGGAGGCCCTTAACTTGGTTGTTTATTTCACTGAATAAAATCTGAGCACCACTAGGCTGTTCTTTGTATGTGTGTTTCATATAAACTCAGTAGATGTTACCTGAGAACGGTAGTAGTAATAGTAAAATTAATGGTTTAGTGAAATAATAAGGATTGATTTTCCTCATAGACATGGACCCCGGTGCTGGGCGCTGCTGTCACTGACAGCCCTGGTCATGATGTTACCAGGCTGCAGCCTAGCTGGCAGGAGCAGTCTCTTGCTAGCCTGCAAGTTAGTTGTGGCAGTCGTTCCTCAGAAACCTTTTATGTAGCAGCATACTGCCTGGATCGTGGAATGGACCAATCAGGTGTGAGCTGTAGGTTGATTGATGCCAGGACACCGCCTCTCACCACAAGTCATGGCAGCAGAGCACCTTTGTAAATTACACTTCCTGAATTCTGGAACAGACCAATCAGGTGCAGGATTGAAAAATGGACCAATCAGATAATTGGAAAATGGACCAGTCAGACTTGGGGGGGGAGGTACCTTGAACGTGAATATAAGGCAGGGTGGAAGGGAGCAGAGAGGATTCGGAGCAACGGGGGATTCAGAGCCACCAGGAGGAGCAGATGGAGAAGTAGCAGCCCAGAGGAAGAAGAGCTCCCGCAGAGGAAGAGGAGAGCCCCGAAGAAGGGAAGATGGTTCCAGCCTCCAAGGACAGGAGGGAGCCTCTAGCAGCAGCCCTCTGAGGAGGGGAGAGAGGCTGAAGGGCTCTGCAGAGACTAGGCCTCGGTCCTATCTCTGACACAGACTGGAAGGAGCACCAGGGCCCTGGGCCTGGTGTCTCAGAGAGCTGTTTGTTGGTCGTATAAACCAACAACTCACAAGAGCTGTAACACTGGGCGTCCCTGGACACTGCTTCTGCAGGCCAAGTGGTGGTCATCGCTACTGGCCAGCGCTGCCCAGCACTCCTGGCGACCGGTGACTGCCAACACTGATGCTGTCCGGATGGAGCAGCCAGCCTCTTGTGGCTACGTAAGCATTCTTGTTTCCCCCGTTTGTAAATAACCCCATGGCTGTTGTTCCTGTAGCCTGAGGTCCCTTGCAATTGTGCACGTGGGTGAGAACCACAGACAGTGACCTGTATCGGGCACTGTCCTCTTCTAGGCTATAGCCCCTGTTGCTATAGCCCTGGGTTCTGGTTTGTGGCCTTTTGGCCTTTAGGGGCTTTTTGAGGGCTCTCTGGCCTCGGACCCTCCCCTGCCCCTGTGTCAGTGAGGGAGCCGGTGTCCTGATGGTGTCCTGTCCTGTCGTTCTCAGCATTGAATTCCCCTGAAATATGGGGAATTCACTTGTTGCCAGGCGACAAATTACCACGAAACTAACAACTTGAAAATCCAAATATTTACTCTCCTACAGTTTCTGAGTGTGAGGAGTTGGGAGACAGTGCAGGGGCGGCTCTGCTGAGGATCTCCCATCAGGCTGCACTCCAGGTGTTGGCTGGGGCTGTGGTTGTTTGAAGACTTGATGTGGTGGTGTCTGTTTCCAGCTGGCTCATGTGGCTGTGGCAGGCCGGGGCCCTCACTCGCTGTTGGCGGGAGGAGATGTGGCTCCCTGGCCACACGGGCCTCAGCACAGATAGCCCCCAGCACCTCAGTTGCTTCCCCCAGAGTGTATCTGAGCGAGGGAGAGAGACCATGAAGTTCCAGCCTCGGTAACTTAATCTCTGAAGTAAATTCCCTCTCGTCTTGGGTGTTTTGTTCTTCTGAAGTGTCTCTAGGTCCCGCCTACACTCAAGGGAAAGACTTTCCTTGGCCGGTACATGGGTTGTCCTTCCAGAAGGAAGGATTGCGGGGATCTTCTTAGAGCATGCTGTTTCATTTAGAGGTGATGCATAGACTCTCGGCCTGAGGCAGGAAGTGGGGCAGAGAAAGCTCCTTTTTGGAAAAAAAAATTAGAAAGCAAGTAGACTTGCACTTATTTCATTAACTTGAAATCATGCCACCAAGCTGCCTCAGCTGCAAGGAATTCTGGGAAAGCAAGCTTTTGGGGTGGATACACTTGTGACCAAAATCAAGGTCAAGATTTTGTTGTTAAGAAAAATTGTCGGGCCCTCCCTGGTGGCGCAAGGGGTTGAACGCCACGCTGTGGGGCTTCCTTAGCACAGCAGCGCAAGTTCGATCTTCCGGCCAGGGAGGGAACCCACATGGCGCAGCAGACCTCTCCTGCCTCACCCACTGCTCCCCTCAGCAGTGTGTTTCTGTCGATCTGCCTGTTCTGCTCCCCACTCTGTCTCTGGTGAATCCTCTTACCTCTTGCGACTCTGGCCTGTACCCCAGCTCTTGAATGATAAAAAAAAAGTTTTAAAAATTTTTTTGAAAAAAAGAAAAGTTGTCAACATAGACACTGGTTTAATATCATTATCATAGTTATAATAAACAGATCAGATGTGCTATAAGTGCCAGCTATGCTGGTGGTAAGGGTTAGGTAAGGTCACCACTTGCCACTTGCCTGGTTTATGATATGGACTCAGTTCACAGTAGCTGTGAGTATTGCTAGTACCTACTCATTCTGTCATGTGGCTTTGGAAGGTAGCTTGTTGATTCGGCTGGATCCCTGTGCACGGATGCTAAAAGAAATAGGGAGAGCAGAAATGAGCTCTTGCTACCTTGTATGTACTATCTGATTTAGTGTTCATATTAAACCTGTGAAGAAGGTATTATTTGCATCGTTTTACCGACATGGAAACCTTACACAGATTGTCTAAGGAGCACATCCCCCTGCAGTGCCTTACATGGGTCCTCTAGGATTGGAGAGGATGGTCCTCTCAGTGGGGGCACAGGGGATGGGGACACTGGAGCCCCCTCTGGGTCCTTCAGCTCTCACCACAGCAATGCTGGCACCGTCAGCTTCGGGTTACTCCGGTATGTCTCGCACATACAGTTTCTACGTGCTTCTAGATGTGGAACATGTGAGACAGTAGTGCTCCTTCGATGAGCCGGTGCACAGTTGGAATTCGAGCCCAGGTGTGTTTCATTCCAGAAACTTGTCTTCATTCCATCCATGACTAGGCCCTTTCCGTGTCTAGAGGCAGTGAGTCTTATTTAGGCTGGCCTAGGAGTTAGATACAGCTCAGTTTCACACTTAAAGTGTTATATTTCTGGTATTCTTAGGTTCTCTCTTGCTTTCAGTAGGCATATCACATGCTAACAAAGAGACTTTCTTGTAGTGTTCCCAGTGGCATTTGCTGTTTACCTCTAGTCTTCCACCTAGTGGAAACTTGGCCACTAGGTGTCTCCTTTCGGTTCTGTCTTTCCTCCTGTGCCTCACACGTGTCCAGGGGACCTAACATTAGGATACGAGGAGTACAGGACAAGGAGAGTGAGAGATGAAAGGGACCCAGATTCTGCTGTTCTTTTTCATCCTTTTCTCTCTCTCTCTGGCTCCTAGCTCGCAGGCTGATATTTAGAAAATAGATTAACTATCTGGATTCATAGATGAGTCTTTGATTCTCATTTATAAAAGTGGGAAAGCGGGGGAAAGAACTGTGCTCATCTAGATATGCCGGGTAATAAAATGATTGTTTAACATGTTTGCAGATAATTTTAGGAACAATCTTAATATAGTTCATTATCACGGGAATACTTGAGTTCCTAGGTAAATAGTGATTGTATTAGTGATATTAATTTCCCTGTTCTCTAATAGAGTAATGCTGGCTGTAATTTACATGTATTATCTTCCATAATCCTCCCAGGAACCCGGCATGGTTGCCATTTTCCCCCCTGATTGTAGAGAGGAGGAAATTGAAGCTTAGAGAGATTGGTTAATTTGCCCTAAGTTTAAAAGCTTTCAGCTCCACCCCACCCCCACCCCCACCCTTCCATTTGGAAGTTGTTAATTCATTGCAGCGGTGGGGACAGTTTACGTCTGTTAAATTTAAAATTCCTATAAAATTATTCAGCAGGAAGTCCTTCTGGAATGGTGGCTTGGTTGTGGGTACAGAAATCCACTTGCAGCGCCTGTGAATCTTCAGGCAGTGTACGCTGGAAGCCAGCTCCCTTCAGGCTCTGCAGAATTACAAATTGTGTACACTCGGAGATCACGTCTTCCGCTTGCCTGCACGCCAGCACCCAGCACCGCAGACGCAGCCGGGCCCCTGACAGCTCAGGTTCAGACCTGCCGCCTCACAGAGCGGCGCATTCTTCTCCTTCCTTTAGAGGCACACGAGCAGCGTCAGAAGCAGCTAGGCCGGAGGTGTTCTTGTACACAGCTGCTCAGGTCTCGTACCTGAATTTAGATTTTGCATTCCTTTCCAGATTTCTCCAGTTGTCTTTTCTTTTTTTTAAGGATCCACGCCTGCTCGGCTTCTTCAGTCTGGAGGAATTTAATTGTGCTTCCTCTCTTCCCAGTTGACTCCCAGTTGTGGTGGTGATTTCTGCCGACCATAGGAAAATGTATAACAAATGTGAGATGAGAGCGCGCTGTCAGGCAGGGCGCACTTGCTCTGGGAAGTGGGGGCGGGGAGGGGGCGCAGTCCCCAGTGCTAACAGCCTCACCCCTAAGATCTGCCTCCAACACTGTCAGTTCTCTCTCTTTGTTTCCCTTCCCGGCTCACTTCCTGCCAGGGATTTGTGACATATTTCCTAGCAGATCAAATGAGCCCCTGACACCTGATTGCTGAGTGCTTCTTGTTTACAGTTGCTTTCCAAGGACACCTAGACAAGATGGAAAGCTTAACGTGCAGTAATTAAATTTGCATCTGCTCTGTGACAGGGCTCAAAGGAGCTCTTCCCCCTCCGCATATGAATCTCATCGTAGAGCTCCCGCTGTCTTTGACCATACAACATCTAAAGAGGCAAGATGTGGACAGGTAAACAAACGTTGGTACCGTCTACTGCTTGTCATTATAATGAGGAATATTAAATAAGACCGCCCATGTCTCTTTCTTACTTGACTTTCTACTCTTCACCTTCTGGTGTAGCCAGATTTATAACTGATCTTAAATAGAAATCACTGTAGCTTGGAGGTGATTAAAAGAAATGTTTTAAAAGAAAAATAAACATCGTGGAACAATCTGGATTGGTTTAACACCCTTTGGATTGTGCGTTTCTCACAAATGCTAATGAATAATTCAGCAAAGCCAAACACAATCTGCTGGTGGTATCTCCTGTTATTCACACTTGCTAATGAATAATTCCCTTTGGCTTTTATAGAGCAGCTCTAAGGAGTGACTTCTGAGACTCAGATGGGTCATTATTGGGCTATTTGTCAGTGTCCTTGGGGCATTGTGAACCCAAGTCCAGCTTGGCTCCCCACTCCACATACCTTCTCTGATTCTTCTGGGAAGCATGCAGTTTTTTCTGTCCCAGCTTCTCAGCCCTCACATGTTGCTGGGAAAGAGGCTTTGCTGTAATAGGATTCAGCTCCACTGTAATTTCATTGATCCGGTCACCTCATTGTTTCATCCAAATAAAGAAGCATTTATGGAGCACCTTCCGAGGTACAAGATGCCGAGCCCGCATTGTGTAGCTGCAGAGGTCAGACAGATCTGATGGGGTGTGTCTACAGAGGGGTTCTAGGTAGACAGGAGAGCCATGGGGTCCAAGAGGCAGTTTTCCAGGGTCTTTTTGCAAAATGATGAGTTACCGTTTTCCTCGTCATGTTCTTGGGTGTGTCTTTCACAGTGGACGTGTTGAGGGTCATGTGGCTTTGAAAGACTTAACCTTGGAACTGCTTCTGGGAGAAACTCTTCAACATGATCTCAGAGACAGCTGGTAGGTCACCTCGTTCATTTCCACTGCACTGAAGTCGGGACTGTGGTGCGGTCCTGGTTCACTAGCCCGGGAGCCTGAGCATGAGGGTGTGGATGTGTTCATAGCCGAGTGGGCTCTGTACCAGGCCTCAGCCCTCTTACTGCGCGCATGTCTCTGTGAGAGCAGTGGGGCATGCCAGCCTTGCGGGGGCTTTTTCTAGCATCCTGTATCTGCTTCAGCCTTTTCTACTCAACTCCTAGTTTCCCCTTTTCTTCCCAAATGCATTGGAAGTTTACAATCCTAGCTTCCTTGCCGTTAGGTGGACTCGTTCTGACCGGTGAAATCGAAGTGGAAGGGACTGGGGAGGATTCCTTTTTAAGAATTGATGTACCACTGGCCCACCTTTCCTCCCCTATCCTGGTGACCTTGGGTGCTGTGTGTTCTAGCTGGTGGGGTCGCCTGTGGGCTGGGTCCTTTACTTTAGGCTGGGAGTAAAGCCTACCCCCCTCCCAGCCCTCCCTTCATTGGCCCATATGGTACAGGGGACTTGACTAAGAAAGACCTCTGTTGTATGAAACCCCTGAGATTTGGAGGTTTATTCATCGTGTGGCCTCGACCATTCTCATTAGTACAAAGGATTAGTGCAGGAAGAGATGTGTGTGCGTGTGTGTTATTTAGGGTTTGGTATTCAACAAGATTTCAGCCAGCTTTGCAGAATGTGGTTTCAATTGGGAATCGAAGGGTAGACCTAATTTAGGGACAGAAAAGAAATTATTTCATAAATTGCCAAGGAATTTGTGGGAAAAATAGCATTGGTATAAACAGTCATGGAAATAAGAGATTAATTAGTGAGAAGAGCCAGAAGAAACTGAGGCGAATGTAACTCAGATTAATGAATTTTAAATTGTATCCAGCATGTTTCATTGGTAAGATTGGGAACCTGTCATCTTTCTCTTCGTTTGTAAGTTCAAGCCAGGAGCTGACTGTCAAACTAACAAAGGTTTTTGTATTTTGAAAAGATTGTAAAGGAGGAGGAGGAGGAAGAAGAAGAATATTCAGTCGTCACCAGATATGGCCCACAAAGCCTGGCCTATTTACTCTCTGGCCTGGTACAGAAAGAGATGCTCACCCTAGTTAACAGCTTCACACACGATTATCAGGAAGTGCCTCATTCACTTCCATGCCATTCCTTGAGAATGGGAGCTCATGTATTTTATTAATCTCCATGTCTTTCGACCTCTCATCGTGTGTGCCGACAGGATGAACTCAGAACAAGTTGATTTAATTGAATTGCACACAGAACGAGGGCATGTCAGGGGCTGAGAGCTGGGTCATGAGTGGCCACGGATCTGAAGGAGCAGAACTTTTGCTGCTCATACCTGGTGACAGTTTTGGATTTGTTGAATCTAATGTAGTTGGGCATTGATTTAATATTCATTTTAAAGTAAGTGCCCTTTTTGGGGGGATTTGAAGGTATTAGCTTGTACTCTGTTATCAGAATATTGCAAAGAGACTCTTGGTCTTCTGTTAGGTATCCATGTTTTGTTACCCCTTCTTTCTTGCTGACACATTTTTGGGTAACTTTTGTGAAGATTTTATTCACTCAAAAGCTTACTCACAAGCACCTGTATACCCACAAAAGAATGAAAACATATGTCCACACGAAGGTTTGGCACAAATGCCTATAGTGGCAGTGTTCCTAGTAGCCCAAAACAGAACACCACCAAAATATCTGTCAACCAATGAATGGATAAAAACAAAACGTTCTGTATCCTGGTAATGAACCATCATTCCGCTGTGTCCTGCTACATCAACAAACCTTGAAAACATTATGCCAAGTGAAAACACCGAAGTCTATACGTTGTAAGATTCCATTTATATGAAATGTCTAAAGGTAAATCTATAGAGACATAGAAAGCAGACTTGTGATGGCTTAGACCTCGAAATGGGGTGCGGTGGGGATTGGGAGTGATTGCTAATGGGTTCAGGAGTATATTGGGGGATGACAGATTTCTAAATTTAGATTCTGAAGAGTGTTGTAAAGCTGAATATACTAAAAGCCATCGCAAATCCAAATGGGTGAATTTTATGTTGTATGAATCATATCTCAATAAAGTTATTAACAAAAATGGTTAGGCAGAGCTTGCTCATTTTCTAGTGAGGCTGCTGATTATAAACCCTCTTTTTTCAAGCAACTGTTAGGATTTGACTCTTACATTTTATGGTTTGAATTAAAATCTAGAAACATTGAGTTATATTCAAATTCCTTTTGACCCAGCTGTTTGACTTACATGAATTTATTTCACTTAATGTGCTGGCACATGTGCACAAAGACACGTTTCTGAGACTACTCACTGTGGCATTATTTGTAGTGGTAAAACAAGAAACGTTCTAAATGCCCATCAGCAGGGCACTAAAAAAAAAAAAACAAACAAACAACTTAGGGTATTTCTGGTGAACTACCAGCTGCTCTGTAGTGCCATTTAGAAGCGCTAATTCTGTGTGTACCAATAGGAAGCAATCTTCAAGGCAATCTAAATTACAAAAGCAAAGTGCAGATGACTTGTGTTACTAGATGGTCACATAAAGAGAGGCTGTCTCTGAAAAAATTCAACAGTAGTTAACCTCTTTAGGAGGAAAAGTTTGAGCGGGTCAGGAGCTAGGAAGACAGCCAACATCTTGCAGTTAGACTATTTACACACTTTTTTTTTTGGTGTGACAACATCATTCCTAATAGTCCAATCATAGAAACAGCATTTATGTCCATCAACTGATGAATGGATAAAATGTGGTGTATCTCTACATCATGTAAGTAAAATAGCTGGGTCAAAGGGCTTTGAATATAAATCAGTTTCATTTCTAGGAGTTATAACTCGGGAGGGTCGTCAGTGTTCAAATATTAAATAAACATTTTCAAAAGTCGATTTCTATATAGAGCTGCGACCAATCTTGAATCCTTTTGCGTGTTCCCCTTTTCAATCCATGTGGAATAAGTTGTCTTTAAGACTCATCCCTCCACTCTGCTCCCCCAACCACTAATGATGGAGCAATTATGTGGTTCCACAGTCATTTTCACACTGTCTTCTAACCCAGTTGGGTGGTAGTGTATCTGCAAGGCAGGAATGTGGCTTGCAGGGGACAATGTAAGATTGCCCACAATTATTTTAATGTCTCCTGTGCAACGATCAATGAAATTTATACTCATAATAAAAGTAAACCCATTTCCCCCAAGGTATTAAGAGTTTGTGCATAAGATTTACATAGTTAGATGTGACTTTCTTTTAAGGAATCATGGAGGACTTTAAAAAGAATTCAGGGATAAGCACTGAGTTCATCAAATCCCATCAGGATGAATAAAATATGAAAATGTTGCGAGTCTTACAGCGGCTCCTCTCGGAACGTCCATGTCTGTTGGTGTCACTGAAAAGATTCTTCCAGATTTTGTGTCTGTGTTGCTTCATGTAGCTTACAAAGCATTTGCTGGGATTATTCCTGGGCCTGGCAGGACCTGTCCTTCGCTCCTGGGTCTACTTTGGTGTGTGTCCTTCCTAATTGCAGTTCCTCCGGCCTACCCCATCTACTTGGCATGACTGCCATGGCAGAGGTGGCTGTGTCTGCCCGTGTTATTTGCCACAGTGCCCGCTGCTGTCATTCGGGATGTCTCCTTAGGAAAGAGCTCCTTGGACTAAAGTTCCCATTTCCTCAGCTGGGAAGTATGAGATCGGAGAAGGAGCCCTCTCTTGCTGCCAGGCTTTCTGCTGTCCCTCCAAGCTGCAATTTCTATGCTGTCTTTCTAGCTACTGGGGGCAAGGAGGGGCGGGGGGGACTACACACAGGGGTGATTTTCTTGAAAAGATACTCCATTTTATTTGTGTTCCCATTGCTGGCTGACCTGCAATATCGTTTCTCCACTCGCACGGTGGGCTCCCGCTGTATGCAAGTTATGTCTCTGTGTAATTGTCCTGTCATATGCATGTTGTGAGTGAATTGGGTTTGGAAGTGTCCGTGACTAACAGAAGCCCTGCTGTGAATCCTCTGTTCCACGTCGGTCCCGCTGATGAGTTTTATAAATTTAGACTAGAGGTTTCTGTTTCTCTTATTACTAGTGATGTCATTAAATACAGGTTTATACGAAGCCACCCACTTGTACTGGTACATCTGTGAAGTACAGTAGCATTTTGGAGTCAGATCTCCTCAGGGTCCGCCTAGGGCAAGCTGAAGGCCCAGGTTTTGGGCTCCAAGATCCCACACCTACTGAATCTGTACTTCAGAGTTCTAGATCTTGACTTCTCCCCCTAAATGAAAGTGACTCAAAGATACTTTAGCTTTAAGGGGATACCACAAATGGATGTTGCATTAGGACAAAGAGCACGCCATTAAGACACCTCAGCAATGAAATATTTTGGAAAAGTCAACCCTGAGGTATTTATATTTTTCTTTACCTTCCTTATACCCAAAGGAAATAACAAATGTTGTCAAATATTTCTAATAGCCTTTAAATATTCTTCTGGGCATTTCTACAGCTTACTGGTAGTATGCCGGGCTCGCTAATAGTGTCTTTCCCGTTGATGTTAGCGTTAGATGCTCTGGAGGAGGAACTGTCCCAGGACGACTGTGGAGACCCTTTCAGGGCTCCAGGGGAGCCGACCTGGCCTTCCCTAGGTAAGGGCTGAGCTGTCCCTGTGCTAGTTGTACCTCTAACATGTGTTGGAAGAAGTAATTATTTTTAGCCGACTGACTATGACCAAGATTAATAGCTCTTGAAAGGGCTATAATGAAAGGCTGCCCCAACTGACTTCCACATTATTCTTTATTTATCCTGCTCTCATCCCTGTCACCTTTGGGCATCAGCCAAATGTCATCGTGTGAAGTTTGCCCCTTGGATCTGAGCGGCCTCTCTTTCTCACTGATGGGAGGTGACTGGGCCACGCGTCAAGAGCCGAGGAACTTGTACAGTTGACACAGCCCAGAGGAGAGTCGCTTGGGTGCCCGTGGGAGTCGTGGGGTAGGACACGCCCTTCTGAGGGGAAGGGACTTGGGCACATTCGGCTGTCGATCCAGATGTGCACTTGAGGAGCGATGGGGGTAGTTCAAGGGCGTTCAGGTGACTCCCGCTTGAGGACCGGCAGGTTTTTCATTCTGAAGAGGATTTTGGGACTGAATTCATCCATTTTTTTCTACCCTGTATGACATGGGGCTCCCCTAGTGATGGAGACTGCGTGTTAACTCCCAGCCCCCTTCTTGCCTCTTCCTGTCAGGGGCTCATCAAGGAGGTCACCGCCCAGGATGCTGGCCAGTTCCCAGACATCCCTGCGGCTAGACTCCACCACGTGACCAACAAGAGGCCATGTCCCGCAGCAGCTTTAGGATGTATTTTTAAGAGAAAGCTGGTGTGTGCCCTTTGCGGTTTTCTTTTCTAGGCCCTTCCTTTTATCCTGCTGCCTGGAATGTCAGTGCTTCACTTGGATCTTGAGGGCCAGGGCCAGTCCTTCGGGGCGCAGAGTCGCGAGTCGTGAGGACAAGATGCCATGCTAGCCTGGTTACACCACTGCCATTTTGGATTTCCTGTCACTTGTAGCCAAGCAAAGTCACGGATAGCCCAGTGTGTCTGTGTAACGTGGGAGAGAAAAAGAAATCCCAAGACTTTAGGTTCCTTTTCTCACTCTAAATATTAATGACAAAATTTTAAGAGATTCTAAACTCTTCTGTCAACGCCTACAAATTAGAACAATCTACCAAAAAAAAAAAACACATTAATTTACTTAAGAACTAAAGACCTGAGAGCTATATTAGTATGAAAACAATGTGAGGGGGAGATTAGCAAGAAGATGGGGACAGAAAAATAACCCAGCTAGAAAAATGATAACTGGACTCCATCTTAATGGCTGCCAGTTAGAGGAAGCTCTCACCACTTTCCAGCATTGGTGGCGGCAAGGGCTTCTTACAATTACAAGGGGCCTTTGGGGGTTCAACTTCGTCTGCTTTGTTAAAGACTGAGGGAGCTTTTTAAAATTTGAGGTTTCATATGTCAAGTCTTTTGAGTGTTCCCAGTTCTCTGGCATGAGACTGCTGTTTATGTTTTGCCTGACTCACTGGTTTCAGGCCATAACATTTGTATGTGGCCATGTTTTCTCTAATATTATCTGTATTGGATAATAACTACTCTGCTAGCTCTAGTGGGTTACAAATTATTAACACAAGCCCTTTTAAAAGATGCTGAGACCCGTAATTATTTTGCAGGATTTTTTAAACTTTGCAAAGAGAAAAGCAACTCTTGGTTTCGCCGTTCTCATTAGCATTTGTAAAGTGGAGCAAGAGAGAGGTTTTCTGTGCAATGTTTTTCCTTGCTGTTTCTTGCCTTTTAATTTGAAGAATAGCAGGATCTTGTCTTTTGTTCACACAAGTAAAAGTCCATTCAGCTGGAAAACAGAACAGTGTGGTCTTTGTGTGCTCAGAACATTTGAATGCTTTTGGTCACACACTAGTTGCTGTTTAACTACAATAAAATTGTGACCAAAGGAGATAAACATTTAAAGGATAAATGACAGGGCTGTTAATCCAAAAGCAGGTTTGTAGTAATGTTGTTTTTAGCTGAAAGGTATATAGCCAGGCGTCATGGCAATGGTTTTTAAGACTGAAAATGAATAAAATGTATTCCCAACGAGTAACAAAATGATGTCTCGGGATATTTTTAATGACCGACCATTTATGCTTTTAAAAAGTTATTTGAACACATCTAAACTGTCTTTAGAAACTGCTGGGAATTTCCCTGATGTGTGTGTGTGTGTGTGTGTGTGTCAGTCTGTGTGTATACAAGTAACTATTTTCCCAAGGATATTGTTTGAGAAAAGAGAGTTTTCAGTGTCTTTGTAAATCAGGGAATTCAGAACTTGATCCATCTTTAATGTTATAAAACATTATAGTTTGGTTTGCTTGCCCTTTGGTGGAGGGGAACATTTTTGAGAATTTCTTCTTCCTGTGGGAATGCATAGGACATATTTCTATTCCTTTCCCTTTTCCCATCTCGCCTTTTCCCTCTTATGCAGCTGAAATATGGGTCTTTGGCATATGACCCCTTGAAAAGACTGGTTCTGGTTGTGGTGAGG
Source organism: Galemys pyrenaicus (assembly GCA_019455555.1). Lineage (NCBI taxonomy): Eukaryota > Metazoa > Chordata > Mammalia > Eulipotyphla > Talpidae > Galemys > Galemys pyrenaicus. Next base: position 3,586,401 of record JAGFMF010012032.1, read on the forward strand.
GTATCAGATGTTATATTGCTGTTTATTTTGTAAGATATGAATTATACCAGGTTTCATTTGTCTGTTGCCAAGTACTGCTGGGGTATATATTTTGCCTTATTTTGCTGTTCCATTGGATTATTCAGTCATTTTTCCAGGATGCCAAAAAAGGAAAGTATATTTTACAAATGTCTTTTCTTTTTATGCAGTCACATCTCATTATAGCAGGACTCTTAATCTGCCTATTATGGGGCCAGCTAGGGATAAGATAATTAATGAAAGCTGCAACTGATTTCCAGTTTAGGAGAGACAATAGGGACTGGTGGTGTCTGTGGTGAAATAAGAAGTACATATGCTACCTAAAGAGCAGCTGTAACTTAGCTTTAGCTTTAGTGAATATCAGCCCAGTGTTTTCAGATACTCTGATTTTTCAAAAAAAAAAAAAAAAACAAACCAGAAAATACAGGTTTTTATTTAAAAACTTTTTTTTTTTAATGGTTGCCTACTAACTGTAATTGAAAAACCCATGTGGTCCAAATATACTCTATCTACTTCCTGAGGCTGGAAACCTTTGTGATCTCTGTTATTTAAAAATGTTATGTAACTGATGTAACTAGAGAAGAAGATATGAGAATTCCTCTTCAAGGAAGTTGACCAGCCTGAAGAGGAGTAAATAGGTTGACATTTGGGGATATCTAAAGACCAGGCTTCTGTCATACCAGCCTAAAGCAACACCCACCAGATGAGTCACTCAGCTGCTGCAGATACAATGTCTAATCCTGTTTGTTGTGGCTCACTTGAAACTGAACTGATAGGCCAGGGTCACTGATGTTTGAGGAAGGTCCCCAGTGAGAATGGCGGGACACGAAACCAACAAACCAAAGGGAAGAAACCAGAGCAGTGGGGCAATGCAAAACTTCAAAACAAACAAGTCGTAATTAGTATTTTTAGATGAGGAAAGATATTGTGTACAGGTATAAGATGTTCAGAAAAAAAGAATGTTCATATTATTTTGTTTAATAATGGATCGTGAATATATGTCTCTTTATATACACTATAGATATGTGTATGTCTGTGTCTAGTAGAGGCATACACCAAAAAATTACAATAGAAATAGACATAGTATAGTATCAGATGTTTGTCTTAAAGAACTTCATAAATAAACGGTAGGGTGGGGCAATAGAGGAGTTAAGATAGACAAAATATTCATGATTGTTGAAGTCATGTAATGAGAACATGAGGGCTTATGATATAATTCTCTTTACTTTTGCATGTTTAATTTTCTCATTGTAAAATGTTAAAAAAACCCACAAAAACAAAAAAACAAAGCCACACACACACACACACACACACAAACCCTGGAACATTTAGAGAACAAGAAAGAGCTCTCATAAACTAAAAAATTCAACAGGATTACAAAATAACATAGCCGCCAGAAAGTACAATAAAAAGAGAAAGCCATTGAAAATCCAGAAAGGGATGGTAGGAAATCAGAGTAACAGTGCAAGTGGCACAGTATCTAACCCTAGGAGGCCAGTGAGCTCTGAGCATAAAAGGGATGAAAAGGTCTCCACAGAGACCCTTTGCTTATCATGAAGTGATGGAGCCATAGGGAAGCGGGAAGGTGCTCAAAGCTAAGTCACACTCAGTTCTGTCCTCTGGGTCCAGGTCCTCTGGGGGCCAGGCCCCCCCCAGACCAGTTGACAGCCTCAGACAGTAAACCGGTGTTTAGCTTGTCCAGGCTGAACTGGTTGCTGGGCTGTCCTTGGGATTGATGGAAAGGGTATGGCCTAATCCCTGTTGACAGACTTCTAATCAGGCTTCCAGTGTTCAGGTTCACTTCTGAAAAGCACCTCGCTTGGGAACTACCTGGTGCCTGGAATTTGTGAGGCTTTCTGTTGATGGCGGCATGACAGAGCTCATTCCTCATTGGTCTTCCTCCCTTCCCCCTCACCCCATGCCCTGCAGGAGACTTCAGCCTCTTCTGTTACCTTAATACTCCCTCTTCGTTTTCATCTGCTGGTGTCAGTCTTCTCTCTGTACTTGGATATTTGTGGCTTTTCATTTTGCTCTTGTTTCTTCACAGGCATTTTCGGGAGGGAGCTAAGTGCGTGTTTTGTATCCGCCATGTTTAAATGGAAGTTAATTCATTAACTTCGTTCATCTGGTTATCAGAGTTTCTTTTCCTAAGGTTTATTCGTTTATTTGGCAATCAAATGAGGAAGAAATTAATATGTGGAAAATAGTTTCCACTTTCTGAATGTTTTCCTCGACTACTGCCACTTGTTGCCTTGTTTCTGTCTTCTCTGGAAAAGGCAGCCTTCAAAGACTCCAGCTCAGTTTAGCAATGAATCCTACCCTATTTTGACTCCTAGTCGGTACATTTGAAGTGTACTTCGTCAACCATCTAGATTTTGAAGCTTTCAAACATAGGATCTGCTTATATATTTCCTAAAACCCTGGATGTGCCTGAGTTCAAGAAATGTACTGATTAAAGTTCACTACTCAGATTTTTATTCCTTTGTTTTATACCACCGTCCTCTCAATGCTTGCCTAGAGAGCTGTAGCAAGGAGTAAGTATGGTGAGTAGACTCTGGGAGTAATACCATTTTGTTAAAATTGTCACTAGTCTCTGACTTTAAATGATTGTATTGGATTTGCAAGTGCTGAGGCTGGATTAGTCATGCACTGAGGGAGGCGAAATCTGTGGCCCAACTGATGACTTCAGACCTCTGTAGGTAGCCTCATGGCTCATGGCTACCACCTCTCACCAGGTACTTTCATTTACTTAAGTCCCAGCCTCTTCAGCAGAGTCTAGTTTCAGAGGTTCACAGTAGGCCCCTTTATGTATAAATTAACAATGCTGTCGTTTTCTCTACTCCCCCGTTTTTTTTGTTTTTGTTTTTTTTGGTAAAGAAAGTCCTTAATAGTTCTGTAGTTATGCATTTCTGTTTGTGCCTGCTGACCCCGGCACAGTGTTTAATAAATTATTGAACTTTGAAGAACCTTTGAGAAGCTGGGGCTTTCTGTGACGGAGCAGCAGACATGAAAAAACGCCATCCTCCAGAGTATCTTACAGACAGAACTGGGGGCTTGATCAGACAATATAAGCACCGAGTGAATGATGGCGAGACCATGAAATATTTACACCCATAGAGTATGCGAGGGTGGGTGGGAGAGTGTGGGTTTTTATCGTTTTGGGCTAACCCTGATGCCATACACTCACGCTCTATGATCTGACAAACAAAACAGAAAGAAAGAAAAAAAAGGAAGAAAGGAAAGGAAAATAAAGAAGGGAAAGGAAGGCATTGATTTGGTGGTATTTTGTTGTCTGCACAGCTTTTCACCAAGCCCAGCTGCTTCTTAGATGTAGCCTGACTAAACGCCACATTTTAATCAGTCCTGAAAAGAGACTGAAAAGTCATCATTTCTTGCAGCTACAAGTTAAAAGTTTTAATATATTCAATATGATTTCATGGGCAACAAAAGCTCTCATTTTATTATCTGTAAACACAAAGACTTGAATAGCAATGAACCTGACAGCCTAGTATGTATGTTCTTACTTACAACAAAATGTGATTTATTTTTTTTCTTGCACTGTTATTCTAAGTTGACTTGTGAACTTATTTTAATAACGATCCACAGAAAATTAAATTAATATAATGCAAGAAGTGTTTGGGTTACTTAGAAAAGGTTTGGAAGATAGTATCTGAGCTGATAATTTCTAATATCTTCTACTATAGAGAAAGGCTAAAATTAATATGCCAGACCAATTTGTCTTGCCCCTCTTCCTGGTATTTTGTATGTAAATTTTTCTTATAATAACAAACCTTTTTAGATTTCATGGTATTCTGTTGTGTTCTTGAAAATATTTATTGGTGATGAGTAAATATTTGGCAAGAAATAATATAATTTACTAAATTTAACCTTATGAGCAGATTATTTAAAAATAAGCTGTGTTTAGAAGGTGTTCTAAAGTCACATTTTGCTTTTGTTTGTTAGTGGTAGTAGAAAAATCAAATCATATATTAATAAAGAAAAGCCCTCCTTTGGAACTGTAATGTTTTGTCTGTAGGAAAGTTCTGTAGGAAACTTTTAAAGGAGTTTTTTATTTGCCATGCAGGAACTTATTGCATCAAAGAAATTCATAGTCTAAAGACCCCTATCAGTGAAAGGTGATGTAAAGCTACTTGGGAAAGAACGTGTTGATCCCCAAGTGGAAACAGAAGTGACACACTTGGTTTTTTTGTTGCTAAAATGATCTCTTGGAAGAGACTGGTGTTTTAGACTTTGAATGATACGGATTTAATTCCCTCTGTGACTGATTCGTTTGACTTCCTTCTGGGAAGTCATGGGTCTAAGACTAAGTTTTCTCATCTCTAAAAATGGAGCTAATGATAACCTCAGTGAAAATGCTGCTGAGCATTCAGCCCAGGACCCAGCATGCGAGGGGCACTCTGGAACTGTCATCTCCTTTCCCCCTTCCTCTTCAGTTAGCCCAAAAAGGATTTATTTAGGAGGGGAGACTTGTAGAAACTGTTGATTGATGGAGTGAAGGAGGTCGTGAACTAGAAGGACATTAGACACTCGTGGACAGCTACATGAGATAGTGATGTGTGTGTGTGTGTGTGTGTGTGTATGCAGGCACGCACACGTGTTTTGTGATGGGCGGATTGGGAAAGGAAGGATCGAATTCACCGGCTCTTCGAGGCCAGTGGGATACCGGTGACTTGGGGCATCATTTGAACTTCCACTGTCATTATTTGCTTCTCAAAGTTGGAGCCCAGATCATATTCATCCTGACACTTCCTTCAGCATCTGACTCTTCACATGCAAATTATTAGATCAATTTTTGAACCTTCCATCAAAGGCTCATCAGGTCCTAAATCCCATCTCTGATGATGATACTTTGAAGGGCGGCTCTGTTGCCGATACTGTGGCGTGACTGTTACCAATACCAGATTCCCAGGTGCTCCCCTTGTAGTCAGTAAACAAATATTAGCCAAGGCCTGTTATGTCGGGTGTGGACTGTCCTCTGGGGATTCGGTGGTGACAGACCAAAGTCCCTCCTGCCGTGGAGGTTAGCATCCAGTTAGAGCAAACAGGTATGTATTATATAAGATGATAAGTTAGACCATACCCCCCACTGATACACAGACAAACAGGACAGTACAGTCGTGACGGAGGGGAGGGGTTACTGTAGATGGAAGGGTCTGGGATGACTTTTGATGTGTGATCCAGAGGGCAATGAGGGCATTTATCCTAGTCATTGGGACAAGGCTCCCAGGAGCTGATAAGTTCTCCATGTAGGAGGAATGGGGTCAGTGACCAGAACTAAGGAGAAAGAGACAAAGAAGAAAAGGAATGACGCCAGACCACATTAAGGTCTTTAGATTGTGGCAAAGATTTAGGTGGTTTTATTGGTGTAGAAAACTGGGGTGTAGGCCAGCGCTGCAGGGCGTGAGCAGATCCACCAGAGACAGAGCGGGGAGCAGAACACATGGATACACTGGAATAATATTGCAGAGGGGAGCAGTGGGCAAGACAGCAGAGGTCTGCTGTGCTATGTGGGTCTCCTCCCTGGTCAGGGATCGAACTCAGGCCGTAGTGGTGATAGTGCTGAGACTTAACCCCTGGGCCACCAGGGAGTCCCCATTTAGGTTTTCTTTGCAGCCTGATTGGAACCCACTGGAAGGTGTGAAGATGGAGATTGTGTCTACGGAGTGACCCAATCTGATAGCATTTTGTCAAGGTTGCTTCAGCTGCTGTGCAGGAAATACTAGAGGCCAGAGGAGAAGCAGGAAGAGAACTCTGGAGGCAAGCTACGCTCCTGTTCTGGCCCAGGTGGTGAGCCTGGAGGTGGAGAGAACTGGGGGGTTTAGGATGTTTTAGAGGTAGTGCTGATAGGGTTTGCTGTGGACTGACTGGGTCAGGAGTTTTGAGTTAGAGGAGCCCAGGCAGACGTCCAGATTTTACTTTGATGTGCGGGATTGTCCTTGTTTACTGAGTCTTGGAGCTGAGGAAGGAGCAGGCGAGGGTATGAAATCGGGTGTTCCTCTGTGGACGGCCACACTCTGGTCGCCTTTGCCCCACTTCCTCCCAGGAGTCATGAAATGGGCTTTTGGGGAGGGACAGTCTGCAGGTCGGGGCTGGTTGAACATTTTGAGACTCATCACGGTGTCACTGACGGACGTCAGCCTTGGAGCCCCCGCCTTTATGAGTCGGTGTCCCGTAGCTCTTAGTGACCTCAGGCCCTGGCTTTCTGAGCCCGAGTGTCCACGTCGCCTTTGCCTGGCACTGGCCTGCAGTGCCAGACTGTCCCCAAGCCCGGCAGACGCGTTCCTTCCAGGCAAAACAGCAGATGACACACACCATGAGGCAGATTTTCCGTGACAGACTTGTAAGGAACAAGATAATCTCATTGTTCCTCTGCTACTTAAAATAAAGGTGATATTGATTTGATAGTAGCGGTCCAGCTCCTAAGGCATGATATTGATTAAGCGTCTGATGAGAATTTGCAGGGCAGCCTTCTAGACCCACAGCTACAGGGCATCCCCCACTGGGTCGGGCCTCGGCGCTGACCTCCACTGTTATGAGTGGTGTTTTTCTTAGGAATTCTTGGCCCTGTTTAGTCTAGGCACTGTCCACATGCATTTATTTTACCTGATGGATGACTCAATCCAGCCTGCCCTTCACCTTCATCTGACCTTAAGGATGGGCTCACACTCTTTTGTTCTTAGCTAATGCGAATGCTCCTTTTGACACTGTTTACTCTTATTTTCTTCCCCGTAGCAGAAGGTTTCATGGAGAATCTTTTGCGGTGAAATTTCCTATTCAAAAGCTTACTTAACCTTATTTAACCTTATTTCTATACCTCCTACCACCCCCCCCCCCATTTTTTTTTTTCAATGCTACTCTGGAGCAAGACACACTTCATGAATTTTTTTTATAAGGGGAAGTACTTCTTCTAAAGGTGCCATTGTTAAGCCCATGGGACACTTCAATTTTAATGTTGCATCAAGGCAAGTAACTTCATTGTGGTTATTGGGATAGTCTTCAACTTTCTCTATTGACAGTGTAGGTTTTGCAACACTTACAAGTCAGAGTCTGAGGATACTTGGAACAACTTCATAACAATCAAGGGGTACAGATTTTCCATGACATATGCTTTACTGGCCCAAAACATATAAAGAATCTCTAGAAATCATGGGCAATAACGGTTTTACATAAAATGTTTGACTTCGAGCTGTAAGAAGATTCATACATTTCCCCATGTCTGGAGTTTCTGGCTGTTCACGGGGTCGGTGTGAGGATTAAATGAGTTACCATAGGCTGAGGCACTGAGGATAGTGCCTAACACAGAGTGAGCACTTCGCTGAGGTTAGAGGTTATTAGCTGCTGTGGTGTCAACAGCCCGTTCCCGTTCTGTCAATCACAATACCCAGCGCAGGCATCCAGGGCAATATTTTTTTTTAAGATTTATTTATTCATGCATACAAGAACTGGGGTACAGGCCAGAGTCGTGGGAGATGAAAGGAGTCACCAGAGACAAGAGTGGGGAGCAGAACAGGCAGATCGACTGAGATATACTGCAGAGGGGAGCAGCAGGCGAGGCAGGAGAGATCAGCTGCACCATGTGGGTCCCCTCTCTGGCCGGGGATCAAACTCACGCTGCAGTGCCGTGGATGCTTCCCAGTGTGGCGGTGCTCAACCCGCTGTGCCACCAGAGAGTCCTCCCAGCATAATATTTGTATCGATGCTCAGTCGCTGACTGGTGTCTCCAACATGTCTTCTACCCTTGCAATATTATAGCCTGTTTTATGTCTTTTCTAAACTGTTCTAAGTACCTGATTCTAAGTAGCCTTTGATTCTTCATGTAATTATTCTCAGACGGGGTCAGCCTCATGCATTTGGACTCTCTCTGTATTTGCCTGTATCCTTTGTGAGACTCCAGGTCAAGCCCAGATTTAAAATTCTTTGCAGCTCGCAGGCATACTAGACGCCCAAGTTCCCAGCACAGTAGCTGACTCGGTTAGGCACTGGCTCTTGGACTCAGTCCTGACTGCTGGTCAGTCCTGCCTTTAGGGAGGTGATGCTGGAAGGTGGGGTTATGGCTCTTTCTGAGGTAGATGGTGAAACAGTTACGTCTTACCCTCCTTGAAGGTGATATGGGGCTGGGGTTAGGAGTAGTTCTCGGTCACTATAGGAGAGGGCAGCTCTGTGTTGTAGGAGCCTGGAGGCGTGGGTCGGCAGCTCTGTACGTGGGGAAATGGCCTCCGTTTGGCTCGGGGGCAGAGACATTTTGGGGTGGTTTCTGAGTCATGCGGAATATGCATTTCATCTAGACTTGTGGCCTGCTGGGGAGGCTGCTGCTTTTTTTATGATCTCAAATGTCTTGTCCATGTCAAAACTTGCCTTGTTTCTTTGTTTACTTTGAATCAGGAAAATGTTCACGAGCACATTTGGAATTCCTCCTCGAGTGAGCATTTGGTCACATCACCCCGGCCGCCACCGGTCCGTGCTGCTTATCTTGGATGTTCTTTTCTCATGTTCAGCTAATTCAACCCACAATGAAGCTAGCCCTTGCTTCTTTGGAAAAATACAGATTTACTTATTAGCTGCTTGCAGGGACATTTGCATTTTCATGAAAATGAGTATAGAATTCCGTCGACTTTTGGACTCTACCCTCAGAAGCATTCTCCCTTTTTAAAGGCAGAATTTAGAGCAGATCAGAATGTCCTGAGTTACTGGCATTCTTGCTCTTTTTTAAAAGATTGATGTATTTATTCACAATGGAGTACAGGCCAGAGGCATGGGGGGGAAGGGGTGAGAGGATTCATTCACCAGAGACAGAGTGGGGAACAGAACAGGCAGATCGACTGAAACACACTGCTGAGGGAACAGCGGGTGAGGCAGGAGAGGTCTGCTGCACCATGTGGGTCCCCTCCCTGGCCGGGATCGAACTTGTGCTGCAGTGGCTGCAGATGCTTCATAGTGTGGTGCTTACTCCCTTGTGCCACCAGGGAGGCCCTACTGACTTCTCTTTAAGGTCAAGAGTAAATATGCATGTCACAAATATGGAGAAATGGTGTTGAGTATTATGTGCGTTTATCGTGCCTTCCTGTGGGTGAGAGCAAGTGAGAGAAGAAAGTCAAACTCCCTTGGAGTTCAAGCGTCTACTTTCCTCCACAATTTATAGCCAGGTCCACACTGCTGGGCTTCCATCCTGACTCAGCCGTGCACTGTTGTGTAACCTCAGACAGTTTACTTCAGGTCTTTGTAGCTCAGTTTCATTGTTTGTCAAGTGACGATAATTATGGTAACTACCACCAAAGGTGATTGTAAGGAGGACCGGGTGAGTTAATTCATGTAAAGCATTTAGAGCTGAACCTAGTGCCTCGTAATTGCTATGCAAGTGTTATTATTTTTATTAGGAATTAGTAACTGCACAAATAAAAAAGAGGAAGGTGTAAATGAGTAATCATCTCCGAGACACTGTGGGCGCCTCTGTGTCTTAGATTTAGTTCGGGTAGGTTGCTCCTGCAATGGGAAGACCGAGGAACTGTGTAATGGCTTGATGATGAGAAAAGCTTTTTTCTTGTTTATATAAGAGGAATGAGAGGTAAGCAGGTTGGTGGTGTGACTTTCTCCCTACGTTCGAGTTGGGATGCGATTGAAGGCAGTTCTGCCCTTTTCAGTACGTGGCTTGTAAATCAATTTAGTTTATCTCTACTCCAGCCAGTCAGAAGGGGACAGAGCATCCAGAAATAGGCTTTTCTGGACCACATCTGGAAGCAGCTTTTGTCTCTTCGCTCATCGGCCGTCAACCAGAACCAGCAGCTCCCAGTCTTGGCCACAGAGTTTCTCAGAGGCCTGTAAAATGTATGAGACCAGAAGACAAGGTCTAGATTCCAAATACCAAAGACACACACACACACACACACACAGAGCAAACTGAAAAGAACAATTTTAATTCATGAATGGACATTTAATGAAATGTTTGTAAAGTGTACCCTAATACTTACTTCACAAGTTGTCACATTTAATATGCATGCCGTGTTTTGCTGCCTTTGAAATTAGTCTATACGTTGGATTTCTTAATTTCTCAAGAATCCCCAGTGATTGCAGAGAAATCAGTCAGTTATATAAACGAGCTTCTCAAAGTCAAATAAACTATAAAAATCTATTCAGTTTCTTCAAGGCAAAGACACTTTCAACTGTCAAACGTGGGTACAATTTAGTATGTTTATTTTGCTGTGGAATGGGGCCCCCGAAGCGGCAGGGATGGAGGTTGCAGCAACCTTTCAGCCATCCTGTGGGTCTCAGTGGCTGCAGGTGCATCCTGGCTGCTCTGAGCAGGTGTGTGATGAGGGCTAAATGCGTCTTGCATTTTGAAGTTCAGTGTTCTCCTCCCCCCCACCCTACCCCCTTCTCCTCTCTTAGTTTCCTTTTTAAAAACTATTTTTAAAAAATATTTATTTTTATTTATTTATGCATACAAGAACTGGGGTGTAGAACAGAGGTGTTAGGGGATGAGTGTAAGACCCGAAACTATAAAATATATAGAGGAAAACAGGTAAAGCGCTGCAAGACATACATCTCAATAGTGCTTTCGAGGTGGCAGTCCCCAAGCAATAAAAATGAGAGAGAAGATAAACAGGTGGGACTATATCAAGATAAAAAGCTTCTGTTCAGCAAAGGAAACATTGAACAGAACAAAAAGAAACCCCACTGAATGGGAAAAAAATCTTTGCGCTCCACACAACGGACAAGGGTCTGATCACGAAGATATACAAAGAACTCATAAGACTCAAGAAAATAAAGTAAGAAACCCAATCAAAAAATGGGCAGAAGAACTTAAAAGACACTTCTCCAAAGAGGACATACACATGGCTAATAGACACATGAAAAAATGCTCAGCATCCCTCATGATCAGAGAAATGCAAATCAAGACCACAGTGAGGTACCACCTCACACCGGTAAGAATGGCACACATTGAAAAAACCAACAATGTCAAATGCTGGCGAGGATGTGGAGAAAAAGGAACCCTAGTACACTGCTGGTGGGAATGCAAGCTAATCCAACACTATGGAAGGCCGTATGGAGGTTCCTCAGTCTACTAGAAATGGAACTACCACATGATCCGGCAGTCCCACTCCTGGGAATCTACCCAAAGGACACAAAAACACCAATCCAAAAGAGCACCTGTACTCCTATGTTTATCACATTACTATATGTAATTGGTCAGACCTGGAAACAACCCAAATGCCCAAAAGTAGATGACTGGATCAAGAAGATGTGGCACATATACACGATGGAATATTGTTCAGTGATCAAAAATGACAAACTAGGGCCATTTATAGAAACATGGATGGAGCTCGAAGGAATTGTACTCAGTGAAACAAGTCAGCAGGCAAGAGAAAAATATCGGATGGTTTCACTATTAGGAGGGATGTGAAAGAGCAACAGCTATAACAACAACAAAAAAGAATGAACTCAAGGAAAAGGGCAATTACAACAAAAGCAATCAAAAAACTCAACAAGCTCAAAAGGTCAAAGATAAACCAAAGGGACCATGGGGGGAGGGGGGAGGAAGGGAGGGCAAAGACGGGGATGAGGGCAGAAAGAGCACAAGGGACTGAGGTGATGGTGCACGGGTGGAATGGTGGTGGGAACTTCCAGGGGAATACAAATGATGTCAAATATACTTAAGTAAATAAATTTAATTTAAAAAACCTATTTTAAAAAAATTATTTTTTTTATTTATGCATACAAAAACTGGGGTGCAGGCCAGAGGTGTTAGGGGGTGAGAGGAGTCACCAGAGACAGAGTGGGGCACAGAACAGGCAGACCCACTGAAATCCACTGCTGAGGGGAGCAGTGGGCGAGGCAGGAGAGGTCTGCTGTATCCTGTGGGTCCCCTCCCTGGTCAGGGATTGAATTTAGGCCGTACTGGCTGCGGATAGGTTCATGGCACTGAGACTTTAATCCCTGTGCCACCAGTGGGGCCCTCTCCTAGTTTCTTTATTTTTTGTGGGGGTAACTGGTTTACAGCACTCATGATTCAGAGGCTTAGGGTCACACCTCCAATGCATGAGCCACACCTGGCACCTCGGCAGCCTCTCCCTCCACATCACCCATTATGCCCCTCCCCACGTCACCCTTCCCCTCTCCCTCCTTGATCATCTCAATCCCATAGTCAGATTTCTAGGGCTTGTTATTTGTTTTTTTCTCACCCTTTGCTTGGTTTCTCTATAGTCTGCATATAAGTGGGAACCATCTAGCATTTATCTTTCTCCTTCTGACTTACTTTGCTTAGCATCATCACCTCCAGTTTCATCCATGTTTTCGCAAATGGCAAGAGTTCATCTTTTCTTTTTACATAGCTGCGTAGTATTCCAGCAGGTCTGCATTTTTCAAATCCGCTCATCTGTCTTAGGGCATTTAAGTTCTTTCCAGAACTTGGCTACTGCAAACAGCGCTGTAGTGCACACAGGGGTGCATCTATCTCTTCAAATTGCTGCTCTTGCCGCTTTTCAGTTGGGTTGTTTTCTCTTTGTTCAGTCGTCTGAATTCTTTATAGATCTTCGGTGTCAGCCCTTGTCAGAGCTATGACTCCTCCCCCACAATGGGGCATCTTTTTTGTGCTAGGGCTTGTCCTTCTGCTCTGTCAGAACTTCTTAGTTTGCTGCAGTCCCATTTGTTTATGTTTACTTTCTTCTCTCTTGCCTCCTCTCTGTTTCTAATTAGTATTTCCTGCGGTGCGATCTGAGAACACAAATCACATTGCATCTTATAACCCAGGTTCTTGGTCTTGGAGATGACTGAGAAGGACGTTGTCCTCACTTGCGCTTGTCATGTTTAAAGGCTCGGGACTCGTGGGGCTTCAGTTGACTGTCCTGGGCCTGTTAGAATCTGGTTTCCTTCCCCGGCTTGCTCTAGTTTCCTGCAGTGAGCCTCCTCCGAGAGACATGTGGGAGAGATGGTCCTTAAGATGCTTCTCACAATGGCTCTCGTCAAGGGTTATTTCATTATAATAGCTGTTGATTCTTCTGATTTTGTAAAGTCTCATCAACTGGAACGTGATCTGTTGACTGTAAAAGCACAATGTTCAGAATAGCGTGAGGGAGCTTTGATGCTTTGTGACCATGGCAGGGACTTCGTTGAAAGGCAAAGGCAAAATAAGGACTGTGGGGGCCTCCCTGGTGGCGCAAGGGGTTAAGCGTCACACTGTGGAGCATCCGCAGCCACTGCAGCACCAGTTCGATCCCTGGCCAGGGAGGGGACCCACATAGTGCAGCAGACTTCTCCAGCCTCATCCCCTGCTCCCCTCAGCAGTTTATTTCAATATACTTCCGCCTGTTCTGCTCCCTACGCTGGTGACTCCTCTCACCCCCCAAACCCGTGCCTCTGGCCATACCCCAGTTCTTGTGTGCATAAATAAATGAATCTTTAAAACAACAACAACAAAACGAGGGCTGTGGCAATTGCTTCTGATTGAGCATTTCAAGGAATCCCCGCAAGGGTATTGTGGCACCCCCAGAGTGGAAAGCGCCCCACCCCCTTTACTGTTCGCTCACAGGCACCTCCGCTGCGGCACATGACACTGTGGTGCTCCCAGCTGCTCAGACCAAGCGCCTCAGAGACATCCTGGGACTTCCTCTCACCTGCCCTCGCACCCACCAGCAATGCTGTCCCGCCATGCTCAAAATACATGCGGGCTCCAACCGCTTCTCACAGCCCCCGCTTCTGCCCTTCTCCCCCAAGCTACTTGAATCTCCATGTGGGGTCACGCAGTGTCATCTAGAATGCTCTCCCTCCATATATATTTTTTTTAATGGTAACTTTTTTTTAAAGATTTTTTTATTTATGCATCAAGAGCTGGGGTGCAGGCCAGAGGTGCGGGAGGTGAGAGGATTCACCAGAGACAGCCAGGAACAGAACAGGCAGATGGACTGAAACACACTGCTACGGGGAGCAGTGGGTGAGGCAGGAGAGGTCTGCTGTGCCATGTGGGTTGCCTCCCTGACTGGGGATCGAACTCGCGCTGTTGTGCTGCGGCTGCTTCACAGTACGGTGCCCAACCCGCTGCGCCACCAGGGAGGCCCTTCCTCCATATTTTTGCATGGCCGGTTCCCCCTTTCCTTTGGGCCCTTGTTTATTCATTTTTTAAAAAAGATTTATTTATTTATGCACGCAAGAACTGGGGCACAGGCCAGAGGTGCAGGGGTGGGGATGAGAGGATTCACCAGAGACAGAGAGGGTAGCAGAACATACAGATGGACTGAAACACAGTGCTGAGGGGAGCAGCGGGCGAGGCAGGAGAGGTCTGCTGCACCATGTGGGTCCCTCCCTGGCCGGGGATCGAACTCCTGCTGCAGTGGCTGCAGATGCTTCATAGTGTGGTGCTTAATCCCTTGTGCCACCAGGGAGGCCCCTGGGTTAAGCTTGACATAGCCAGGGGGCTTCCTGTGGCCCCCTCCAGTAACACACTATCTTGGTGCCCTTCTCAGACCCTGTGTTCCCTTCACCCCGTTTTATTTTGCTCACTGTCACTTACCACCATTGCTCTCCTGAGTGCTGGTTTATGTCTCTGCCTCCATTAGCGTGTGACCGGAGGCAGTGACTGGGCTGTGTTCTTGTTCCGCCTGCAGCGACGGAGCCAGGCCTCTTCTCACCAGACCACAAGCGGGAGAAGAAGGTGGGTTTCCGTGGCACTGGCCCTGTTTGGGAGAAGGCGGTGTCTGAGTGGAGTGCTCAGTGTATCTCTCTGAGGCAACTGTTAGAAATCAGCTGTCTGGAAACAGTCTCTGGGAAAGTCATTTTGGTTCAAAGGCTAGAATGGAACCTCTCAAAGGTTAAAAGATCCTTTCTTGTCAGATAATTCTGGCCATAGATGGGCAAGTTTTGCTTCTTTTTTTAGCCATTTGTGTGATGCTGACATCTTATGTCAAGGGTGCTCGTTTTCACATATGCCTTTTGGATTAAAACTCTTGTCTTTCGTCTTAATTTACTGCTCTTCTGCCATCTTATCCTACCTTAAAACATTCTTAAGTTTTAATTTCGAAGGGCTTTGCTGTCAAAAGATGATTGGCAAAATGAGGTAAATTTCTGGAAGCAACTGATTAGTTGGTCCTTTGATTTGGTTTGAGAGGCTTTGATGTTAGGACAGATCTATTCTGTGGGTTATGTAGGAATGCTGGAGTGGGGAGGAAGAAAAGAAAAGAACACATGTGAGCGTTAGAAAGCAAGCATTTAGTAGGAGGAATCGTGTAAATTAGATTTTTGTCCCTTTTTGCATTTCCTGCTGCTGCACTTACTGAAAGGGATCCGGGTAGCGGTCGTGGTCGCCGGTCGCCCGAGCCTGCGCTAGGTGGCGCTGCAGCACCGCTCTCCACCGGCGTGGCCGCTCAGCGCTGTTATCTTGCTCCAGCTGATGGGGTTTGGAGGTGTCAGGGAAATTGTTTTATTGGTAAAGGGCATAGTGTAATATATTCATGTCCACCCTAGGCAGCTATTTAATGCCCCGAAACATGCCCCTCTTGTGGCCATGGCCTGTTAACTATGCTTATTTGGTGTAATAATTAGCAGAATTTTTCACTAACAGGGGTACTTACCAACACCTCACATCTTCAGTGCGCCGCTGTGCGTGATGGATTGTGCATTCTGTGGACAGAGTTGGGAAGGTCGGAGCTTAACCTCCGTCTAACCGGGCCACTTTCTGCACATGTCTGCGGGGGAAGGTTTATATTAACCCGCTTATGAGCGTCTTCCAACCGGTCGTGTGTAATATAAACATATCTCAGCTTTTATGTAATGGCCCAGTGAGGGTTTGTAAACAAAACACTGTTAATTTTCCAACTCCTAGAATGATAGGAAAATAAATGAGTAGCCGCCCGAATAATTAGATGGCCCTGGCTTCTCCGCCGGGCGTGGAACGCTGGTCCGAGGCTTGGGGGCCGGCCGCAGGCACCCCGTTTTAGGTTCAAGTGGGAGGAGAAAATTACACGTGGAATTTTTTATTTTTTCCATGGTTGTAAGTTAGGCCCCACTTAATTCTTTGTGGTTTTACAAGCCCTCTCAGGCTCTTGATCTTTCTACACCAACAGTTTTAACATTTGCTAGAACATGGCTAGAGTTAGCTGACAGAAGACCAAATAGGAGAAAATAGGTTTAAAACAGGAAACGCTTTCCTTGAGCTGCCAGTGTACCCCCAGGAGGTACCTCAGGCAAACTGTTTACTTTCTTTGTATTTTGGTCCTCTCATTTCTTCAAATTGCCATGATAATACCCACCCCTTTGGTCTCTGGGGCCAGATACAATTAAATGAGGTCTCTTCAAAGTGTTTCGCTCCAGGTAAATGTAACTTGTCATTATCATGAAGAGAGTTAACCCTTTTTTTTTTTTTGTCACTTTCAAAATAAGTGGTGGAAAGTTTAGAGACTGGGCTGACCTGGTTCTCTCTCTGCTGTCACCAAGTATTTGCAAATGGTCCTTGTGCCTTTTTTTTTTAAGATTTATTCATTTATGCATACAACAATTTATTTATGCATACCTCTGGGGTACAGGCCAGAGGTGGGGGAGGTGAGAGGATTCACCAGAGACAGAGTGGGGCCTTTTTTTTAAAAAAAAACCCTTGTGTGTCTGGTTTAGCTTCTGGAAACCAACTATGTAGGCAAGGGGACAGTTACAGAGTTATTGGGGAGGACCAGAGAAATGGGGGTGGGATGGGGAGTGGGAGAGGGAGGTGGGTTTCTGCATCAGGGCTGCAGGCAGCCTCCCTGGGGCCTCAGGTCTCGGGAGGAGAACTGTCTGGGGACCGCACGCTGCGGCCGCTGCGGCGCGGGACCAGGAGAACACCACCAGACACCACCACACGCTGGCTTTGGTAACCTGGAAACTAAAAATGGCTCCATCTCAGAATCTTGTGAAGTCTCCAGTGTCTTCATGACAGAACAGCGTGAACAGCCGAAGGTGGCCTCCATTTTTCCTTGTAAAGCTCACCTGGGCCATTGAGTTGGTGGCGCCTTCGTACCTGCAGCTCGGAAGGTGCAGTGACGGAGACTGTAGGATGCTCACCGCCAGCCCCTCATTTTTTTCTAGTTTTGGGATCATAAGAGACTCCAGATCTTCCTGTGTTTTTTTTTTTTTTAGATTTATTTATGCATACAAGAACTGGGGTGCAGGCCAGAGGTGTGTGGGGGGGTGAGAGGATTCACCAGAGACAGCGTGGGGAGCAGAGCGGGCGGATCCACTGAAATCCACTGCTGAGGGGAGAAGCGGGGAGGCAGGAGAGGTCTGCTGCGCCATGTGGGTCTCCTCCCTGTCCGGGGATCGAACTCCTTGCAGTGGTGATAGGGCTGAGACTGAACCCCTGGCCACCCGAGAGGCCCCAGATCTTCCCATTTTGAGCCTTACTCATTTTCACTAGCTGCCCCTTGCCAGGTCCAGCTCATGTGGGCCGCTGCTGTGGAGAACTCAGCCGTGCTGTTAATAGATTAGTGGTTAAAAAACAAAGCAACAAATAAAATAACAGCTCCCGCTGTGGTCTGGTCCTTCCTTTGGCCCTCCGTGGCTCTTCATTCCATTCAGAATACAGTGCTTAGCTCGACTCAGAGGACCTCGTGTATCAGGGTGCAATCTATCATCCCACTCTCCCTTCCCGCTGCCTCTGTGCACCCTAAATTTTAGCCAGAAGGTCTAACCCCTGGTGGCTGAGGGTAGCCTGTCCCTTACTTCTCTTTTCAGCTGTGGTAACCTTACTACCTGCAATTAATTTTCTCCTTTCTTCTTCCCGTGGATTCCTGCCCTCACTCATGTCGGTACACAGGTTTTTCTTTCTTCACACTTTTATGGCAGTGTTTACTTGGGCATTTTTTCCCTCGCTGTATTGTGAGTTTGCTTTTTATGACTATATTCTCTTTTTTCATGTCGACAGTATAAATATTTGTTGTGGATTGATTGACTTGTTGATTCTTCATGGTTTAGCATTCACTTGCTGGAGAAAAAGGGCACGGTGGAACGTTGGTGTGGGGGCCGAAGCATTACCCTAGCTGGGTGATTTTGTCCTTTTGATTTCGAGTGAAAGGACAAATTAACTATTTGCTTTGAGCAAGCTAATGCTGTGTTTTGTGGATTTAGTATTTGAAAAGGGCCCTTGGCTGGAAAACCTTGGAGGCGAGCTCCTTATCCCTGTTTGCCAGGCTGCGTGAGCTTCATGGCTATCCCACCGCTTTGCAGTTTGCTTAAGACTGGGTTGTGAAATAGCAATGGAATTTGTCTGTGGTTTCTTGCCAGAGAGGAGGAGGAAGAAAGGATTCTGAGTAAATCAGACATGCAAATTAGCAAGGCCCATGGGCCTTAAGTAAATTACACAAGAGAGACCGGAGAAATTCAGTTTGTCTTCTTTCTGTTTTTCGTTTGTGCAGGCAGTGTGTGAAAAGGCCGCTATTCTATATTTGCTTTAAGCCCAAGTTCTCAACTTGTTGGCTGTGGGACCCTTTTATCCTTACAAATTATCGCGGTCTCCCCCCAGAGCTTTTGTTTAAATGGACTGCACTGTATGGCATGTACAAGAAACTGAAATGGAGGAATTTAAAATATTTATTAATTCATTTAGAAATAGCAAAAAAAAAATCTACCACACGTTAGCATGATATTTTTATGAAGAATATTTCCAGTACACAAAATGTTAGTAGAAAGAAGCATTGTTTTGCATGTTCGCAAATTCCCTTAATGTCTAACATCACAGCAGCTTTGATACCTAACTTCTCACCCATCTTTTATATCCCGTTATTGCCATATGTTGCTTTGGCTGAAATCTGTGAACCAAAATCAGTCATACACAGACACTCATGGAAAGGGGGACTGTTTCCATTGTTTGTTAGCTGTTAAATGTGGATATTCTTGGATATTAATCCAAAACCAGATCAACTAACTTTTTCAACTCTATTACTACTTATTGGTTGATTTTGTACTTTGAATGGGTCTCTCATTTATGCACGATTTTTTAACATCAGGCCTCAGTCCTTTAGCAATGTCTTGGATTGCTGTTTCTTCTGAATATTCACTTACAGTGTCTGTCAAAGGCCACATGGCATAAAAAGTCTTTGCAGCTACCAATTTTCCAACCTTCTGCTTGTTCAAAAACTCAAATTTCCATCAGTGTTAGCAAACTATGATGTGTTCATGTGACCGACTCATGTCACTCTTAATCAAAAAATTTAATTCTTTCTTTAATTCTTTTATCTAATTTTTTTCTTACAATGTTTGCTTTCTCTCCTCAGGTATAGTCCCCATAGAATTTCCACCACCAGTTCACCCGTGCACCATCACGTCACTCATTTTTGAGAAAATATCTGCCAGTGACCGAAACCCTGATGAACTGTATTTTGTTTTTCAGTCATTTTCTCAAGTAAAAACAGGGCGCCACAGCTCAATCGCACGAGAGCCTATCCCCGAGACACCCATTTCACTTTGGTATTTAGCAGAAGTTCTTTACCTGCCTCCCCCCCCCCCCCCAGCTCCGCCCCCTCTTTGGGCACACAGAATAGGNCTTTGGTATTTAGCAGAAGTTCTTTACCTGCCCCCCCCCCCCCCCCCAGCTCCGCCCCCTCTTTGGGCACACAGAATAGGAAGATAACTGTAACATTCAGATGCCATGAGCCAAGTGTCTATTGCTTTCTCAGGGCCCTTCTGAAGGGACGCTGCGTCGTTCCCTTTTCTCTCCTGACAGGGCGCTCTTTGCGGAGGGAGCAGCGGCCTGGGTGCTGGGTCCTGGGAGCTGGGTGCCCCTCGCCCGATTCGCGCCCAGCACCTGCAGCTCTATTTGTTCTTTGGCCTGACACAGAAAAAAGCCAAACAACAGTTTTATTATGAAAATAGCGTTGCTCTGTCGCACCCTCCACTGCTCGGGAGCAACCAAGCGACCTGCATAGGTAGAAATTCAAAGAGTGGAAAAGGGTTATGGAATCGCTCTTCCAAGCTCGTTCCTCTTTTCCTCTGGAACTCTGCCTCAGAGTTCGGAGGAGACGGCGTCTTCTGCTCCTGGCCAGCTCTCAACCGGGCACTCATTCTGAGGGGGCTGGATTCTTTGTTCGTCACCCGTGTTTGTTGACCATCACTGACTCGGCTGGGCTGATGCCGGGCTGTGGTGCTGTTAGATGACGAGTGAACGGTGAGCGCTGGTTGGGAGGTGACGGCCCCGCCCGCGTGGGGCTCCTGAGGAAACCCCGCGTGAGGAAGCCTCTAGAAGACCCCGCTTAGGCCAACGTGTGGAAGTTCCTGGTCAGCTGGGCCTGTTTACAAGGCTCTGGTTGTTTTGTTGGTCTGTCTGCTTATTTATTTTCATTTGCAAAGTAACCTCCTCTCGGCTTCTGGAATTGTTGTCGGGCGCCGGGTCCTCCCCACGGCACGGTCCCTTCTGGTGTGAATACAGCCTGGACGGGAGGCAGCCATGAACCGACCCTGTAACACAAGAATCGCAATTTTCCAGTTTCTTTTTTTAACGTCTTGGGTGGTTGGGGGCACATTATTGAAACAATTATTACATTTACTCAAGAGTTTGTCTTTTCTATTAAAAAAAAATTCCATCTAAGTGCCTCATGGTGAAGAGGAGGAGATTGTGTAACCAGAGTCTCCTCTTCACTGGTCTTTATTGTTCAAGAAGACTGATCCCTTTGTGTCTTGGCTTGGCACACAGAAACGGCTTTAATTTACCCGTCCAGCTCCTTTAATACATCAATTCTCCTTTGTGTTTTGAATTCGGTGCATTCCTAGTTTACTCTCTAAGCTGCAGGCTTCTCTGGAGAATTGGGGGAGGTGTCAGCGAGACTGACTCATTTTGGGGATGATTCATCGTTTTAGCCCAAGCCTCTTGTTATTGTTAGGCAGGGAAGAGAACTCGCTCCCTGTGTCAGACACCATCCTGGGTGCCTCGATCCCCCACCCAGTCTTCCTGGTGGCTCGGTGGCGACCTGCCCCCACCATACCTGTAGACCTGGTCCCCCCATCTCTTGCCAGGGGACCTCCCAATGGGTCTCCCTGCTTCAGCTTGTCACTGCCCCCCATGCCCATAATCCCTGCTCCTTCATGTAATCCAATGGACTCTTCCTTTTAAAATGTAAATCAAATGGTCTCACCTCTCTCCTTAAGGCTTTTTAACGACTGCCTCTTACACAGAGTGAGATCTCTGTGCTCTGGCCCACGGGGCCCAACACGAGCTTCCGCTGTCTGAGAAGTGTCCGCCGCCTTCCCAGCTGGCCCACTGCGCTCCACCTTGCCTTGGTCCCTGGGGCCACCCTTGGCGCTTGCTCAGGGCCTCACACCAGCTGTTCTCCTGAGTGAACCTCTTCCCAGTATATCCATTCTGCTTGTGACTTGCGTCTTACCTGCAGTGACAACTGCTCAGTGTGGCTTCCCAGACCAGCCAGCAACAGCAGCCATGCGCTGTGGTATCACAGTCCCATCTCCACGGACGCAGGGTCGAGGGGGGACCTGCTGAAGGCCCCGTTTGCTCTCGATGCTGCCACTTACCAGCTGTGTGACCCTGGGCCAGGACTGAGCTTTCAGGGCTTCGTTTTCTCTTGTATGAAATGGATCTAGTCGTGTCATGCCCCTCCGTTGTGAGAGGTAAAGAAGTTAATGCTTATCTCATGTGATAGTTCCTGTCATGTTGTTTATGCTGAGCTGCTTGCTGTTACTTCTGTTACTATGTAAGGTTAAGTAGTGCTATTAAAATTATTTTACATTTTCGGGGCTCCCTGGTGGTGCAAGGGGTTGAGCGCCGCACTGTGGGGCTTCTTCAGTCACTGCAGCCTGAGTTCTATTCCAGGCCAGGGAGGGGACCCACATGGCGCAGCAGACCTCTCCTGCCTCCCCGCTGCTCTCCTCAGCAGTGTACTTCAGTCGATTTGCCTGTTCTGCTCCCCACTCTGTCTCTGGGGAATCCTCTCACTCATCCCCTACCCCCCATGCCTCTGACCCGTACCCCAGCTCTTATATGCAAAAATAAATCTTTTAAAAATTATTTTATATTTTCTTGCCCACTTCTTTGGCTGTTTGTCTCTTCCGTCTATAGTCTACGCTTTGTTAAGGAAGCGGCCTCGTCTGTCACACTCACACATGAACCCTTAGACTCTGGAGGCCTGCTTGGCATATCCAGGCCCTCCCTAAACCTTCACCAGCATTAACATATGAAATATTATTACCCCAGGAGCTGGACTAGCACTTGAATTCCTGCGGTCTCTTAATGATATCATTATCTTAGAAATTGTACATCCAGAGTTCAGAGCGGTAACTTACCCAAGGTCATTTTGCCGTTAAACAATCATATATTGGGATTAGCCTGGATCCTAGTTCCAAAGACCACGCTCTTTCTATTTTACTGTGATAAATAAGTGGAGGGTTCTTTCCTTGGGCTTCTTTAATGTTCGGCCCATGATTTTCTGTTTGCCTTTGAATGTTCATCCCGATATGGCCCATGACACAAAGCAGCCATATGGGTGACTATGAGGGGGCGAGGCCAGCTGCAGGCAGACCCTTCAAATAGGAGGGGCAGGATAAACACGGCCCCTTCTCCTGCCATGGGAATAGGCAAGATAGAATAGGCCTGAGGAGACTCGTGAGCTTTGGCTTCTGAAGGGAGGAGGCCCTGGAACTCGTGGGCCCCAGCTGGCTCTTGCTCTTCCATCATCTTGTTCTAGTGGGTGGAGGCTGCAGTTGAGATGTTGAGTGTTGGTTCCCGGAGCTTCCAGGAAATGGTGGACTCGAAACAGTCACGTCACGGGAAGATGATCGCCGGCTTCAACAGATCCATCCTATGAAACCGTCTTCATCTTTTATCCTGTAAAACTTGTGAGAATGCACGACACAGAGGAAAAGATACAAGCCTGAAGACTGGAAGTCAAAGTTCAGATTTCTCCTGTGCCACGTCTGGCTGCGTGTTGGCGTAGTGCATTTATACAGTGGCGTGGAAGGAGAAGCGAGAAGGTGTCTAGAGCAGCAGCGTGTGAAGTGTCTCTCTCTGGGATCGTTGATTTTTTGAGAATTTGATGATAGCTGTGGATTCACTCTCCAGAAAAGCACCCATCACCCCAAAACCTGGCCTACACCTTCACGGGTTCCTGAAGTTTCTGAGGCTCAGCTTAAGAGTCTGGTTCAGCACCTTTATGCCAAGGGCGTAAGGATGGTTTTTCCCTCTTTTCTCCTTTCCTAGGAACTAGACTTGCATTTGGCTTCCTACAGTCTCTTAATAATGTTTGTTGAATGAGGGAATTTTACTAATTTCTGGGTTCTTTAATTACCTTGAGTCTGATACTTGGTTTCCTTTGCCGTAGGCCCCGTGACAGTGCCAGCTTCATAACCTTGTCTGGGCTTGCCAGTAGCCATTGCACTGTGGCAATAAATATCTGAGCCTGCGGTTTTGCCTCGGGGAAACCGTAGAGGTGGACTCACAAAATACTTGGAAAATATTTTCGGCTTATAATAACATGTAAACGTCAAGAGCCAGCTGTTGAGGGATGGCACCTCAAGATATTTGGACTCCAGGTTGGGCACGACCATCGCAGTCTGGAATTTTCGAATGCATCTTTACTCGTAGGATGCCCAGTTTGAGGACTAGAAAGTCTTGGGGATTGTTTCATGTAGTCTCTCCAGACTGATCCACTGATTTGTCCAAGGTCACTCAGTTTGTCTAGTAAGAGCTCAGGGCACGTAACTCTGAGCCTATAATCACCTTGTCTTCCCCTACCCCTCATCAAATACATTTCCCTAGTTCCTCTAAAGCCAACAACTTCTACTGAATTCTGTGCGATTTAACAACCTTTGAGACCAGATGCAGCCATTTTAGTGCTGAATGACATCACTGTCTGAAACTGGCTTAGTTTTTCATGGCTGTTTATTTCATGTCCCTTCCTCCATCCTCCTGAAATGTAAACCCACCAGAACAGGAGTCTTGTCTGTGTGGTTCTGTCCACTATTCCCGTTGCCTTATACCTAGTAGGCGTGTAATAAATTTTCGTTGAATGAATGAACAAGGACAGGTTTCCCTGACAGTTCTCTTATTGTGCCAAGAGTTGGGCTCCACCCCAGTTTTATCAGTAATTTGGCAAACATCGAACCTACTATATAACGGACTCTGTACTAGGCACAGAAATGAATGAGAAGGGGGTGCCTGGCTTCCAGAAAGTAGAGTCTAAATATAAAAGCAAAACCAAGAGCAGCAGGACAGAGTTGGCCCAACTCAAATTTAATTTGAATACATGCTCCGTTCCCGCCCAGGTCCTTATCACCTGCTTTGCTCACTGCATTGCTTGGATTCTGATGGCATTTGAGTTCAGGTTTTGGCTTCTGTAGATCAGTGGTTTCTAAATATAGCTGCTCATCATGTCTCGTCAGGGACTTTAAAATCAGCATACACACGTGCACCCCAAGCCCACCCCTGGAGATTCCTAGACTGTAGGGCTGGGCTGGTGTCTTGGAAACTATGCCGAAAAAGTCGCTCCGGAGATGCAGGTAACGAGAAGCCAAAGATGGCTAGATCGCTCTGCTTTCCCGGTGAATGTTGAGCATGGCGCTAGGTCTCAGAACCTGGATCTGATAGTCTCTATTGTAGCATCTTCCTCTGCTGCAAATTCCGATGTTCTTTCTAGCACATGTTTCTGTTCCAAGGGGCTCAGCAGTGTCAAATAGTTTATTTGATGTCTGTACACTTATATTCTGGAAAGTTCTTGAGATCATGTAGACAAAGGAAACATCAAACAAATAATACTGAACTGGTGGTACTCCCGTTTGGCTCTCCTTGAGCTTTTCATTGTGTGGGGCAACTCTCTGACTGGATTCAACACAGAAATTGAGTGTGGGTTAATTCCATAATGATTTCAAAGAGTGAATTCTTTTTGTGGGACAGGGGAGATGGATGTGTGTTTTTTCAGGACTCCTATTTCTTTCTCATTGATTTTTAAAGTTGGAATAATGCTGCATTATTACATTATGTAAGTTTGAGGTGTGCATGCATTCTTCTTCCTTAACTTGGCAGAATGATAGCCGGGCATATCTCAGTAGACCTAAAGGCAGGTGAGCTGTCAAGGCGTTGGCAGCGATCAACTCCTCTGGGTGGGACTCAGGGCATCCCAGCAGCAAAAAGGAGAGGAAGCTTAAATGATTTTGCCTTTGGGTTTTACTTATCATTGTTTGAAGTGTTAAATTGGGTGTGACAAATCTTAACAGGTAATTGCCAAGTAGGTTTCATTACCAACCATTGAATTGATAAATGATGTTCCTTGTGTTAAAAAACAAAACCAAAGGAAAGGAAATATGTGGGTTATGTTTGGAGTTAGAATTCCCCCTCATGACACATGAGGAGCTGCAAAAGAGGTTAGGGTTGGTAAACAAAAGTTTTTCTTAGAGGAGTGGTAAGTAGTAAGTAGTTTATGGAAATTTCTCAGTTCTAGATGTCTGCATTACAAGATTTTTGTCATTATAGCCTGTGTATTACTTACATGTATGTGACTGGTCTCTACAGATTTCATTCCCTAGTGCCTTGATGGTATATCACCTGCTTTGCTCACTGCATTGCTTGGATTCTGATGGCATCTGAGTTCAGGTTTTGGCTTCTGTAGATCAGTGGTTTCTAAATACAGCTGCTCATTATGTCTCGTCAGAGACTTAGAATCTTTAAGTATAATGGAGATTTTTTGAGAGGCATAGTGAAGCACAGTAAATCTCGAGGATCACATGCCTGTAACATTTCTATTTATCGAACACAGATTTGTTGAGTGCCTACTTTGCACTGGGGATTCAGTAATGGGTAGGCAGACCAGGCATGCATGAGAAGAGGGAGTTTGTCTAGGTTTATTACTTAATCCCAATAATTAGAACAACACCTTGCACAAAATAGATGCAAAGTAATTAAAAGTGAAAGAAGAATGGAAGATGTAATTGATCCCTAATTTCTAGCCAGAGAAACAGATGACAAATAAGTATGCAGATAAACAGAATATGTAGTGGATCGTGACTGGACCGAGGATGTGGTTTTTGAGGATGGTCAGGAGTGGGCTGGTGGGAATGACTGATCATATCGAGTCTTCCAAAGCTGGAAGGGAAAGCGTTATTTAAGCTACCGAAGTAAGACCTGCGTGACTAGAGGATGGTGAGTAAAGGGAGACTTGCTGTGACGTGGGAAAATGGGCAGAGGCAGAGCAATGATGAGGAATTTGGGTGTCGTTCTGTGTGCATTGGGAGTCTGTTAAAAAGGTAGTAGGTTTTAAGCAAGGTAATGGCATGATCTGCTCTCCTTCTGGAAAAAGGTTGCACTGACTCGTGTGGGGAACATGCTAAATAGTTGGGGGGCAAGAGGAAGACCAGGAGACTGTGGGTTGTTGTGCATGAGAGATGGTGGTGGTTTTGGGGGGAGCAGTGGGGAGCAGTGGGGCTTGATGGGGGAGCAGTGGGTAGGCGGGGGGTGGATCCAGAACTTCCTTTGGATTATCGATCTCAGAGAGATCAACGAGGACATCGCTATACACAGTGTCTCTCTCTTCTCCCTCCCACTTTCTGTCCCCATGAATCTTGCCTAAAACCACTTGTTGGATTATGAGATTTTTTAACAAGTGAGAAGCCACACTCAGGTGTGGCTCACGGTGCTTTCATCAGCGATGAGAACTTACACTGGGAGCGTGGTCCCCTCGGGCTGCATCACAGAGTCTGGGTGTCCAGGCTACGTCGTTGGGGTCTGTGCGTGACACGCTATGATGTTCGCACAACGACGACGTTGTCTGACCATGCACTGCTCAGAACCACGCCTGACTGTGCGGTTGATGTATGGGGGACCCTAGGAGAGGCGAGAAGGAGCTGTGGTCCCGCCCAGGTCACGGTGGGGCTCAGGGCCTCTCCCACGGCCTGGATCCAGGCAGAACGGCTACACGTACTGTGTATCTTTTGGCAGATCAGAGCATAATGAAAACAAAATCAGAGAATTCAGCTCTGGCTCTTGAATGAAATTGGATTCAGAAGAGATTATCTCCAATCTAGTTTATGAGATAATGTGCTTTCTTATAAACACAAACATCAGTTCTGCATTTAGAGTGTCTAATTTATTATTCTGGATTCTTTTTGACTGCTGTAAATTCAATGATCCACTTGGATAGTTTCTGTTACTGTGAAGTTTTAATAGGTAACAGTCAGAAACAGTGGGAGAACATAAAAGCAAACCGAAATGCTAATCGCCGGTGCCCTGAAACCATTAACTTTAGCTGCCTACTCCCCACCCAGCGTAGGAGCACAAGATGGCGGGGAGGCGAGACTGACGCAAGCGTGGTTCTCTGAAATTACCACCCCACAACAAGAGCTCACTTTCAGTTTCCAGGGAAGTCGTATTTGCTTTGCAACCTGCATGTCTCTGGCTCCTTAGCTACGCCATCACTCTATGGATTAGAGGGAAAAGTCAGGTGGAAATGGTTGTAAAATTGTTGGAAGAGGCAAAGAAGGATAAAGGTTTCCTCTTCATGGAAACTGCAGACATAGTTGCTGGTTTATTATGACTTTGGCAACCATAAAACCACCCTGGAAGCAGCCTGGAAGAGGTAATTTCCTACTACACCTTTTACAGATCAAAACAAAACAAAACAAAACAAAACTAAGGGTTTGCCTGACACTAAAAACTAAGTATCACTGTGCTTGTTGGCCCACAGAAAACTGGAAAATTAGAGTGAAAAAATAGCTTTCTTTTGTGTTAGGTTTCAGGAGAATTGTTGTCAGAAGGAGAAACCTAATTGTTTATTTTGGGCTGACTCATTTCATTTGGGCCGATTAAATTTGAGACCTCATGTTGAACAGAAGGCGAATGACATTGGTAACAATGGGTGAAATTGGTGTTGTATTGGGAGGTAAGATTTTTGTCTGAGTTTCTTCCCTCCTTATCTACCTGCAAGTCTGGTGTGTTTAGCTGATCCTGTACACACTTTTCATCTTAGACTGTATAGTGTGCGCCTAGCCAGGTTAGGTGAGTCAAATCAAAGTATAGTCCAAGCAAGCCAGAAAATACTAAATCAGAGAGAAGTCGAGACTCCAGAGTGGGCGGCGGAGATTCAGTCAAGGACACTGGATTACTCGATATTGGTCATTGATGGCAGAGAAAATTCAGGACTGTGTCATGCTGATCCACGTGCTCGGGAGCTCTAGGATGCCCCCTTTGTCTCCTACCCCCCTCAAGTCCTCTTCTTTCCCTTACCTTAAGTAGGGAGAATTCAGGAATGCCATGCTTTTGTTCAGAGTACCAAATTGGTGTATCATACAAGAAGCAAAATGGGCCATGATTTTTCCTCACAAGTGACAGTCTGTCCACCTTTATAGAATAGGTGTCCTGAATCAGGAGGAACTACAGTCTTGTGTTAGATTATGGCCCGATGGGCTTTTGTCATGGCTAAGGTCCTTCTCATCTTTGCTTTCTCTAGACTTCACCTTCATTATTTTCACCTTTTTGGCTCTGCGCTGTTCTGCTTTTGATACAGAGTTGACTTTCTTCTTGGACAACCTCTATCTCCATTTCCTTGTCTCATGGAAAACACTTGGTAGTCACTACTTCTCTGTTCTCCTGGGGGCAGTTACCTCTTGGGGAATCAGGAGAAGTTGGGTCTCTGTCTCCTACTTGTACTTACAATGTTCTGTCAGTGGGTATGCAAATAAATTATATTTTCCCATTGAAGCATATTGTGTAAGTAATAAGAACCAGGTGTTTGAATAAATTCATCACATGCCAAATTTCATTTTGGAAATGAAGTATTTTAGACTATAGCGCCTTTGCAAAGCTGTAATATATTGCAGGGATAAAAGCCTTCTTGAAATCAATCTGTAATAACCGTGCACCTTAAAATTATTCATGATCACCTATGGTTTTTTTTTGTGCGTGCTCATTTACATACACACAGAGATGAATATGCATGTGCTGATTTGCATACATGCAAACATAAAGATACTTTCTGAGCAAGGAATTTCGTGTGGCAGATTTTAGTGAAATTGAATTTTATGGATGAGAGAGATACCCGGAAAAGGGAACCATTGTATAACCTTGCCTGTAATCTAGCAGACTGAGCTGTGACGCCCTGTAATAGGAGCTCAAGATCTGCAAAATATGCAGAGAACCCAGACAAAAGCTTTCTTTACCCTCATGAGCGAGATTGTTCTCCAAAAGCAACAAGTACTACTTGTCTGTTCAGAGCGCTGTTGTGGAGCTCGAAGACTGTGGTTTAGGCTTAATGTCAGGGAGGTTTCTGTGCACCCCCAGCCTAGGAAAACTTTACAGCGCTCCTGGAATCTGACCAAAGCATCCCCACTTTGAAGCTAGAGAAGGCTCTCATTTCTGATTAGCCAATTGTTAACATTTTTTCTGGCTTAATTTCATGACGCCAAAAAAATCGTATGTGGTTGCTCTATTTGGAGAAGAGGATGTGGCCTCAGACACGTAAGATTACGTCTAGTTTAGCAATTGTGTCAACTGCAGGTGTCTGTCTGTTGGTCTTTCCTCCACAGCTTTTCTTGACGCTCCACATTCTTTTTTGTTGTTGTTTGTTTTTGCTTTTACATCTTCACATACTGTTCATAGCATCTGGAACACTTTTTGTTTGTTTGAGCATAATGTAATGTATATAGATGTTGAATTACAGTACTGTACACCTGAAAGTTATATGATGCTATTAGCCAATGTTACCTTGATTAAAAATATATTAGACAATAGTTATTATCAGCTATGATCCCAGCACTCCAAAATACATCTTTGGACCTAGAACAACATATACAATTTTCAATCCTGCACTTAATGCAAAGCTATCCCTTACAACTACTACTTTTAATATCTGGAGTCTATTATATAAATGGCTTTTAGCAACACTTTTTAAAAAACAGTGGTAATCTTTACATGATGAAATTTAGCATTTTTCACTATTTTAAGTGCACAGTTCAGTGGCACTAAGTGCAGTCACATTGATGTGCACCACCACTGTCTCCAGAACTTTTTCACCATCCCATATGGAAGTTCTGTGTTCATTAAAAAGTGACTCCTCATTTCCCTCTTTCTACTGCCTGGAAACCACTATTCTACGGTGTGTCCATAAATTGGACTATTTTAGGTACCTTTCTAGATAGATGGACTCACTCAGTACTTGATTTTTTTGTATGTGTGCGTAACTAACTTATTTTACTTTTTATAGTACTCTTCAAGATTCATTTGTAGTATAGTATGGGCCAGTATTTCCTACTTTTGAAAGGATGGATAATACTCTTCTATGGAAATACTATATTTCATGTATCTCTTCATCTGTTGATGGATAGTGGGTCGCTTCTGACTTTTGGTTCTCACAAATAATGCTGTTATGAACATTCATGCACAAAACCCTCTTTCAGACCCTGCTTTTATTTCTTTTGGGAGAATATCCAGAAATGGAATTGCTGGGTCTTACAGTTATTTAGTTTTTGATTTTTTGAGGAGTTTCCAGAATGCTTTCCATGGTGACTGCATCTGTTTACATTCCCACCAACAGTGGACCAGGGATCCAGTTCGTCCACATTCATGCCAACACTTGTTATTTTCTGGTTTTGTTTGTTTTCTGTTTATGGTTGGCGGGGGTGCACATCTGAACACCTTTTTCCTCTGCTTGGCTAACACCTTCTGATGTTTCAATTCTCAACTCAAATGTCACTCCTTCTGGCAAGTCCCCATGCTCCCTACCCTGCCTTTGCCCTCTGTATCACACAACCTTTTGGTGTTTGATGATAGTTTGCTTATTTAGTTGTCTGGCACGTGTAGGATGCGTTGAGTTTCATGGAGGCAGAAATCCTCACCTTGGCGTAGCTGTGTTGATTTCTCTTGTCCCCTTGGGATGTGGTTCTCAGTAGTGGCAGTGGCTGGGGGTTCACCTTGAGGTTTAAGCAAACTCCCAGTACCATGTGTGTGTTTCCCGGGCGTTGAAGATGAAACATGTGAATTCAAATCCCAGCTCTGACATGTACCAATTTTGTCATCTTGAACCAAATATTTTACCTAAGTCTTGATTTTCACTTCTTTAAAATGGGGTTAGCGACAGCTCATTCTCATCAATTTTTGTAAAGATTAAAAGCGTCATCAGATCAAAGTGCCTCTTCCAGTCCATAAATATAGGTGACGTGAGTGAGAAGTTGGGGAACGGTGCTCCCGACATTTTTCATCTGACAGGCGTATTTTGAGATTAGAAACAGGAAAAGCAGACTCAAGGAGATTGGGAAAGGAAAGTGTTGACTTTGAATTTGGGCTTATTGATTCTCAGGTGCTGGTGGGGACTTTAATGTTGTAATATCCTGGAGACAGTTTTAAATAGGTTTGGGCTGGAGATGAGGATTTGAGACTTATGTGTGATGAACTCATTTTAAGAAGACAAGATTGCCTAAAGCAAAAATGTTTTGTAGAGTAAGAGGAGAAAGAAGGGTAGGGAGGGTTTGCTATTCAAGAGCAGGGGAAGAAAGATTTGGAAAAGACGGAGAGGGTCGGGAGTGCAGGCTTGGGGAAGAAAAGGGAGGAGCTGTAGTAGAATAAAGGAAAAAGAGGAGTTTGAGAAGGAGATGCCAGCCACTGTGTCCGGCACTTCCCAGATGACCACAGGATGCTGCTGCATGTCAGCACCAGCCTTGACCATTGGCCTTGGGAAGAATTTTAAATAAAATGCTATTGGTAGACGCAAGAACATAGTGTCTTCTAAGGATGAATAATAGTCTTTTGCACGACATTTCATTTATTCACTCATTGTTGATGGACAGCAGGTTGCTTCTGACTTTTTAAAAAATATTTATTTATTTATGCATGCAAGATTGGGGTACAGGCTACAGGCCAGAGTTGTGGGAGGTGAGAGGACTCACTAGAGACAGAGCGGGGAACAGAACAGGCAGATCTACTGAAACACACTGCTGAGGGGAGCAGTGGAGAGGCAGGAGAGGTCTGCTGTGCCATGTGGGTCACCTTCCTGGCCTGGGATCGAACTCGTGCTGCTGTGTTGCAGATGCTTTACGGTATAGAGCTCAACCCACTGCTGGCACAGAGGGATGACCCACATCACCAGGGAGGCCCTGACTTTCGGTTCTTATAGATATTGCTGTTATGAACATTGAGAGAATAGCGATTCTGGGCTTTTAGGTTGTTCTTCTGGAAGTTTGTTAGGGAATGGATCCAGCGGGTTATAGCTGGAGTGGGAGGTAGCAAAAGCCAAGGAAGGGTTTCACTAACACGTAATTACATAGTTCATATTTAAGCGGTGGGGTAAATGAGTCAGATCAGGCTTTGTCACACCACCAGCCTCTGTGGCCGGCTCTGCGGTTTTTGCACTTCTTGCGTGAACATGGGCTCCCAGGCCCAGCCAGTGTGGCGTGCGCATGTGTAAATGCGAACACCTGGGCCCAGAAGGGCGGGCTAAAAGGGCAGCATCTCTGGGTATAGGTGAAGATGCGGGCCTGAGAGTCAGGAGGGAGACTGCCTCTGGAACGAGAAGCCGCCCTCCTCCAGGGAAGAAGGAGTGGGTCATCCCTGATTGTGGTAGCAGCCTTGACCTTCACACACTGGTCCTGTTCTTGCCACGGTTTACTGGAGGCTTCAAGAACCGAACCCACGGTGAACCTGCCTGGCCTGGAGTGGACGTGCAGCAAGGTGGTTGGGGATTTTTTTCTTTACTCTGAGATACTCAGCACCAAGGACGAAGAGAAGAGACTCGCGAAGAGGAAGAGGTTGTTTTACTATCCTCAGGACTGTGGAGACTGGCCCCAGATCCCTAGAAAGGAAGGAAGCATGAAGACGGGCAAAATTGTTAGTCTAATTAGTCTGTTTTAAAACTTTCATTAACACAGGCAATTAAATAAGACGCTTGTTTGAGTGTTGCTTTGAAGCACATTGGTTTCTGTGCAATTAATAGCTCATTCAATTTAATCTCCATAACAGCTTGGGGAGGTAGGTATAATAGCAGTATCTGTTTTACAGATGGGGAAACCAAGGCACTGGGAGGGGAAGTAAATTAGTCGAGGTCACACAGTAATTGGCCTAGGCAGGATGTGAACCGATAAGATCTGATTCCGGAACCTGTGCTCGTCATCATTATTTTAAACTGCTCTCTGCCTTTGCCCCTTTTAGTCGGAGGCTTCTTAAAGACATAGCTGTGCACCAGCAGTTAAGATCTGAGCAGCTAAGGGCGAAGCCTGGTTATCCCCGCTCAGAATCGGAGCACTGCATGTTACAGCGTAATGAAATTACACATGCGGTGGTCATGTTAGGTGCAAGGTTTGGAGCATTTATAGAAGAGTAACCGCGTTAGAATTCTTTTTCACTTTTTATCAGACAAGTCAGCAATGGTAATTTTTCATGAGTAATATAATTGGAAGAGGAAACTTGAGAACATAAAATGTGCCTATTGAAAAAAGATTATGCATGCTGATGAAGTGATAGGGTTTTAAGCAATGCTTCCATCAAAAATTGTGATCATGAAATGTATCTATTGACTTTCTGGAGTCCTGGGAACGGGTAAATGAAAACAAAAAGAAATCTACTTTGTTTTATCAACCTGCAAAATAGTTATTAAGTAGTTTGTTATTTCAGGTACTTTTCCATCACTTTTCATCACTGGGAGCTAAAACTAATAGTTGATATAGCTGTGTCAGCAGCCAAGGGGTTTTGTTGTTGTTAAATAACATATCATGTCTTGTATGATTCGTTGTGGCTGCAGGAGGCTAATGTCTGGTTATGTAACACTTGCTGTGGGAACAGCAGAGAACCATAGAGGGACAGCCGAGCACTAAGGATTATTACATGGACAGTCACTGAGGTTGCTGATGGATGCCTTCACTGCAGCATCGTGTATACCTGCGCTTCCACGGCAGGTTGTTAAATCATGGTTTAATGGTTAAAGCTTTGTAAAATTACAAAGAAGTCAGAAATCCTACTGGTCTCAAGTGTTATTTACAACTGGACTGCTAGCGGGAAAATGCTTAGTTTGATCATACTAATGCTAATCTGGGCAAGACATATGGTGAAATTTCATAGAGCTCTGTCCTCTGACCTTGAAGTGGACTGCTAAGATAAAATTTCAAGATGGAAAATTCCCTGAAGATTGAAATATGATTAAGAGAATTTGACTTTTTTATCTAACAGGTGTGGCCAAGAGGAGATTTTTTTCTCCCTCTACTTGTTCAGATGACTAAGTTTTTCTCTCTCTTATTCTGATAATATGACACAATATGTTGATTTTTACACATGAAACCACTTTGGTATTTTTTTCAGGATAATACTTGGTCATGATATATTATCCTTTTTGTGTTGTTGGATTCGTAACATAGAAAGGTGGGGGGGCATAAGATCAAGTGGCATTTTATTTAGTTATCTTTCATATTTCACCAGAGAACATAATTTTTTAATGATTTCAATCTTTTAAAATAGATTGTAATCCAAATATAGTCAATTTGGTAGATGTTCTGTGTGCACCTGAAACAAATGTGTTTTGCTGCTTTTTGGTTTCAGTTAGGTCAAATTGTTTATACTGTTTTTAAAGTCTTCTGTGTTTCTAATGAAGTTTTTTTTCTGTTCATTTCTTTGTTGAGAAACGGAAAGCTTCAGCTATAATCGTGGAATTATTTATTTCTCTTTGCTGTTCTATCAAGCCCTGCTCTTTGTATTTTGTAGATCTGTTATCAGTTGTATAGGTGTTTAGTATTGCTGTGTATTCTTGATGAATTGACTCCTTTATCATTATGAACTGGCTCTACCTCTTGTGATATTCTTTCCTCTGAAACTGATTTTTTTCTGGTATAAATATAGGTACTTTAACTTTCTTTTGATAATAATAATACTGTTTTAAAATTTTTCTATCCCTTTACTTTTTTTTTCTGTTTCTTTTTATTGTGGTAAAGCATAAAACTTATTTTAACTGTTTTTAGGTGTACGGTTTTGTGGCATTAGGTTCATTGATATTGTTGTATCCAGACTTTTACTTTTAAGCTCTTTATTTCTTAATATTTGAAGTCAATTTTGTATAGATAACAACTAGTTGGGTATTTAAGATGAAAAGATTTTTAAAAATATGTAATTTTTTAAATTGAGGTTCGCAATACTGTATAGGATTTAGAGGCATAGATTTGAATGATAGTTTTAAATTACAGTATGAATTCTCTTCTTTTTAATAGGTATATTTCAAGTATTTTCACATATTGTGATTTAATTCTACCCTTTTACTGTTGGCTCTTTGATTGCTTTTTCTACCTTTCTGGGATTGATTTTCATGGTTCCAATTTTATTTGTTCTGATTTATTACCTATATTTATTTATTTTGTGATTACTATTATCAATCTTAGTATTCTTCCTTATCTTAAGTCTTTCTTCAGGTAGTCCTATTGCACTTCTTGTATTTCTTTTAAACCATTCTGCTGTTTTTGTTACATGTTTCACTTCTCTGTATATTATTAATCCCATATCTGCAATCATTTTGCTTTGGTTATCTTCTGTACAGATTGAAATAGTGAGAGGTAAAGTCTTTTATATTTACAATGTAATTACTTTTCTGATGCTCTTCATTCCTGTGCATAAATTTGAATTTCTAGCTATTGACATTCTTATTGTGTGATGATATTCCTTTGTCTTTTCCTATACCAAAGATGATTAGTGTTTGAACTGTTTCTATTACTCTATATTTGAAAAAGTGTTTGTTTTTCTTTTTTTGAAAGATATTTTGATGTGGTATAGAAACCTAGTTTGACACTTTTTCCCTCAGATTCTTTGAAAATGTTTTTTCACTGTCTTTTGACCAACATTCTTTAAACAACAACAACAACAAAAATTATGGTATTATTTATTCTGTGTACATATTTTTTTTTCTCTGCTTTCTTTTAAGGTTCATTCTTTCTTGCTGATTTTAAATAATTTTACCATAATGTCACTGTTATTTCCTCACTTTTTCTTAATGGACAGTGTTCTTTGAATATCTTGAATCTGTGGATTTATAGGTTCCATCAGTTTTGGTTTTGATCGCTATTTTTTTCTGTCTCCTGTTCTCTTTCTTCTTCTTTGTTTCCTTTAATTGTATATGTTAAGCACTTAGACATCTCATAACTTACTTGTGCTCTGTTAATATTTTTTGACTGTGTTACCTCAAAGATTTTCTGTGGCTATGTCTTTATGTTCACTATCTTTTTC
This sequence comes from Galemys pyrenaicus, assembly GCA_019455555.1. Taxonomy (NCBI): domain Eukaryota; kingdom Metazoa; phylum Chordata; class Mammalia; order Eulipotyphla; family Talpidae; genus Galemys; species Galemys pyrenaicus. The sequence continues at coordinate 3,622,567 of JAGFMF010012032.1, forward strand.
TTCTGTGCTGTCTAATCTGTTTTGAGTCATATGTAGTATGTATTTCCTCTCAAACATGGTTTTGCTCTCGAGAAACTTGGTTTAATTTTATTCTTTCTGTTTTACTACTTGCCATGTTCAGTCCTTCCCCAACTTTTTGAACTTAAGAACTACAGTTATATCACTTTTTATGTACTTGTAAACAAATTCTGTCATCTGTACCATTTTGGGGCCACTTTGATGACCTTTCATTATCCAGTTATACATCTTGTTTTATAGTGTTGTCTTACTTTCCATGGATTGTGTTTCTTTTGTTTTTAAATTAGAAACAGTTTGAGCGTTTCAGTCTTGCTTTTAAAGTTTCTTTAGGAAGGATCAGTGCAGAAGTGTAGGCTAATTATGTGCCACTTCTGAGGCAAGATACTCCTGAGAATTCTTCCTGAGGTTTTGTGAATTTTGCAGTTTTTATACTGTGGCAGAATTTTTGGCTTGCTGCAACATCGGCTCCCATTATCAGTAGAAGAAATACTAAATACATTTTAAAACATCTCCTTTTAAAGCATTGTAGGACTGCCAAATCAGCAAGTACTTGAGGACTGGAAACTTGTGGTTATAAGCTTTGACTTTAAATTTTAAAAATAGGTTTAACTTTAAGCTTTTGTCTTTACATGTTCTTTTTAAGTTAAAAGTTGAATAGTTTTTGAAAGATGGTTCTCTTGCTTTAGGGATAGTGGGATGGAATGTAGTAGAAATGATCAGATACTTGTGGAAATGGGAACATGAGATGTGATTTTCTCATGATTAATAGTGTAATCTCTTGCCAGTCACTTTGTACCTTCTCAGCATAGCTTTTAACTTCTGCATCTGTTTTAAAATTTTAAAGTGCATTGTTTTTGTCACCAGTGTAAGTAGTTGCAGTGTTTTGTATATGTAAACTTTTATGGAGAGTTTTTATAATATGTTTTGTCTTGTGGTATACCCGAGCAAATGAATGTCTGAATTCCCCAAGTAAGGTTAGTCTGCTATAAAGTATAATTTGATGGGTTACACTTTGGTCCTTTCGTAAATAACTCCTAACTGGTAAATGAAACAGATCTCCAAAAACCAGTAAATAACAATAACAACAAGTGGTTGCTAAAGTTCATTGAGGGAATTTTTTGTGCTAGGCACTGTATTTAGGTTTTTATGTGTTGCTTCATTTTTATCTTTGAGGGAGAGAAGAAAAATTGTCCCAAGTCATATGTAGAAGAACTGACATTAAAACTTATAGTTTAGCTTCTTCTACTTTGTTATAAAACCCTCCTTCCATTTGAATGCTATTTGCCTAATATATGTACAGTTTATTGTTTGCTGAGTGCACTAATACATATGAATTATTTTATTTCATTTTTACAGCACCCTGTGAGAGAGTTTTTTATAGATGTGGAATGGAGGTTTGGAGAGGTTGATCCCCACATGTGGTCCCACATCTTGGAAGTGATAGAGTCAAGACTTAAATATTGTCCACATCTCCAAATTCTCATTGTCGTATTTTCATTGAGTTTATAGGAAAGTGAATGCTGAGTTTGTTGGAAATGGGTGACATTTTTGTTTTCATTTAAGGCAAACATGGCATGTGTGTATATGAAATATTTATACTTCTTTTGGCTTAGTTATTTCTTACTTATCTTTCTAGTGTTAGTTTGAAGTCTGGCGTTAGCTTGGTATTTTTCCCAGGGAAGTCTTCCTCATTCACTCATGCCCTGCTTGAGGACTAGTTTCCACTTTTCCCCCTTCTGTATGAAATCTTCTGTCCATCAAGTTATTCTTTTTACCTTGAGCACTCACAAACCTTTATTTGTGATTGTATTTTGAAAAAGACTCAGACAACAAAAGGAAATTCTTACTGAACCTGACAAATACGATCCCTCCTTTCAAAACTATCATGCGAAAAATCAAAAATGGATGAAGAGCATTGTTAGAGGCACGATCTGATGAGGCCGAACAGATAGCAGTGGAATAGCAAATCCAGTTCGTTTGTAGGTGAGCTGTCCCTTCACATTATGAGTCATAATGCTGTTAATCTTTTTATGTAATTACTCTAAGACTCTCACACCATTGCTCTATTTGACAAGATAGGCAAGATTAGATACAGCTTAACTTTCAATGGCGAGTCAGAGGCATCGGGTTGAAGAGTCTAACATCCCCCTGCAAACCTTTATGGCTTTGTGTTGCAACATGTTCTCGCTCTTGTGTCCTGATTGCTGGAGCTTGGGAAGTGAGCGCTGCCCTCATGGAGGGGTCTTTGCATGTTCCTCTGGCCAGGTTGGGAGTCCAGGCTTTGCACACGGTCTGACTTTCAGTGTGGATTTGTGAGCAGCTTGATGCGTTTGGCATGATGAGTGTGACAGCGCAGGAGTGTGGGCAGAGCGGTATGTTGCGGGCCGGCTGGGTGGATGTGGCCGTGAGCTGCAGTGAGCCACATCTGACAGCCCGACACGTGCGCCTTCTACCTGCGCCGGGCACTGCATTCTAATGTGCGTGTTTACCAGCTGGCTGGCGACTGACACAAAGAAATGGTCAGAGCCGTTTTCCCCCTGCTTTTCATCCTTTGGTGCGCTCGACTGTGATAGGTTCCCAAGTACTTAACATGCCTCCCCGAAGAGTGCTCTCGCTAAAACATAGCCCCATTGATGTCCTCATCTTTATGTTGAATTTCTTGTTAAGGATTAATAGGAAGTATATTTGCATCTGTAACAGGTACTATGTTGAACAGACAATATATTTACATGGTTCAAAACTCCTTCAGGAGGTCTTCAGGTAGTCTTTGTAAGGGGGAATCATCTCAGCCTTGAGATACTGTGTGCGTTTAAATAGGTTATCGATGATGGCCTGATGACCCTTTTTGGCACTTACATATTCTGTCTGTGAAAAGGACTCCGGACTGGGGAAGGGCTCATAGGGAAATGCAGCCTCTCTTCAGCTGGAAATGAAAGTCGAGGTGTCGATTTTCATTACATTCGTGACGGAGCACACAGCGTTCAAGTCTGTGCACGGAAATAGCATCAGTTCTTGTTGTGTCCCAAGTGACGACTGATGTTGAGAACGGCACTTGCCAGCGTGTCACCGGAGGAGATGGTCTGTATGACCCCAGCTCTGTCAGCCTCCTGTGAAGGACAGCTGCTCGCAGTGGTCAGTTAGCCTCAGCTTCGCTGCAGATGAGAACCTACCGGCAAGGCAGGACGCTTTAGTCAAGCAGAATTTGGCACGAGAATAGATGTTGCTGTTTTAACATTTTTGGATCAACTGGTTGCTTTGTTTCTGTTCTTTCTCTTTTTTTTTTTAAGATTTATTTATGCATGCAAGGACTGGGGTTCAGGCCAGAGGTGTGGGGATAAGAAAACTCACCAGAGACAGAGCGGGGAGCAGAACAGGCAGACTGACTGAAACACACTGCTGAGGGGAGCAGCGGGTGAGGCAGGAGAGGTCTGCTGCGCCATGTGGGTCCCCTCCCTGGCAGGGATCGAACTCGCACCACAGTGGCTGCAGAGGCTTCATACTGCAGTGCTTAATCCCTTGTGCCACCAGGGAGTACCCCCCCCCCACTTTTCTTTATTTACTTTGGACAATCATACAAAGACCCAGAAGGATGTGGGCCCTGGACCACGCTGAGGGTCATGGGAAAGGCTCTTTTCCCATGGCTGGCCGAGCAGGTTGTTCACTGCACAGAGATGGTGCCCACCGGGGCAGGTGGGGAGTGGCATCCAGTTTGTGTTGGCCAGACCGAGTCCTGTGCAGTAGGGCTGTTGCAGCCCAGAGCGAGGTGTGACTTTCTAATTCTCTAAAAGGTGTGTTACTAGCTGAAAACAGCCCGATGACACATTTAATTGTTGTTGTATTTGAAAATCAATTGTTTTTGCCTTTCCTCTGTCTCCTCCCCCCCCCCCCCCAGAAAATTCCTATAGCATGCAGGTAATTTCTACGTGGATGTGTACCTGCTTATATATACACATGCCATGTACATGCACATGCACGTGCACATATGCCATGTGTGTATACCTGAGTTTATGTCAGATGTGATTTGGGAGGAATCCCACAGAAGGAGGAATCGCCTTCTTTGGGTTTGATTCCGTGTAAAGCTCTCGATCATACAGAGTCTGCTCTTAGTTACTTTACTTGAACACACAGTGGGTGTTGGTATTATTCACCGCAGGCATCATATCCTGAAATGGCCACAGACGACACTGTGGATGCTTTTGCAGATTGCGGTATGGGGCCTCCCTGGTGGTGCAGGGGTTAAAGTCTCAGAGCTATCAAGCTGCTGCCAGCCACTGTGGAACAAGTTCGATCCTTGGCCAGGGAGGGGACCAACAGGGCACAGCAGACCTCTCCTGCCTCCCCGCTGCTCCCCTCAGCAGTGTGTTTCTGCCTGTTTTGCTCCCCACTCTGTGGTGAACCCTCTCCCCCTCACTCCACACTCTGATATAGACCTCAGTTCTTATACACATAAATAAAGTAAATCTTTAAAAAAAAAGATTCCTGTACAATTGGAAAATGAAAGAAGCACAGACGCTTAGCACATTTAGTAATTATTGTGGAGATGAGTAATCACTTTAAAAGTAATACATTCTGTGAGGATGGATCTCACATAAATGTTTATAGGATGAATAAATATCCTGGTGCTATGTAATGGATACTCTTGGCTTGGTTTTTTTATCCAGTGATAGTATCGTATTCAAAATCTTCCATGTCGGGCCCTCCCTGGTGGCGCAATGAGTTAAGCAACGACTATGAAGCAAATCGCAGCCACTGCAGCACGAGGTCAATCCCTGCTGCCGGCCAGGGAGGGACCCACATGGCGCAGCAGACCTCTCCTGCCTCACCCGCTGCTCCCCTCAGCAGTGTGTTTCAGTCAGTCTGCCTGTTCTGCTCCCCGCTCTGTCTCTGGTGAATCCTCTCACCCCCTACACCTCTGGCCTGTACCCAAGTGCTTGTATGTATAAATAAATAAATATTAAAAACAAACAAACAAACAAACAAACAAACCAAAAAATAAAATCTGCCATGTCTTAACCAGATTCAAGAGGCGAAGATTTTCTCAGTACTGCTATATTTGATGACTCAAAATAGGACGTCAGTGATGGAAAAGAGCCTGTGTAGGGTCCATGTGAAGGGAGACTCATGTGTGTCATGAGGTGTGAGACAGAATCATCCTTATAAACTAATGCTTTACACAATGTAGAGTTTAAATGTATATCATTACATTGATCTATCTTAGAATGGATATTTGATGAATTTCTAACTTTCAAAGCCTATACATTCAAGTGGACTAATCCTTTTCGTATTCTCTTCTTGGAAAATTAAGATATTGCTTTATATTTTGGTTCACTTTATCAGTAGTAATTTATGGTCACTATTTTTTTTTTTAACAGAAACTGAGGCTTCTTGAAGAGCTTGAAGACACTTGGCTTCCTTATCTGACCCCCAAAGATGACGAATTCTATCAGCAGGTAAGGTCTTTTGATATCATTACCAATTTGTAATGACTTGTTCGCTACCTAATTTTACCTCTGAGATGGCTCTGGTCTGCAGAGCCTAAGTGAGAGGTGAAATGGTCTGACCTGGTCATTCAGTCGTTCACAGTCTGGCTTCCGTTGAGAACTTCAGTGCTTTACACAATGTCCAGTTAAATCGCTCTGTCTTAGAACTGCTGTTTGATGAATTTCTATCTTTCAAAGCCTGTCCATTCAAGTGAACTAATTCTTTTTGTATTCTCTTCTTGGAAGGTCGGAGTATTGGTCTTCTATTTTGGTGCTTTAGCATAGTAGAGTTTTTCCTTCCCCACAGTCCTTGCTCTTCCTACTTCCTTGCCTCTGCTCATTCTTTTTCTTCCGCATGGCGTATCCATTGCTCGTATCCTCTTGCTGGATGGCTAGTTCTGTAAGACAACTTAAACATCACCGCCTTTGTGGAAGTTCCCTCAGTTTACATTACCCACAGCTGACTTCACTGCGTTCCCCGGTCTGCTATAAGGAGCTCTTGCACTGGCCACCTTATATTTCAGCTACAGGTTTCTGTCTCTCTCCCGGAATTAGCGTCCTTTCCATTACAATTGCGACACCCAAACGAACTCATTGTAGCCAAAAAGGGAATTTATTGACTTAGATGCCTTGGAGCATATGACCACAGCTGAGTTCCCGAAAGACGCCATCTGCTCACCGCCTTTCTCCATTTCCTCTGTGTGACTCTTGCTGCCTGGGCTTACCTGTTAGTGCGGGGGGTTCTGACTGCCGGGGTGCGCTGTTGGCCACATGGGGTCTTACAAGAAAGTGGGCATTTCCTTCTTTTTGCTTCTGCCAGACCCCCCAGGAGTGATCTGGGTGGCCTCATTTGAGGCCCGTGCGTGGGCCTGCGCTGGTGCGGACAGGGGAGCGAGATGGCCTGACCTTGCTCATACGTCACTCTGGGAGCAGGAGCATCCCAGAAAAGGCCTGGGCTGTGAGTCAGAGAGGAACGGTTTTCCCAGAGAAAAGCCGGAGTCTGTTCCTGAAGAAGAAAGAAAGGGCCGGCACGCTGAGCAAGCACAGATAACACATCTTCACCTATGACTCCCTTCTGGCATGTGAGCTCTCGAGGGGTGAGAATTAGGTCACATCCTATCATCTTTGTTCCTCCAGCATCTAGCCAGCTCTTGCTGTAGCTGACTTCCAGTAGCTGTGGAGGGAAGAGAGGAAGGGAAGAGGTTATGCATCTGGACTTCTGGTTCACCGGTAGTTCCAAGACATGGTCTCTCCTCTCCATTCTCGTTAGATCTTCACTGTCTTGCCTGATCCCTCTCACCGATTGCTCTAGTCTCCCCCTTGTTCTTAACCCTTAAAGCTGCAGTCCATTTTCTCAGCCAATGAATGAATCTGAGCCTGTCAACCCCTGCTTCAGATCCCTCAGTGGCTGGCTGTTCTCTGACTGCTGCCTTCCCGGCCCCGTCACAGCGCCCCCTCTTTCACTTTTTTGACCCACACTGGATTTTTGCTGGTAACTCAGATGAACTTGATTAGTTGTACAGGGGAAGCGTTGTTGCTGGGTGCTCAGCTGACATGCTTCCTCCTCCTGCCCTGGTGAATTTCTGAGTTGTTACTGACAGCTCAGTGTCATCTCTTGGAGAAGGTTCCCCATAACTCTGCAGCCCCCAGAGTTTCCTTGCTCCCCCTGTGTGCACCTGGGTTGCTTTATTTGTGCCTTTATCAGCAGATATTTCAATGTTTTTCAAGATTTATTTATTTATTGTTTATGCATAGAAAGCTGGGGTACAGGCCAGAGGTACTGGAGGTGAGAGGATTCACTAGAGACAAGAGTGGGGAGCAGAACAGGCAGATCTACAGAAGTACACTGCTGAGGGGAGCAGCGGGCACAGCAGGAGAGGTCTGCAGCGCCATGTGGGTCCCCTCCCTGGATGAGTATCAAACTCAGGCCTTAGGGGTGATGGTGCTGAGACTTAACCTCTAGGCCACCAGGAAGGCCCTTAAGACTTTTTTATATCCTCATCTTCTCTACTTTAAAACATAGTGCCTGCCACTTAGTAGGTGTTCAGTTAGTTCGCTTGAATAAATGCGTTAATGCCCACCTTCATGTCAAGTGATTTGAAGTTTGTTTTTACACACGTACACACCTCTCCGGGGAGGTGGCATCGGGAAGCAGTCACAGGACTTAGATGGAGACTTACCATTCCAAAGTGGGGAGTTTTTCTCCTTTGAGCTCTTCTAGCTTCCCGCAGCATTTTAAATGAACATGTATTCTTTGGTACTTGGTAAAAATATAATCTGAATAGTACCCTTAAAGCAGGCCATCCCACCACCAAATGAAGTCAGATCTTGAATCTGTACTCATGTTTTCATAGATAAAGGCCTTCTGGTGCACGATTACACTCATTGTTGGACAACAACGGCCGCGCCATTTCAGCTTTTGTGCCGTGAAAGTAGTACATGAAGAATTAAACACAAAAGGTTATCAGCCCACCGTGCTCCCGGCCGGCCTTACACGGAGGCATAAAAGGAAACGCAAGTGCAAACACAGGAACCATCAAACCTTCTCTTTCATCTTTGCAAGACTCACAACAAACCCGATACCAATATCTAATCACCTTAAGTGCACATTATAATGCGGCTTAGCGCGTCAACAGAACCTTTGCAAAGTAAATCTGCACGCTTAAAAAAAGATGAAGAGAAAATATTTTGTAATGACATGAACAAATAGAAAGCTTAGACCTGACATTGGGTCCGTCAGACAGACCCTAGCCACAGGAATGCCGGCCCGGCTGCCAGCAATGAAAGCCAGACTCCGTGCAGCTTCCATCGTGTTTACTGCCCTCAGAGTGCCAGGGACGGGGCCTTTCATCCTCACGGCCTCATCTGCTTGCTCTATAGCGGGGCACCCAGCAGCTCCTGGTCTTCAGGCTCCAGGTGCTGGAGGTTAGTTAGGGACTAGTACTCCTTCTGCAGAGGTCGGAGAAACAAAGCTACTGACCCCAGCGGCAGACCCGAGCGGCCGGCCTGCAGTTCAGGCCCTGCTTGGTGGACTCAGTGTTTTGTGCCTCCCGTGCGCCTCCCTGCAAGCTCCAGTTGAAATACCTCAGGAGAAGTTTTCCGTTTCTTCTTCTTCTTTTTTTTTGAGTTTTATTTTTTTTTATTAAAATATTTTAAAATTTACATATACTTGCCATTTATTGTAATCCCCATGTATTCCCCATCACCATCTCACCAGTGCACCATCACCTCA
>JAGFMF010012032.1:3631501-3662894 GCA_019455555.1 Galemys pyrenaicus
TCATCTGTTTTTGGGCATTTAGGTTGTTTCCAGGTCTTCCCTATTGTAAAGAGTGCTGCTATAAACATAGGGGTGCAGGCATTCTTTTGAATCAGTGTAGTTAGTTTCTTCTGATAAGACCATGAGGAAGTCAAAGACAACAACAATAAAAAACTCATAGTAGAAAAGCGGGGAGAAACTGTTCCCCACAGAGCGCAAAGCGGTGAGGACTGAGAAGGCTGGGAAGCAGGCTCTGGCTTCAGAGGTGTGAGCAAGCCCTTCACCTAGCGAGGAAGACGCAGTCCCCAGGGCCCCCCATGCCCTCCTTGCGGCCTCCCACGTGTGAGCTTGTTCTGGCACGGCTGTCAGTGCTGGGCGTGGATGGACTCATCTCAGCCTCTCACGGCACCACAACGGGTGGGATTAAATCCCATTTTGGAGATGAGGAAAGTGAGGCACAGAGACATGGAAAGCGTTGGGTGGACATGTAGAAGCAGGAAGTGCCCAGACCAGGCTTGGAGTCCCGGGTCCCGCTCCCAGCGCTGAGTCTGAGGTTCTGTCCTGAGTTCCCCTGCCCCTGTATCTCTTGGTGCTTCCGGAAGGTGGCGCTTTTATTCGGATGTCCCGCTGTCTCCCTGTCTGCTCCCCTGCGATGCCACCGTCCTCCTTCTAGTTCCGCCCACTGCCCACGCCCGTGCACCTGCGCGACCTCATCCAGAGCATTCTAGTGCGAGTTAACGACGGTGTGTTTGATTCCCACGCTGTGCCAGGCACATTTTAAGCATTAGATGAGGACGTGAGTACCTACAACTTTTTTTTTTTTTAAAGATTTATTTATTTATGCACACAAGGCCAGAGGCGCGGGAGGTGAGAGGATTCACCAGAGACAGAGCGGGGAGCAGAACAGGCAGATGGACTGAAAGACACTGCTGAGGGGAGCAGCAGGGAGACAGGAGAGGTCTGCTGCGCCATGTGGGTGCCCTCCCTGGCTGGGGATCAAACTCACGCTGCTGTGCTGCGGATGCTTTACAGTGTGGTGCTCAACCCGCTGTGCCAGCAGGGAGACCCCCCACAACTTCTTTGGTCTTATTTCTCGTGGGACTGTGAGGGGAGAGAGATGAAATTAAAAAATAATAATGTCAGAAAAATCAATCTCAGAAGGGAAAGTTGGTAGGCAAGAAGAGCAGGAAGAGGGACACACGTGCTGGTGACTTCCTCAGCTGGGGCCCCTCCCCCCGGAACTGGCAGGTCTGCACCCTCATTTCTTGCATTCTTCTGCTCAGATGTCCCGTTGTCAGCGAGAGTTCACTGTCCATCCTGTGCAAAATCGCCACTTCCTTCCCGCTGACCGCCGTTCTACCGACTTAGATTGATTCTTCTCCAGGACACTGGTCACGACCTGACATACCAAGTAAATAATAAACAAGCAAAGTACCGTATGGACGATGAACCATGTGCGCTACATTTTCATAAGTTTCTCTCTGTATTTTACACATATATGTTGTGTATCTTTCCTGGGCGTATAAAGCAGATTTGTGGTATTATCCCAGCACCTAGAGCTTTGCAAATAACTTTTGCTTGAGATAAATACATAGTCAGTAAATGAGGGTTTTCCAGATTCTGTTCTTCACTTTTTATTCCCTGCTCCCATAGCAGTATATTAATTCATGCTTATATTGTGATACGTCTTGTCTCACTATATTTTTGCCTATACTGTTAAAAAGAGATTCTGTAAAACAGTATTGACTCATTTTTGTCATTGTGCTTATGGCAATGTATACATTGTCTGGTGCAGAGCAGATACTCAATATATTTTAAATAAATGAAGAACAGTTGAATGAATGAATGGACCAATATCTTGGTATCACTTTGTAGAAGCCACATTATCACTTCACCTTATGGTAGCTATAGCGACACCCAAGGGGTGACGTCAGAAGAGTGACTCTTTTGAGAGACTGGTCAGCACCAGGCCACTGGAAGCTGGCCCCAAAATGAGGGTTCCATTTGTTTGGGGATGGCTTTCAGAAGCACTTTACAGTTGGGCCTCCCTGGTAACGCAGCAGATTGAGCACCGCACTGTGAAGATGAATGGCACAGTAGCACAAGTTTGATCCCCGACCAGGAAGGGGACCCACATAGTGCAGCAGACCTCTCCTGCCTCACCCACTACTCCCCTCAGCAGTGTGTATTGGTCGATCTGCTTGTTCTGCTCCCCACTCTGTCTATGGTGAATTGTCTCACTTCCCGTGCCTCTGGCCTGTACCCCAGCTCTTGTATGCATGCATGCATAAATCTTTAAAAAAAGAAAAAGCACCTTACAGTGAAACATACTTAGAAAAATATTATGACTGATATAAAATAGAAGGTATCGTTAACAAAATCTTTCAATAACCAGATTAGACATATGCTCCCATGAAATCATGGTTCAGTTAAAGAGGAATTCAGGGGAGTTTCCTTGCTTTGCTCCTGGGAAAATAATCTGAAAGTGAACCCATGCCAGCACTGCACCCAGAGGGACCTATGGCTTTGAGTGAAACTGGAGAATCTCGTGGACTTCAGAGACCAGGAGGGGCCACACCAGAAAGGACACCAAAAGGTGTCTGTTCCTTAAGCAAGAGGTGGTGGAGGAAAGTGCGTGGAGGCTGCCTTACAAACCGTGACTGTGCCGGCGGGCTGTGCCCTTGGGGAGAGGAGAGCTCAGCCATGTGGAGGTACACACCATTGACTGGGGGAGATTTGTGTGGAAGAGCTGGGGTGCTCTCGCCTGCTGGGTCCCCAGTGACAGGAAGAAGGACAGTGCACGAAGCTGCATCTCCCCTTCTCCACCCCTAAAAGCTGAATGGCTTTGTGCAGCACACTGACAGCATCCAGCCCGCAGACTCTGGGTCTGGAGGCCCAGAGAGGAGGGCCATTGGTGGTATCACAGGCACAAGCCAGCCCCTCTGGTTCCTTTACCCCACAACACTCTGACTAAGCAGCTGCGACATCAGGCCTATGGCCAGAAAGGCCATATAAAGCTAGCACAGAGTGACTTGTCGGATAGGAAAACAAATCCTACTTTCTGCTGTGTCCAGGAGACCCATCTGAGCTCTAAGGGTAAATATAGTCTCAAAGGAAATGGCTGGAAAACAAATTTACAAGCGAAGGTACTACCCAAAAAAGGTAGAGACAACTGTACTTATATCAGCTAAAATAGACTTCCAGCAAAAAAGAGACAGGGATGGTCATTATGTAATGATTAAGGAAACAGTACATTAGGCAGACACAATACTCGTTAATATATACACAACAAATGAAGGCTCATCAGAAGATATAAGAGAACTGTTAATAAATCTGAAAACAGACATTGACAGCAAATACAATGCTTGTAGGGGACTTCAACAGGATACTGTCATCAATGACAGCTCAACTAGGAGGAAATCAACAAGAAGCAATGGTCTTAAACAAGAAATTGGGCCATCTAGGATTAATAGATGTAATAGATGTTTATGGGGCACTGTATCTCCACAAAGCTGAATACACATTTTTCTCAAGTGTATATGGACCATTTTCCAGGATAAGAATGTATGTTAGCTCCCAAAACAAGTTTCATTAAATTCACAAAGACTGAAGTCTTATCAAGTACGTTCTCTGATCATAATGGTATCAAACTGGAAATCAACCACAAAAAGAAAGTAGGGAAAAGTTTTAATATGTGGAGATTCTACTACATACTAATGAATGAATATTGGATTATGAGGAAATCCAGGAAGAATTTGAAAAAATACTTGGAGACAAGCAAAAAGGGAGTCATAGGACCTTTGCAGTACAACAAAGACTGTACAAGAGGGAAGTATAGAACATTTCGGGCCCACATCTAGAGAGAAGGAAAGCTCAGATGAACAATCTAACCTTATATCTTAAAGAACCAGAAAAGGAAGAACAAACAAAACCAAAAGCCAGTTGAAGGAAGAAATAATAAAAATCAGAGCATAAATAAATGAAATAAAATCAAAAAGCCTAAAAGATCAATGAAATCAAAAGCTGGTTCTTTGAAAAAACAAACAAAATAGACGTCTAGCTAGGCTCACAAAGAAAGAGAGGGAGAAAATTCTAATAAATAGAATCAAAGTGAAAATAGCAACAGGTATCTCAGAGATAAAGAGCATCATAGGAGACTTATTATGAACATCTAGATGCCAATAAATTGAATAACCTAGAAGAAATGGGCAATTTCTTGGAGTCAAGACAAAAAAAACCCAACTTTTTGAGACCAAGTCAGGGAAATTGAAAGTTGCTAAAAGTCTTGCAAAAGACAAAATTCCTCAGTAGGGTGTCCTACCATAATATTAAGAATGAACTAACATCTATTTTTCTCATACTCTTCCAAAATCTGAGGAAGGGGAAATGCTTCCAAACACATTTTATGAGGCCAGCATTACCCTGACATCAAAAGCAGACAAGGAAATTACACAAAAAGACAATTGCAGACCTCTATTCCTGATGAACAATAGATACAAAAGTACTCCACAAAGTTACTAAAAGAATGATGTATCATGACCAAGTGAGATTTATTTTAGGGACACAAGGACGGTTCAACGTCCAAAAATCAATCAATGTATTCACCACATCAATGAAGGAAAGGTTAATATCATACGATTATGTTAATAGTTGCAGAAAAAGAATTTGATAAGATTCAACATCCATGTATGATAAAACAACTCAAAAACAGGAATGGGAGAAACATAAATAGATATAATAAAAGCCATACATCACAAACCCATAGCTAACATCTATATTTAATGGTGAAAAGTTGAAAAATGTCCTCTAAGATCAGGTTCAATCAAAGATGTACCCTTTCACCATTGTAATGAATCATAGGATTGACAATTCTAACTAGAACAATCAGGCAAGGAAAAGATATAAAAGGAATCCAAATTTGGAAGAAAGAAGTAAAACTATTACTATTTACAAGTGAAATGATATTGTTTATGTAGAAAATCCTCTAAAAAAACCACTAGAAACAATGGATCACTACAGGAAAGTGGTAGTTTACAAAATCCATCTGCAAAAATCATTTCTTTTCCAAATGTAAACAATGTATTAGGAGAGAAAGAGATCACAAAAACAATCCTTTTTATTATCACAACAAAAGGTATTAAATACCTAACAATAAAGTTTTAAAAGGAAGTAAAATACCTATGTAGTGAAACCATATGACATTGTTGAAAGAAAGAGAATATACAAAGAAATGGAAAGATATTCTGTTCATGGATTGGAAGACTTAACATTGTTAAAGTGCCCATCTTATTCACACAATATACAGATTCATTGCAATTCCTATCGAAATTTCAGTGGTATTCTAAAAGAAATAGAATAAACATTACTGGGTTTTATATACAAACACAAAAGACCCCAAATGGCCAGAGCAATTCTGACAAAAAGAGGAAGAGTGGAGGAATCTCATTCCAGACTTCAAACTATAGTATAAAACTACACTTCTCAAAACAGCATGGTGTTGGAAGAAAAATAAAACAATAGGACAATGGAATAGAATTGAGAGCCCCCAAATAAGATCATACTTACATGGACATTTCGTCTCCAACAAAGGAGCCAAGAATATGCATTGGAGTATGAAAAAAAATCTCCTCAACAGTAGGTGTTTGGAAAACTGGATAACTGCATTCAAAAGAATGAAACTAGACCACTGTCTAACACCATATTAAAAAAATTTAACTCAACTTAGATAAGGATTTGGACCTAAAACCAAAAAATACACAAAAGAAGAAATACATAAAACACATAGAAGAAATCACAGATGCTGAGACACTGACTTGTTTTGGGTATCTTTTGGAACTTGATCTAATGGCAGGGAGTACAAAAGCAAAAATTTTAAAAAAATTGGACTCCATAAAACTGAAATGTTTCAGCCAAGTGAAAGAAGTTATCATTTAAATGAAAAAAAAATTCTTACTGATAGGAGAAAACATTTGTGTACCATGCATAAGTGGTTAATATTCCAAGATCTACAAAGAGCTCATACAAAACCTCCAAATAAAAAAAAAAAATAGACAATTCTGCAAAGACGATCTACAGATGGCTAATAGACCCATGGAAACATGACCATCATCACTTATCATTAGAGAAGTTAAAATCAAAACCACAATGCGATACCATCTCATGCCTATGAGAATGGCCCATATCAGAAAGTCTGGAAAGAAGTGTTGAGAATGTGCAGGAAAAGGAGCCCTCGTACTCTGTTGGTGGGGGCATAGACTGCTCTAGTCCCTATGGAAAACAGTATGGAGATTTCTCAAAATAATAAAAATAGGTGTACCATATGATCCAGCATTTCTACTCCTAGGTATCTACCCACACAGTGCAAAAGCACTAATTGAAAGAATATCTGCATTCCTATGTTCGTTGCAGTTCTCTACAGTAGCCAAGGCATGGAAATAGCCTATGTGCCAAGGACAGATGAGTAGATTAAGACCAAGTAGTGTGTGTGTGTGTGTGTGTGTGTGTAATGCACTACTCAGCTATAACAAAAAATGAACTCTTGCCTTTTGCAACAACATGGGTAGAAGTGGACTAGATTATGCTAAGTGAAATAAGCCAGAAGGAGAAAGACAAATACCAGATGGTTTTTCTCAGGTGAAATATAGAGAAATCAAGTAAAGACAAAACCAAACTAAAAACATACCTTAGAAATGGCTAAGGGGTGGGTGGAAAGCGTGGGGGAGTGTATGGGAGACAGTGGACATTGGTGAAGGACTATGGGTCCTTGGTGGTTGGTGTGATGTGTTAAAGGCATTGAAAGGGGTGATATCCTATTTTTATGCATCATACACAGTGTTATGTTGTTTTAATTTTTTTAATAAAAGGAAATCAGCATATCACTACAGTTTCAAATGAAGGGCATTTCCCAATTCTTGATTATTTAAAAATTTGTTTCACTTTATGAGAAGTTGAGTTCCATGAGCTTCAATGAATTCAGCCTTCTCAAACTTGGTATCTTAGAACCATTCTGACATCTCTGTGTAAAGAAATTCTTTTGGATGCATTCCTTGATATGAGAGAAAGAGGTCAAATTTTTGTGTATTGGTAGAAGTAGGCAGAATCAAAGCCTGTTTTTCAGCAAACCTAGCATTCCACATTTTGTCAGCCATTGATAAAGGCCTTCCATGTTGGTAATTTATATCTAAAATATCTTTCCAAGTGCTTATTAAGCTATATCATCATCATTTATGTCACAAAACCTTGCGTAGATTGGAAGAATATATTATGAGTCTAGACAACTGTGTATGCTCCTTGGAAAAAAGTTTAATGGGATTAAATAGAAAAAAAAAATCTCACATATTTGAAAATTGGCCAACAGCTGCTCCAGATTATGATGTGATATCTGATGTTCTGCATGTACCTGTCCAAAATGGAAACTGAACTTATTTGTTTGACAGGATGAATTAATACTAAATTATGTAACGTCCTGTTCTTTCCCAGAATCCCTTGTTGTTCTCTTTAAAGAAAAATTTAATAAACACAGGACATGGCACTTTTATGTATCAGGTGCTAATCTCATTATTTTATAAATGATACGAGAAACACTTAAATTTGGGGATTTTCTCTTCTGTGTTTTTTGAGATTGTGACAATTATCCAGTTATTATGGCATTTATTTTGGTAGAATCAAAAGTTGCTAGAGCATTGAACATTATTCCAAATGAGAATCAAATAGTACCAGATGTTAGATTGAAAGTGTTTGAAAATTCTAGGTTATCATAAAGAATCTCCTGACAAATACAGGAAAAGAGACATAAATTAAGAGTTTTTGAATGTAACATCTTTCCCCTGATTTGAAAAGTATTTTACATTTACTTTTAAACCTCAAAAAAAATATATAGAGAGATGTCTAAAGAAGAAAATTTAAATTACATCCAAGCTCATGACCGAAAGAGACCCCCAAACTCTTGGCCATAATTTTCTTCAAATCTTTTCATCCAGGATTATTTGCATACATCATTTGTTGCTTTTTATGAAATTGGGATCCTTTTGTTTAAGTGTCTTGTTATTATTTCTTGTATAATGGTTGTTTGTTCCTTATATTTTTCCTAAAACAATGTAAAAGTTCTTTTAAAGTATATTGCTTTAGTAACCCATCATACAAACAAACCACTTAGTGTTGGGCATTTTGCTGTTTTTGGGGTTTAATTATTATTGATAGTTATGATGACAATCCTTACACTATTGATATATTTCTCTAATTATTTGCTTGAGACTGATTCTTAGAAGTAGAATAGCTGAAAGAAAAGATAGGAGCATATTTAAGTTTTTGTAAATTTTGTCCAGTTGGTCTTAACCAAGGTTGTAATGACCCACATTTCTAATTGCCATCAGAAGAGTTGATTTTGCTGTCACCAACAAGGTGTATTACTGTTACAATGTTTTACCTTTTGCAAATTTGACAGGAAAAATTAAATTAGGTATAATTTAACACGGAGGATAATTGATTTTTTTTCCTAACTTTGGTGCAGTTAACTTTTTTCTGTATTAATTATCCACTGCTAATTGATGTGTGATTTTATGTCTGCAGAGTTTTATGTGTATGTTTTATGTGTATCTACACTTAAATTTGGAATGGTTCTTTATTAAGACTATTAAGCCCATTTCTGCTGTAAAACTTGCAAATATTTTCTTCCAGTTAGTGTTTGCATTTTAATTTTATCATTCTTTTTTATGCAAGTTTATATTTTGCATACTTACATGCAAATAGCTCTTTCTAAACTGTATATATAGCTTACGTATAAAATCCATTTTTTAAGATTTTACAACTCACTAATTTTTGGCAAATTTGCTGCATTGTGCAACCATCCATACTGTAGTTTCACAACATTTTACTCATGCCTCTTCCAGGCAGTCTTCTTTCCTACCCCCAACCTAAACATTCACCATTCTGCTACCAGTCTTTAAACTTTTATTCTTACATTCTCATAAGGAAGTCTTGAGCACTTATATTTGAGCTAAGTGCTGTGAATTTAACAGAGAATAAAATTTCTATCATCTCCTCCTGCAACATTGCAGTCTTGGAGTCGATCTTATTAAACAGCTAATATTCAAATAGATATTCTATATAAATTGATTGGTATTATGAAAGATAAGTAAAAGTGTGTGATGAGTGATTATGGCAGATGCCTGTTTGAGGATAAAAATCAGGGAAGATACATTGGAGAAAGTACCTGAAGAATGAGAAGGACCTACTAGGTATAGAGTTAGGGAAAATAGCAGGGGAAGTGCGGTTCGTAGGGAAGTGCCGAAGTGCTGGCCTTGGGACCCAGGCAAAGGAACAGCTGTGGTCAGAGGTACCATGGGAAGAAATTTTCAAAATACCGTCTTATGTTGTTATTATTGTTGGATATTTAGAATGTTTTTGATGTCAGGGTGTTTACATGTGATGCTCATAGAATTATGTGAATTCCCCATAAATAAATATCTCCTGCAGTTTCTGGACCTAGTATACAGTGAACATAGCAGTGAGGGTGTGTATGGGTGTGTATAAACCCCGCTTCTTTCAGGCCCAGAGGGAGTGTTTTCTAAAACAAAGTTCTTGGGAATAATCTTCCTTTTCCTTAACACTTTATACCAAAGATTTATTTAAAGGACACTGGAAATTGCTAGAAAGTGTGGAGGAATTTCCTTCTTAGTGAACGATGCTAGTTAGTGATACACAGATGGATAAAATGGATAAAATTATTATTGATAAAGTTACAGTTATTGCTCATGACCCAGAATGTTCTGTCTCTTTCTAGATCGTCTTGCTCTCTTCATGGGCTCCGTAAACAGAAAGAATGCCATTTCTGTTTCCCTTTTCCAAATGCGATATAGAAGGTATACGCCCTAAGTGGACCCTGGCAGTGACAGTGTGTTATGGTGTGTTATGGAACCCTGCTCCGTGCCCCTTTCAGTCCACGACCACGACCCTCACATTGGCACAGTGGAAAGCGCAGTATTCCACAGTAATCCTGCTGCTCTTTCCTAGCAAGTTTTCCTATATTCCGATTTGACTAGTTCATTTTCCTTCATATCCTTCCTCTAACTTCTTGCATAGCTTCTATTTCTTGCACAGTGGATCAGTCAGGATAGGCTAGGTCATGCTGTAATAACAGGCAGCCGTCAAACCTCAGTGGCTTCACCCAGCAATATTTTTTTTTCACTTACATATTATTTGTGGGTTCGCAGAGTTGCTACCCACTAAGGTAGTGCCAGGGACCTGAGCAACCACCATCTGGTTACTGTGCCAAAGGGCACAGGTGTTCTGGAGGGTCCGGCAATGGCACTGAACTGCTCCGGGCTGGAGGTGACATCATTCCTCTCTGGTCACATGTTCCAACCATCCTAAGGGGGCCAGGAAGTTGAATTCTCTATTGGACCCAAACAGCTGGTGATGGGGAGGAGTCCAGAATCACTTGGCAGACAGCCCTAATGACCTGCACACATTCTTAGTGAGTGACTCATAGTACATTTTCATGGAGAAACTGAAGTACTTCCTCCCTCCAACGCCCCTTGAAAATAGTTATCCACCTATTAGCAAATTTAGAATCCTATCTGAATTTTTATCTTCTTTTTTCTTCTAACTATTCCCAAATGGGGAGCATCTTTTCTCCTATCCAAATGTTTTTTGATCTTCTATTCCTATTGGTAACAACTTTTGACCGCATACAATGGCATCCTACTAAATGTTTAACAGTTGACTCTCTGGGGGAGAAACAGCCTTGATTGTAAGTGCCTTTTCACTTCTGAGCTGCAAATATTCCACCATGGCCAATTTCCAGCTGCCAGTGTGGGGTTACTGAATGTGCAGTTGGGGCGAGATGTAAACAGCAGGCTTTCCCAAGGGGGTGTAAGTGATGTCCACGCACCAACGCTAGGTAAATGTAAACACACACAACCACTCCGTGTGTCTTCATGTCTGCTTTGTACTAGTTCTCATGTTAAGTGTGTGTCTGTGTCTGCGTGTGTGCAAACATACCGACACATACATACCCTCATGCATTACATCCCTATTTGAGTAACACTTGATTTCTCTTTTTAAGATTAAATTAAAATAATTCCACCATTCCTCACTCCCACTTGGGACTCTATCTGATTGTTGCCCCAATGCCCCAGGGTTCAGGCACCTCGCTTGGGAGACTGCTGCTCAGACACTCAAAGACTTTGCTCCTGTGGCTAATCTCTCTCTTTTCTGCACCGACCTCTTCCTTTCCTATCTTTCCCAGGAGTACATGCTGCTGTGTATGCTGCTGTGTTCCATTTTTAAAGATCACTCCTTGACCTAACTTGTTGTCCATCAACAGCTCTCTTTTCTTGTTCTCCTTGAATCACACACAGAGATACTCAGACTTAGTACTCTTCTTTCAATCCCTCCTTATCCCATGCCGATCAGACCTGTTCCCACCACCCTGCCAAAGTTGCTCTTGTCGTTGTCGTTGGTCACTTCTGTGCTCGCGCATCTAGTGGATAATTCCTGGCCTCGGCTCCCTGGGCCTCTGAGTGGCAGTTGACATGGTTGAAGGCTGGCTGCTCCAGCGTCTTGAAACACTCCTCTCTTTTGGCCTCCTTGGTCTTCTGCTTGGTCTCCTTGGATGGGAGATGCAGAAACTGACGTGGGTCCCTTCTGTGTTTGTACTATTTTCTTTGGATATCCTACCCCTCACCCCTAATCAACAGCACGTCCTTTTGCTTTGCCCGTAAAAGACACACATGTCCTTTCATCTCTGTCTCTAATCTGGACCATCATCCCTTTTCTCCTGGACGGTTATAATAGCATGTGGTAGGATTCTCCAGTTTCACATTTGCCTTCCAACCCATGCCTGATATTTCAATGGGCCAATTTTTAAACAAGATTTATTTGTTTATGCATACAAGAGCTGGGGTTCAGGCCAGAGGTGTGGGGGGGGGGTGAGAGGATTCACGAGAGACAGAGTGGGGAGCAAAACAGGCAGATACACTGAAATCCATTGTTGAAGGGAGCAGCGGGTGAGACAAGAGAGGTCTGCTGCGCCATGTGGGTCAGCTCCCTGGCCTGGGGTCAAACTTATGCTGCAGTGGCTGTGAATGCTTCATTTCACTGAGACTTTAACCCCTTGTGCCACCAGGGAGGCCTAGTGGGGTGATTTTTATAAAATATGAATCCAGCGATATTCTCCCTGCAAGTTCTGCTGTGAACCTGGAGTTAAATCCTATTTGACCTTCAGACTCCGAGTTACCACCCTCTGTCTTTCTCTCATCCTGTTGCTTGTCATCTGCCGCTGGCCCCTTTGCCGCACTGAAACTGTAGGTTGTTCTTGTCTCGAGAATAGCCCGGTTTCCATCCAGCCTGCGCCTTTATCATTTTTGGTTCCGCTTCCTGGGAAACTCTCTAGTTTGGCATATGGCTGGCACTGCCCCTCCACCCCCCAAGACCTCAGCTCCTTAGAGAGTCTTTTTATTGTGACGACAGATTTCCTGCTGACATATTCCTGCCTCAACGCAATTTGGAATTGCTTTGCCTCATTTGTTTACCTGATTCGGCCAGAAGCTCTATGAGGGCAGGAACTTCCTCTCTGCCTAGTGTTTGGTAGTGCTCTGTAGAGAAATGTTGCATGAAGAAAATGCATTGAAGAGTGAATGGTCTTTCCTTGTTTATCACATACATTGGTAACCACTGAATAAGGCTACAGGAGGGATATATGTCAAAGAAGGAAGCAATCAGATGAAGCTTTATAGAGTAAATGTAAAAGTCCGTGCTTTGGTTGAAATAAAAGTGTCATTTTATAGAATCAGGGAACTCTTACTTGATACCAATTCTTACTTCCAGCCCTAGGATACAGAAGTAGTGACTAAAAAGTTAATGGAGTCCTGAGTTGTGTCATTTACTCCCTTCACAGGGGATTATCTTATGGTCCTCTCCTCCAGTGGCAGAAGTATAATAATTTCAACTTTCTGTATCTGTGGAATACCCCATACATCCTTTCAGTTGTTCATTTATTTATTCCTTCGACCTTTACCGAGAATTGTGGTTGTGAATAAAATTGTCTTGGATCGTGCGTCCGTGGGTAACTCCCAGAGAGCCGCAATGGCTCTTTCAAAGAACCGAGTGTGATCTGGTGTTAAGAGCTCATGCTCTACCCCCAGCGAGTGCAGATTCCAGCTCCATTATTTATCAGCTGTGTGGCTTTGGGTAATTTTTAAAAAATGTGCCTCTGTTCAGTCTTCTTGCTTATAAACTGAGACAGTATAGAACTACCACTCAAGCTTGCAAGAAGGTAACAAGTGAGTGTGTCGAAGCCCCTGAGAATAGCACACGGCACGTAGCAAGTGTGTTTCTGCTAAGCAGGTACTTGGCAGAGTTGTGCCTTCTGGAAGGCCTGAGGCTGAAAAACTGACTGAGGGTGGGGAGCAGCAGGAGACCGACATGCAGCAGCCCAAATTATTATTATTGTGCTTATACCGGAGACTGTTAATTGTTTGAACTTGGACTTGAGAATCTTGACTGGCAAGTGGATGGTATCTGATTTGGTTTGCTTTCCTGTTTGAGGCTGGATGGAGATGAATCCACTTTAGAAATACCACCTAAGAGTTGTTACATTGCCCCCAATGCCTGCGAAGAAGCAGAGTTTTGGGAATAATACAATCACTGCCATGTGTAAACACATATTTTTTCTTTGGTTTTCTTTTAGTGGCAACTGAAATACCCTAAGCTGATTCTCCGGGAAGCCGGCAGCGTCCCAGCACAGCTGCACAAGGAGGTCCAGGAGGCCTTCCTGACCCTGAACAAGCATGGCTGCCTGTTCCGGGACCTGGTCAGGGTGCAGGGCAAGGATCTGCTCACCCCGGTGTCTCGCATCCTCATCGGGAGTCCAGGCTGCACCTACAAGTACCTGAACACCAGGCTCTTCACGGTACCCTGGCCGGAGAAGGGTTCGGATGCGAAGTATAGCGAGGCTGACATCGGCACTGCTTGCCGGGCCTTCCTGAAGCTCAACGAGTACCTGCAGATCGAGACCCTGCAGGCTCTGGAAGAACTCGCCGCGAAAGACAGAGACAACATCGACGCTGTGCCAGTGTGCATTGGCCCCGACTTCCCCAGGGTTGGGCTGGGGTACGAGGGACCGGACGAGGTGGAGCTGAAGAACAGAGCCTCGTACAACATGACCCTGCTGAATTTCATGGATCCCCAGAAAATGCCGTACCTGAAAGAGGAGCCTTACTTTGGCATGGGGAAGATGGCAGTGAGCTGGCATCATGATGAGAACCTGGTGGACAGGTCCGCAGTGGCCGTGTACAGTTACAGCTGCGAAGGTACAGCCTGCCTGTGACAAGTGGCTGTCGGTGTGAGGTGCCCGCAGGCCTGGGGGCTCGGGATCTGTGCTTGTATGTGTGTGTGCACCCACGTGTGTGCACACCTGCCTGTGCAACCGTGTGTGCATGTGCATGCCTGCCTGTGCAACCATGTGCGCGTGTGCATAACTGCCTGTGCAACCGTGTGTGCGTGTGCTTGCCTGCCTGTGCAACCGTGTGTGCTTGTGCACGCCTGTCTTTGCAACCATGTGCGCGTGTGCATGCCTACCTGTGCAACCATGTGCGTGTGTGTATGCCTACCTGTACGACAGTGTGTGCGCATGCTTGCCTGCCTGTGCAACTGTGTGTGCGTGTGCAACCACGTGCATGGGTGTGTGTGCACGCATGCGTGTTTGTGTGTGTGTACAGAGGTGTGAAGGGTCTTCCTTTAGGCTTGCACACTCACACATCTGCAGCATCCATCTCCTTCTCACCTAGGTGAGCTGTTGCGCTCACTGCTGCACTGAACTGGGAATATTTTCGGGTGTAAGCACTGCTGTCCTCTCGTCTTTCCCACGCCCGGGAGAGCAGCATCTTGGATTCGGGCAGCCTGCTGCCTTTCTCTGCCGCGCAGAGTGGGTTGCATAGTTGCTATAATTAACTTGCCGATAAAGGGCCCGGAAAACAAAAATCTGTCAAACCCTTCCAGATTCCCACAGGTGCACATTTCCAGTCTTGCCAAAATATTTTATTATGGTTGACATCAGTGTCTTGATGGGAGTGATTTGTCAAATACGGACTTGTTCTTGGCTTCATACTCTATTGACTCCTGTCCTTCCTTGCCAGAAGTGGTTGAGTTGGGCTTTGTAAGCAGACAGTTCTCTATTTTCAGGAAACTCTCCAACACCCTTCCACCCCCCTACCCCCCAGTTGAACCCCCCATCAATCCTGCCGTTTTAGACCTAATAGGGTTGCTGGGATGGACTCGTTCTTGCTGATTCTGAAATGCGGTCCCCTTGGAACAGAGATCTCGGGCCTCCTTTATTTGTGGACTACCAAGATTTTCTTCCTTCTGCAGAAGGAAGTTTGTGGCTCCACTGGATTTCAGAACTGGGTCATAGAACAGGAAGTCCAGCATGCAGAGGGGACAGGGGACGGCTGCTGGCTTTACTCTCTGCTAGATCATTTGACCAAGGAATATTTGACAAAGCATTGGTTCTTTTGCCTGCTTACCTCTCCTGCTTGTTTATTGGAAGCTGCTCGGTAAACCAGAGTTCTAGGTAACCCATCAGGGAAAGAGCTGGAACTTCTAAGGGATATTGTTTGACGAAAGCTCTAGTTTTTAAATTGGGTGTTGTTTGTTTACTAAATGACTGTCTTGGAAAAGGGACTTAGAGAAGGCATTCTTAGGGCTCTCTAAATTTCTTACCATTTCCCAGTCTCAAAAATGCCTTCAGGACAGCAAATATATTTTCTAACTTTACCTTTATGCTTTCAGCCTGAAACAAGGAACTAGTGTAGCGCTTGGATATTCCACCCGTTTCTCTGGCATCTCAAATAATGATGCCGACCTAAGAAAATTGCTGGAAGGGGATTTGATGCTCTCCTGATGGAAAAGACTGAGATCCTCTGATCTTTAATAAGTCTCTGCCAGGGATTTAAGAACTATCACAGCGAAGGACTCTGAAGTGAAAGAACAATGAAGTTTGTTAGTTTCTTTCTTAAGGAGACAACTCTGTGAAACTGAGGCAGTGGTATGTGATAGCTCAGATTGCTACAAAGATGTCTTTGTGCTCCCACTTGCCCTCAGCCCTACAGTTTAATAGTCCTATTGTCCTCCCAAGAGCGTGGGTGATCAAGTGGTTTTTGAAACCTAGAATATCTTTGAGAAAGGAATTTAAATTTTTAATGAATAGTTTCTGTGGCTGGGAGTAGTTAAGACTGATAAAACTTTCTCTCTCTCTCTCTCTCTCTCTCTCTCTCTTTCTCTCCTTCTCTCCCTCCCTCCCTCCCTCCCTCCTCACATAGACAAATATATATATATAATGCAAGACTTAGCCTTGTAGTTATCACCTGCAAGGCGGGAACTACAGAATTCAGATCTGGCAGATCTGGTGGAGGGAACTACAGAATTCAAACCTGCAAAGGCAGTGTCAGTCCTTTGTTCCCTTAACCCCCGAGAGTCCCAGAATTCTCTCTCGAACAGCAGCAGTAGTGGGAGTTCTCATTTATTGAGCACCTGCTATGTGAATGGCACTGGGATAAGCGTTTTCATGTTGCAGCTCATTGTATCTTTGCAGCACTGTGGCTGCAGCACCGATGTCATTCTCACCTGGCAGGTGAGAAGGGTCCTTGCTCAGCTCCCACAAGGGGCCTGCAGCAACTTTCTGCTGTTGGTGTCTGGGGTGCATCGGCTTTGCTTATTCCAGGAAGTGGAGCTTCTCTCTACGTCTCTGGCTGTCCATGTTCTCTTGTGTCCGATGGTTTTCAAAGCACGTGCCTTGGGACTTTATGGTGGGTGCATTTCTTCCAAGCAACAAGGATAAATTTCTTTCTCTGAACTTCATATAACCCTGCTGGCGGTTAGAATGGTAAGGATAGGCTTGAACAGGGCCTTTCAGGTAAGGTTGTAGTTGGGCCTGAGAAGGGCTTCTAGGAGGTAGAGAGAGTGGAAACCAGAGACTCGTACTGTTTTCTGTGTCCTTGTCATGTTCAGGGAAATTCAATTAGGGTGTCTAGACAGTGTGACGGCTGGGAACACGAATAAAGGTCCTTCTTGCCTGGAGAAGACCGTTGTGGGAAGGACTGCTTCTGTGATTTCATTACGAAATGATGAAATTTCAGGTCTGGAAGGGACTTTCAAAGTGACCTTGTTCAAGTCTCTCACTTTACAGATGAAAACACTGAGGTGGAGAGAACGGAAGTGACTTGTCCAAGGTTATAGAGTTATTTAAGTGATAAGAGAGGTTTTCAGGCCACAGGAGAGGGTCAGGTACATGCATCGGTAGTCCAGAAACAGAAGCGAGTGCTTCTCGCTGAAATGAAGTTGTGCCAAGCTGAATATCCCTCAGGACTTTGCTCTCGATACCTTTTCCCAGGGAAATCTTCACGTGGATTTGAACCAAGCATCCCTCTTTGGCGTATTCCTGTGAGTAGAGGTCATTGACGTGATTTGTATAGAACACGGGTAGTTATGCACTGAATTCATTGGCTTCACAAGCTGCTCTGTAACAGCTAACTTTAGCAGGGAGATTGAGTGGTACAATTTTTAATCAGGAATGGCTTCAGGGAAGCATGGGTAAACAGACCGAGTATTTGATTTCTTTCTTCTGGCTTTGCTGACGGTTGCTTCGAGAGCTGAAAAACAAAACAAAAACCCAACTAAATTTTAGCAGAGAAGTTATTAAAACCCATTGTTTGATATGGTCCTACATCTCGTGCTTTGACTACCACACCTTCAGAAAAATCACTGGAACAGTAACTGTTGACTATTCTGTTTGTTTCGGGGAAGCAAAATTTTTTTTCTGTGACTTTGTCTTTATAGGAAAAATCATTCTTAAGGATTTTAACTAGTGCCAAGTGTTGCTGATTCTCAGTGTGATTCCAAGTCTCCTGTGATGGTTAAGGAAGAAAGGAAGAGAGGCTGGTCCCTGATTCCTGCACAGTTAGGAAGTAGGGCTTGGCAGTGGTCACTTGAACTTGAGATTTCCCATTCTTGTACTTGACTTGGGAAGAGCTGAACACTTTGAAGGATGAAAATCTGTTCCCATAAATTTGTACTTAATTCTTTGAAATGAGTAACTCTATATTTCTTAGCTTATCTCTGAGATTGTGGAAAGATAGATTGCAGTGGCAGCTTATAGTTTTGGAGCGTTCATCATTTAAAGAAAAATGCTGCGATATTAATGTTTTTCTTAGCTTCCCTGTCTAAGGTTTGAAGCTCTTTTGACCTTATTGCTCAAGGTCAAAAGACTGTGTTGTGCTACTCAGTTTATTTTGAAGTCACTTATACTGCCTAGGAAGACTTGTTGGGTCCTATCAGCCAAATGATAAGTATTTATTACTTGCCAAGTACTCTGCTAAATGCTGAACGTGTGACAATGATGATTCCCTGCTGTGGAGTTTTTAGCCTCGCAAGGGGAGGCAGAAAATAAATGAAGAGATTGTATGTGAGGGTGAGGCCCAGGCTTACAGTTGTAAATGGGAAAGACAGGCCCCTTCAGGAGGGTCCATTTAAAAAAGAGCCAAGTGGTGAAAGGAAAGTCTCTTCAATGAATCGTGCTGGGAAAACTGGTCAGCCACGTGCAGAAAAATGAAACTCAACCACTTTCTCATACTACAGTCGCATGAACGCAAAATGGATGAAAGACTTGGATACAAGACCAGGATCCATTACAAACACAGCAAGGAACAGAAGCAAAACATTCCACAACGTTGGCTTCAGGGGTGTCACTGGGGACGCGAAGGAAAGTAAAAGCAAAAGTAAACAAAGGGGATATCACACTAAGAAGCTTCTGTACTGGGAAAGAAACTATGATTGAAACAGAAAGACACCTATTGAATGGGAGGAAGTATTTGCACTTCAGACAGCCCACAAAGGCCTAACATCCAGGATCTACAAAGAGTTCATACAACTTGATAAAAAGGAGGCGAAGAACCCCGTCAAAACACACACAGAGGCGCTAAATAGGTCCTTCTCCAAAGAAGACAGGAGAGTGGACCTTGATTCAACAGTCACTGTGTGAACAGGTTTCAGTTTCTTCCCCTTCATCTTTTGACTCTTTCTGGAAAGTTCCTTCCTCTCTTGAGCCAGGTAAACATCACTGCCATCATTTTTGGGCCACCCTCTTCCTTTTCCTTGAACGTTGGTGGGAAGGAGAGAAGCTGAGGTCTTGGGGAGAAGCTGGGTCTTGGGGACAAGCTGGGTCTTGGGGACAAGCTGGGTCTTGGGGACAAGCTGGGTCTTGGCAAGTAGCTGGGCTTTGGGGAGAAGCTGGGTCTCCACCATCTTCTTTGAGCCCTGTATCAGGCTTCATGCTCTCTGGATTAATCCACTTTGATGTGGACTTCTATGTTATTTACAACATAAGGATTTCCTGTAAGTCTCTGGGACTCTCTCGGTAACTTTCCTGAGGTGGCCCAAGGAATAACAGTGTCTTTTGTTAGAAGCTCTGCTTTGAAGAATGCATTGTTTGAGAATTATCCTGCTTCCTCTCCTCATTTCATATTTTGCTTCAGATAATGCAGTGGTTTTGCAGCTTTAGCCAAGAACCCTCAAAGCAATTTCTCTCTCCTTTTCTCACTTTCACTTTCTCCCCCCCCCCAAGTCCATGAAATATGGTATAATGAGTTTTTCCAATGTATGTGAATGTTCAATCTTAATTTCCACCCCCCAAATGCTCAATCTGAAAGCTGCCAAGGCCAGACATCATTTTGAAGGGCTTCACAATTTTCAGTAAGAAGTTTTCAGTCTTTCTCCTGAAATCCCAGAAAACTTATAATTAATTTTGCAATTTAGCTGGGTCAGGAGACCATGTTTGTTCTGAATTGCTTGTTTCAAGGCATCTGAGAACAACTTTCAATTAGAGATTCTGAGCCTGTTGTTTTGCTTTCTCTTTACACTTTGCTGAATTCTTCATTTCTTTGAACATTTGTTCCTTAGTGACCAAGGAGGAGTAGGGAGACGGACTGTGTCAGCTGCAGGTTCCATTCTTGTTCCTCAGGAGCAATCACAGAAAGCCTTTCTGGATTGTAGCTCTCTGCCCCTTTCCTTCTTAAGGATAGAGCCCTTCAGGAGTGTTTCCCGAATGTTCTCTGGCTTATGCCACTTGTCATCATAACTTTCAAAACTTAAAATTATCTCAGGGGCCTCCCTGGTGGCACAGTGGGTTAAGCAACGTACTATGAAGCAAATCGCAGTCACTGCAGCACGAGTTCGATCCCTGCTGCCGGCCAGGGAGGGGACCCACATGGCGCA
This sequence comes from Galemys pyrenaicus, assembly GCA_019455555.1. Taxonomy (NCBI): domain Eukaryota; kingdom Metazoa; phylum Chordata; class Mammalia; order Eulipotyphla; family Talpidae; genus Galemys; species Galemys pyrenaicus. Next base: position 3,651,749 of record JAGFMF010012032.1, read on the forward strand.
GCAGACCTCTCCTGCTGTGCCCGCTGCTCCCCTCAGCAGTGTACTTCTGTTGATCTGCCTGTTCTGCTCCCCACTCTGTCTGTGGTGAATCTTCTCACCACCCCCCACACCTCTGGCCTGTACCCCAGTGCTTGTGTGCATAAATAAATAAATCTTTAAAAAAAAATTATCTCAGGTTTGCACATCGAAACTTCTACTTTCTGGGTCATTTTGAAAAACAGCTTTGCTATATGAGAGCGTCCATCTGTGTAAGTCTAGCCCTCCATGTCCTGGCCTCTCCCCATGCACTTGTCCCATCTCCTGCAAGTCCACCTTTCTCCCTGACACTTTTGCAACTCGGCATCTGTGATCCATATACCTACCATACCGCTGCTCTTTTCTACGGGGCTATCAGCCTCACCCCTTCCCTTTCATCTTCTGTCTCCTGTTATTAAAAAAAAAAAAAAAAACGTATTCCCTGTTCAGACACAGAAATGTCAGCAATCAGGGCTGGGCAGAGAAGGCATTGCTGGGCATCGTGTGCCAGCTGGCCACCTACACTTTCTGGGCTTCTCCTGTCACAAGTTCAGTGGCACGGTCAGGAAGGGACCCACTGCTGAAGCCCCTCTAGATGTGGGACTAAGAGACGACAGAATAGAGTCGCCAGCACCAGAGTGTTAGTCTTAGCGCTTGGGTAAGGGAATAAAAAGTAAGGCTATTTTTTAATGTCTGGTGATGATGAATATATACTTATAGTATTAATGGTGCATCTTATTAAGTAGGGTACAGAATTTCAGGTGATGTCTTTCGTGTGATTGGGACTTTAATCTCTTCCTTCATACTCAGGTTCTATTTTTGATTCCTGTGTCACAGAGGCCATAGAAAGCTTAAAAACATAAACAAAATATTTGATTGCCTTTATCTTTTATTAAAGGCAGTTAATTTTTTCTCAAAAATGAGTTAGCACAAGTAATCAAATTGGTTATTTGGGAGGACGTTTTAACCTTTGAAACCTGATGTTTAAACTTAGCATTCTTTGACAGCTGGGTTAGTGGGAGCTGGGAATTCATCTAACACTGAGACATCGAAAATTCTTCCAGAGTCATTGAAGCTTAAAGGCAAGTAAGGACCTATTGCTTCTGCCTGTTTTCAGAATAACATGGGGCAAGAAGAATCAGTAGCTGCTATTATTAACTACAAGTTGCTTTTTTTGAGAAAGGGAGTACACTATACTTAGGTAGTAACAAATATGCCCGGCATACGGCTTCCCTCCTTCCTACCCAGCACAAGGAAGGAAGCAAATCTTCAAGCAAACACTATTTCAGTGAGCACATTTCAGAGGTGCTGGATTTATGGGAGACATCAAAAACACTGCAGCTTCCATCTCTGCCAATCAAGGCTTCATCGGTGCCATATTGAGAAGGGTGCAGGTGAGAGCTGGAGGGGAAGTAGTTGGCCACGTACATTTCCCTATAACACTTATTCGAACATCCATACTCAGTGCTACTACAATCCCCTAAACATGGTTGTCTTTGTAGTTTAAAAATCATCTCTTTCTAAAATTATATTGTGGGAGAGTCATAAGGGCATCATTTGCTGTATCATTATTCTTTGCTGAATCAATTGGGCTATCAAATACATCAGTGCTCGTACTCTATTGTGCTGGGTGCTAATGTGAGTCACATGATGCTAGTTTTAGTCACATTGCATTGTTCTCTTATTCAGCATTGACTTCCTCACAAGTCTGTGTGATAGTTCTCTATCAAATCACAAATATAAAGACTCTTGGAGGCTGGCAACTATTTACTGCCAAGGACCTGGTGTCAGATATTTTTGACTTTGCAGATTTCATGGTCTGTGTCTTAGCTGCTTAACTGTGCTGTTCTGTGTGAAAGCAGCCGTGGATGGCGTGTCAGTGAGCAGACCTGACTGTGTCCAGCTAAATGCCACAGCAGCAGACGACAGGCCGTGGGCACTGTTCACGGACTTACGCCTTAGGGACCAGGCCGGCACTGCAACAGAGAGACGTGGCTGCTTGGGGACCTGCTGTTATGGGGGACACCCGCCTTGTTGGGAAACAAGAAGTGAGCAGCTACTTATTACCTGTGGCCACTGTGTACCTGGTGCAGTGACACCAGTTCGTACAACTCAAGAATAGCTGGAAAATTGGATGTTTATGCAAAATACTTTTATAGTGGGCAACTAATTTGGGTTTCTTTAGGAAGTAATGTAGGTCAAACTACACACCTTTGTGAGCTCTTTTTCTGGTCTGTGGGATCTAGTTTTACAAATCCTGGTATTATACTGCAGGTATTATAAGAACTGTCTGGAGGACAGTGGCCATGTGCAAGCCACATACACAATTCAAAGTCACACGTGTCCAAGATGGCATGTACCCCTAAATTCTGATCCGTTCATAGTAACTGCATGAGGGGCAAAATTCTCAATACTTTCCACCAATATGATGAAGAAAAATAGACCAGGAATCCAAGTTCATGGTCTCTTCAAGAAAGGAACACTAACTCCTTTGTTCCGGCTGCTAACTCACCCTCTAGGTGCCTATTATAAACATTAGTAGTTGATCTACCACTCTTTTCTGCTGAGCCTGGAGAAAAATTTCACAGTGATTCTTAACTAGGGCTCAAAAAAGTCACAACCAATTAATTGGTTGTGTTTTCTGATACATAAGGGACGTATCGCTCTTGTTCCAGAGGATTCTCTTTAAAATGTTTTTGGAATTAACTGAGAAAATGGCTTTGGGCCTTTTATTATATGACTTTATTCTGAAAGAAATCTTGCTAAAAGTTGGTCTTCACTCAAGAACACTTGAAAAAACTCTTACTTGGATGAACAACAAATCGGAAAAAGGCCAGATTCTGTTCACATGACAGCATCAGAGTTTTAGATTCAAACTTAGGGAACTGAAGACTATCCAAAGTCGGAGGTGCCCTTAAGGGGTATTTGGTAGCGTTCCTTCCTTGAAGAGACCATGAACTTGGATGTCTGGTCTATTTTTCTTCATCGTTTTGGTGGAAAGTAGTGAGAATTGTACAAGTAGTCCCTTGTGCAGTTACTATGAACAGATCAGAATTTGGGGGTACATGCCATCTTGGACAGGTGTGATTTTGAATTGTGTATGTGACTTGTACATGAGTAAAACTTGCTTTCTTTCCATTTTGGTCATAAAAATTGCATTTTCTTGGTTTTCTCTCATCACTTCTTAAGCTGCCTTCTATGAGTCTAACCCCTTCTTGTCTTTCAGGTTTTATCTCCAGGAATTCTGTTCTGTCCATTCTAACCTGCTTTGAACCTGGCTCTTTTCTAAACTTTTTTTGATGTTGAGAACTGTACAAATTTAACCTTGACTTTCGACCAGGAAGATAATATGATATATAAGCACACACTTGTGTGCATATGTTAGTAGCTCTGGTGAATTATAACTTGTTTCTTTCTCTTAAAAACATTAGCTACATTATATCGAAACCGTAGTCTCATGTCTTTTACTGGCAACATAGTATTTTACTATCTTAATAGCTCATTATTTATCTGGAAACTTACTGATCTATATTTAGGTTATTTCCAATCTTTAGCTTTTATAAACAGCTATAGTAAATGTTTACTTAAAAGTTATTTTGCAACCTCTGAAGTGGGAATTTTTGTCTGATTCTTAAAAGTGAACTTGTGGGATTCCAATAAATTCAAATACTTCATGCATATTTAGTTTGAGTGTGGGGTGCCATTTTGCACCTTATTATATCAATGTATCTGATCTTTTCTTACAGGATGGGTGAGAAGTAGCAATTGTGACTTAGATTTACATTTTTCTTACATGAATTTGTCCTCTACTTATGCTTACAGGCTCTTTTTATTTCCTTTTATGTGGTCTGTCTTCAGAAGTTTTGCCCAATTTTCTTTCTGATTATTGAACTTTATGTATAGAAACTTCATATATTAGAAAAAAATCATCTTGCTATGCTTGTTTGTTGTGTTTTGTTAAAATTTTTGTTTATCTGGGGACTCCATGCTTTTTGTTTTGTTTTATCTTATAAATGTGATAAATTTCAAGATAAGCTTTGGCACATTGAACCATCTTTGCATTCCTGGTGTAAGTTCTACTTAGTCATGGAATGTTCTTTTAATGTGCTGCTGGGTTTGGATTCTGTTTCCCTATATCATATTTAGAAAATTTTCGGATGTGAGATTGGATGTGTTTTCTTTTTGAATTCTGATATATTACTTTATTTAATCTTTATGAGATGAATTTAGAAATTTAACGTGCATTGAAATTATTCACTCTGTAGTTATTTGGTAAAATTCTCTTCTGAAACTCTTCAGATCTTTGTTTTCCTGAGAGACAGTTCTTTGACAATTTCCTCTATACTTCCCTGACTGGTGTGGTTTTTCTACTGCTTCTTGCACTCAATTTTAGTAATTAATATTTTCCTAAAAACCCATGCGTTTAACTTATATTTTCTAATTTATTTGCATAGAATTTAACAAAAACATCTTTCTTCCTCCCCTTGCTATCCAAGGTTATTTCCTCATGACTTTGAGATTTTTTTTGGTTAAGAAATAAACAGCATATTACAAGTATTCCTGCAGGTGTTTTTTTTTTTTTTTTAATGTGACATTAAAGGAGGCTCTGCATCACTTAGCCATCCATAGTGTATTAAAACTTCACTTATTCCTTACCAAACTATTATAAAGTCCAGAACTTCAGTTGATTATCCTTTTCTCTTCTGACAGGCCCTGAAGAAGAAGACAGTGATGACGACCCTGAACTTGAAGGCAGAGACCCTGACACTTGGCATGTGGGTTTTAAGATCTCGTGGGACATAGAGACTCCTGGCCTGGCGATACCCCTTCACCAAGGAGACTGCTATTTTATGCTCGGTAACTAGGAGACTCAAAACTATGTTGATGCTCTGTTTTCTAAGTTCTAGATTACTGGGTACACGTGCTTTGAAATTAACTTTTCAGGTATTTTATAGTAATAATGAAACTTATGTGTGTCACTTTTTTTTGTTGTTGTTTTTTGGAGACTGCTGATTTTTAGAAGTTGCTTTTCTTTTCATCCTAAGTGTCTATGGTGTTTCCCAAATGCGCAAAAATAATTTTGAATATTCTTCATCAGAACTACTAAGTCATCTAAATCAACTCATCAGAGTAAAGTCTTAAAAATATTTTCCTGCCTATATAAGTTCTTAATGAGAGAGTTTCTTCTAGTTATGAATTTAGTTCTTCCCAGAACAGAGGGTCTTTCTCTCCTCTTCTCATTTAGTTCTCTGGATGCAATTTTTAAGCCATGGTTAGGCAAACTGAAACTGTAGAGCTGGTTTTTACTTTTCTGCTCTAAGTTTTTGGGCTTTCTACTTGTTCAACATCTTTACTCAGAAAGCTTCCCAGGGCTCACTCTTGGTTCTAACTCCTGAGTTTTCAGAGCTGATCTTGCTTTTACCTGCCTGGGGGTTTCTACTTCTGTGTTAGTTTTAGAGCTAGGAGCCCCAAGATTCAGTCAGCATTCATGATCAGAAACATTCATGACTGATTACTTTGAGGGTCCACTCTGATCCAGGCCCTGTGCAAAGTTCTAGGGCAGATATTGGAGACAGATTATGGCTGGAGTTTTTCTTCTAGGAATTCAAAATTTAGAATAACTCCTTAGGACATTGCTTCATGGAACATTTTCCAAATTTTGGTCTTTCAACTTCAATGTTCTTGCCACCATACTGCTTGTATCATGTACTATTTCTCTTTAAAATAAACCTGCTTCTTTTCTTTTACTAAAATGAACTTACTTAGAAGGAGATTTTTATATCACTGTCAAGTAGAAAACCATCCCTTGGCATAATTAGAAGAAGTGTTTTGTAAATATATTTTATTTTTTTTAAGATTTATTTATTTGTGCATATAAGAACTGGGGTACAGGCTAGAGGTGTGTGGGGTGAGAGGATTCACCAGAGACAGAGTGGGGAGCAGAACAGGCAGATTGACTGAAATACATGGCTGAGGGGAGCAGCGGGTGAGGCAGGAGAGGTCTGCTGTGCCATGTGGGTCTCTTCCTGGCCGGGGATCAAACTCATGCTGCAGTGGCTGAGGATACTTCACAGTGCAGTGCTCAATCCTTTGCGCCACTAGGGAGGCCCCATGTTTTGTAAATATGTAGAGCAAGTAAAACAGTCCTGAGTGCCTGCTGCTTTTGTTGCTGGAGATTCTGTGTCCGAGTCCTGGCCTGTCTGTTAGCAAGGGAGATTAGTAACTAGCTGGTAGAGCGGTGTTAACGGCATCATGGTGCCAATCTGTTTCCCCTCAGTGTCAGCGGGAAGATTGGAAGGTCGTTTTATAGGGAATTTCCTCTCACAGCTGAGTCACTGGTACGTTCATGAATGCTGTTTCTTTACCTCTTCAATTCTCCTCATCAGGTGAGTCCTGCAGTTGTTGAGCACAGATCTCAGTAACCCCGAGTGCTTTCCACTTGCACCCCGCTTTACAGTCATAAACCTGTGCCACGTGAGCCACCTCACTCAGCGTCATAAAACTCTGAGCTGTTGCAGTCATTCTTCTCTTCAGCGATTTGCCCATTGCCCTGTGATCTCTCGGTCGGAGGCAGAACAGGACCGGAATGGGTTGTCATTTTCATTTACATTCCCCCACTCTGAACGGGGCCATTTAGACTTGACCCAGACATACTGAAATCTGTGTAGGAATATATTTAGGGTTAAGGTCACCCCCTCCCTGTCCCTTCCCTGCTTGCCTCAAGGACTAAGTTTCAGCTCTGAAGTCTCGGCCCCATCATGAAATGTCATTTGTGGACAAAACAAATGTATTACCCAATTGTGGATATTTACTTTGAATCTAAATGGCTGTTAATTTTGGCCCACAAATCACTTTCCTTTGGATACTTTGCTCAGGAGTTTCTGTTAGCAACGTGCATTGTCAAAATAAACAAGAGCCCATTGGTGCTATTTTTAATAGCTTTGTCAGTTTTCTGTACATAAAAGAACTGAGGACACACTGGCTAAGTTTCAGCTTCTACCATTTATTTAATAGCATATGTCTCCTTTCTCATAGAAAAAGTAATACACACTCACTGTAGATAAAAAGAAACCCTGCAAAATAAATAATGAAGGAGAAATTTAAAAACTAGCTTCATGCTTCTTTTAATACATTTCAGGTTTTTTTCTATACACATCTATATGGAATAATATTAATAAACAATAACAGCAATATTTATTGGGGGCTAAATACAAATCAAGCTTTTTTTTCTTTAATCTCAGTAACACTAAGAAGCAGCTGTTCACTATAGTGAAAAAGAAAATTCAGGACTCAGGGCCTTCCTGGTGGCTCAAGGGGTTGAGTGCCACACTGTGGGGCTTCCACAGCCACTGTAGCGCGAGTTCGATTCGGGGGGAGGGGACCCACATGGCGCAGCAGACCTCTCCTGCCTCCCCGCTGCTCCCCTCAGCAGTGTGTTTCAGTCAGTCTACCTGTTCTGCTCCCCACTCTGTCTCTGGTGTCTCTGGTGAATTCTCACCCCCCACACCTCTGGCCTGTACCCCAGTTCTTGTATGCATAGATAAATAAAACCTTTAAAAAAAAAGGAAATTAAAAAAAAACCCAACAACTCAGGACTCTACTGATGTATTTCCTTAGCCATTTACATAACCAGTAAGAAGCACAGCAATGAGCTTGTCATTTTACCCCAGCTGGGCTCTGACATCCCATGTCTGGCCATCCCTCTTCCCACAGTGTGGGAACCCTGCTTCCTCCACCTAACCCCGCCCTGGTGAGATGCCTCTGACTGGCCTAGTGACTCTAGGACCAAACTCTCAGGAAGGGAAGTAAAAGAGACTATGACAATGGCCCATGTGTGCCTTTCTTCCCTGTTTCTTTTTAAATTTAGGTGGTTTTTGCCTTAGCAATAGATGAAGAACGAAATGTCCGTTACATTGTCTTTTTGACTGAGATTCATAACGAGGGCACAACTGTAAACAACATTGTGTGTCTTTAGCTCTTATACTTGAGAAACAAAAGTGGGTGTTATTATTTAATAGGAGCTGATATCCACGACAAAATATCCCTTCCTCATCTCCACCTCGTGGTCTCTCCGTCTCTTAGATACGGACGAAATAGCTAAAATAGGCAGGGTGCCCCACAGAGCTGGCCTGGCCCAGTGCCATGTATCCGGAGTTCACATTTAGAATGTATTTTCTTACTAAGGTGTCATATTTGATTTCTTTTTTTTTTAAGATTTATTTATTTATGCACACAAGAACTGGGGTACAGGCCAGAGGCAGAGGATGAGAGGATTCACCAGAGACAGAGAGGGGAACAGAACAGGCAGATCGACTGAAATACACTGCTGAGGGGAGCAGCGGGGAGACAGGAGAGGTCTGCTGTGCCATGTGGGTCACTTCCCTGGCCGGGGATCGAACTGATGCTGCAGTGGCTGTGGCTTCTTCATAGTGTTGTGATTAACCCCTTGTGCCACCAGGGAGGCCCCTCACATTTGATTTCTAAATGAATTTTCCTCTATCTCCTCTTAAGCAAAATGGAATAAAGCAAAACTAAAAGCAACCTCGGTCTAATGTTACCTCTTCTCTTGCTCTTTAAAACCTAAGGAGTGTGAGGAAGCCCATGGAGGGGCCACAGCCTCATGCAGGTATCTGAAACCTGAACTTAGCAGCACTTATGAAAAGGAAACAGTTTAGCTCAATTTATAATAATATATTGGTCTGCAGAGGAAGTGCAGGCTGAGCCCCGCTGTCTCAAGTAAATACTCCAGGGGTGTCTGATGGGGACCGTGTGGGGTGCCTGGAATAAATCGGCAGCCCGTGGGAGCTGGTGAAGGGCCCTCTGGCAGTGCCCCCAGGACACGCTTAACTGGGCTTGTCACGGTTTTGCTTTTAAATTAGGATCTTTGCCCTAATCTCAGAGTTAGACAAGACCAGATTTGCAAACAGATTTACAGTTTTCACTAATTTTCCAACCAGGACTTCAAAACGCACTTAAGGTGGGGGGCGGGGGGGCAGTACACTCTGGCCTTTCTCAGAGGAGGGTGATTTACTTCGCCACAGATGTTTTCCATAGAACGAACGTAACCGGGGAGCGAGGGACCCGAAAGAGGTTGGGAGACAAACTTGGGGTTTGTGTTCTGTGTAACGGATCACACAGTTCAAGGGACATCAACCAGATTATGTCCGTTAGCCAGGGGCTGGACGCGGAGGTAGCCGTCCCAGGACAGCGGTGAACGCCCGGCGGACACGGGCACGTGTCTTCACACCCGGCCCCCTTGTCACAGCTTCTCACAGGTGACTTCTGACCCTGTTCTGTGGGTCTCCTGGCTCCTGTTTCCACAAGCCAAGTAAATATCATTTTCAAATGTCTGTTGGGATAACAAGCTGTTTCAAAGCTTTTGTGGCCAAGTGCAGAATTCCATCGCAAGAAAACGAGAAAAGCAGTATAACTGGAAATCACTGTGTGTCTTTTTTCCTGCTTCACTTCATCAACAGCTTAAGGGGGCGCAATGGCCGGGTCACTTGCTCTCAGGTGACCAGGTTCCTGGCGGGCGGCACTGTCCGCAGGCCAGGTGTCCTCTGCGCCTCTGAGGTGAGGTTATGCTGAAGGGTCTTTGTGAGGCCAGAAGGAAATGCACGGAAGGCGCCTGGCCAACTGCGACTGAAAGGGGAACCCTATCAAGAGGCCGGGCCCAAGCGCTGGGTCTAGAGAACTCTCCAGGCGAGGGGTGACACAGGGTGCCCAGCACCTGCTCCTCTCTCGCCTCCTGCTCCCCATCTCGTCAGCAGTTTTAAAAAAAAATTATTTATGCACACAAGAGCTGGGGTGCAGGCCAGAGTTGCAGGAGGGGAGAGGATGCACCAGAGACAGAGTGGGGAGTAGAATAGGCAGAGCGGCTGAAATGCACTGCTGAGGGGAGCAGCAGGGAGGCAGCGCAGTCTGCTGTACCATGTGGGTCCCCTCCCTGGCTGGGGATTGAACTGGTGCTGCAGTGGCTATGGATGCTTCCTAGTGCTGCACCTTAACCCCTTGCGCCACCAGGGCGGCCCTGCTAACTGATTTTCTGAGCGTGAGAAGAGCTGACGTCCTGCCTGGTCGAGTGGGCCCTGTGGTCATCTGGGTCTCTGTGGCAAGGCTGTTTGCCCAGCGAGCCCCGCCAGTGCGTGGCGCTTGGAGCTCGGGCTCACCCTCTCCCGCGTAGCTGGACTCGGAGCAGCGAGCAGCGCAGCCCCGAGCGGACGCGCCTTCTGCTTCTGGCGCCGACGCGAGCACTGTGGCTGGAGTCTGTGCAGGAAGAGCAGGGCCTCTGGGCAGCTACAGCTCTTCTGCGGGCTGGGGACTGGCTGTGGCAAGTGTGGGGTCTCTGCCGGGCCTCCGGGGGCCCCAGCCCTGCCCCGACTTAGACGTTTGGTTCAGAGCGAAGGTTTTTGTTATTTCATCCCTGACCCTTTCCCTCCTCCCCTCCCCTCTGACTAACTGAAATAAAAAAGGGCCTGTAATTTATGGCTTAATCATAAATTCTAAGTAATTATGCTTTATTACCTCTCACGGGTCTTGAAAGGTAGGTGCTATGTTCTGCTTTCCGCCGGGGCAAGGGACTAACAGAGCCGGTCATAAATTAGCCCGGCTGGCGGCCGCGTGAGCCACTGCCGTCTAAGTGGAAAGTGCTGGAACAGCCCAGCGAGCCTCCCCTGTTTGTTTTCACCTTGAAAGCGAGAAACGCGATAGTGTCTGTCGGACTGCTGCTCCAGTGTGAACTTGGGGCGCTCGTCTCCCTTTTCGGCAGTTGCTTCTGGCTTCTTCCTTGGCTGAAGTTGCTTCTCTGCTGGAACTTTCTAAAAGATGCCCCAGAATCCTGACACTTCAACATGAGCGTTTAGACTCAATGGTTGATTCTTGGTACTCGTTAAAGGTCGGGGAGGGCATGGCTGGAGGCACAGATTATGAAGAGGGGCCCAGGTGTATTCCTGGGTACCTGAACCTGTTCGCCTGCCTCTCATAAGCTCTTGTCACCCAGGCCTTTTTGCTTATTTCTGTATCATTTGTATCTTGGACTTTCCCGGAAATGCCTTTGATGAGTGTATAAAAGGGTCCACTCCGTGCTGGAGGAGTTGAATGCCTGCCTCCCTCCCTCCCTCCCTCCCTCCCT
>JAGFMF010012032.1:3663159-3952416 GCA_019455555.1 Galemys pyrenaicus
CCTCCCTCCCTCCCTCCCCTTATTTCTTTTTATTTTATGCATACAAAGCTGGGGTACCAGCCAGAGGTGTGGGGGGGGTGGGTGAAAGGATTTACCAGAGACAGAGTGGGGAGCAGAACAGGCAGATCCATTGAAATACACTGCTGAGGGAGCAGCGGGTGAGGCAGGAGAGGGCTGCTGCACCATGTAGGTCCCTCCCTGGCTGGGGATCGAACTCACTCCGCAGTGGCTGCAGAAGCCCCACAGTGCTGCGCTCAACCCCTTGCACCACCAGGGAGGCCCTGTATTTATTTCTTAAAGCAAATCTATCCCATAGGGAGCTCTCCCCCTGTGACCCCCATTTTTTTTCCTAAAAAAAAGAAAATTGATGGGGATTGACTGCTACTGGGGAATGGGTTCTTGTAGGGTAGGAACATGCCCTAAGATTCGTCCTGGACACAGGCTCCATGACTCCATGAACACACTCTGAGTGGTGGCCTTTCAGTGAAGACTTGGTATGTGAATTATACATCTCAGTAAAGCCCTTTTAACGAAAGGAAGTTGAGCGTTAGAGTCTAATACCCTATTCAAGGTGACATACCGAGCGGAGTTTATGTTTAGAACCTGTTTTTTCTGAGACCAAAGCTTTCTTCCACATTGTTTCTTCCGCTGAATTAGGCTATCTCTACTAAATATAGAGTCATGGGATCCTTTTTCTTTAAAACGAGAAAAAAATGGAATGAGTAGCAGGTGAATACCTGAATAAGAAGTGTAATAGAATTAACCACATGGAAGTTCTCTTGGACTTTCCTATCAGTTCCTTTGGTTAATATTAATTTATATTATTACATTTGTTATATTAATGTAAACATGGTGAATATATTTTCATATATGCTGTGTGTTTAGTCACTCACTGTAGCATATTTCAACAAAAACTGGAATTTCACTGCATATGACATTAGTTATATTTTCCTTACTATGTCGTTTCCTTATTGTGATCGTTTCATGTCAGTACCTCATTCACATAATTGTCATTGTTATCAAAACAATGTGGTAGAAATAAAGTTTTCAGTAGTCAAAGATGATCTTGAGTGGAAAGTGAAAAACTACCACTGTCCTCAAATTCCAGAGTTAACTATTTTTGTACTGTATCTGCATATTCCTTTAACTGGTAACCACTTCACTCTTAAACATATACTTACTACTGCTGTTTTCTCATCCAACAACTTCTCCATTAAGAAAAATGTGGACTTGGGGCCTACCTGGTGGCCTAGGGGTTAAGCCGTAGCGCTTTCACCACTACTGCCTGAGTTCTATCCCCGGCCAGAGAGCTGACCACATAGGGAGCTGCAGCCCTTTCCTGTCTTGCCCACGGCTCCCCTCAGCAGTATATTTCAGTGGATCTGCCTGTTCTGCTTCCCAGTCTGTCTCAAGTGAATCCTCTCAAACCCCACACCTCTGGCCTGCACCCCAGTTCTTCTACATAAAAATAAATCTTTAAAAAAAGAAAGGAAAAATGTGACATTGACTTACTTATACTTTCTCTCACATTTGCTAAGCTTTGTTAACATTTATTTTTATATTTTTTCTTAATTGATGATTGTTATAAACAATACAGATACGCTCTCCTGGCTTTTAGAGTGTAACTCAGGAAGTTTAAGTTCTGTTGCCTCTCCATCCCCATCATTACTTCCATATTTTTGAAGCTAATAGCATTTGCATAATAACGCATTATTTTGATCAGATGACCATACTTGCTCTGGGCATTGGTTCTGAAATATAAAAACCAGTATATGACAGTGTTTCCGTATGTGTTTTTAATTTCAGAACCAAATAGAGTGACTTGGTCCATTACTAGCAAGTATGAACCACTGTAATCAGCAAACTTATGTCAGTTGAAAGAGAATGTTACAAATGATGAAATTTCATATTCATCAAAGCCCGGATTTCTGCTCTGTGTTTTGTGTTGGGACCTTGATGACTCATGTTGCTCCCCTGCCTGGAACCTGAAGGTGCCTATCTCTGTTCTTGCAGACGGAGACTCCCGCTGCATGCAGTTCTGCGCTGCCTCAAGCTGATTCATTCTGTTTTGATAAACAGTGGCTCCCTCGAGCCCACCTGCAGTTATCGTGTTTGTTTTCTCCCCATTTGTACTCCTTTGCTAATTTCACTTTTGCTTGGGTCCCATGTCCTTCTTGAAACTTTCTAAAAATGCCTTCAATCCTATATATATTAGAATCCTAAATTTTTGTGGGCTCGACAGCAGCTTACACAATATTTGGAACGTGGAACACACTTTAATAAGTTGAGTCGGGGAGTGAATGAATGAACCAAGGTCTACCATTGTTCTTTCTATTTTTTCCATTTCATGACAATATACTCTGGCCCTACAGGCAAAAGAAAATACAGATTCTGTCTTTGAAAGCTCCAGGCTGGAAAAGGGTTTGAAGAACCTCCTTGAAACAGGTGGCTGTTGGCTAACAGCTTGTGGAATCTTCCATAGTAGTCTATTCATTCAGTGACCATGCTTTACTCCCTCAGATCTAATACAAATAACTGTGACATCCCAGAATTTTCCAAGTTGACAGTGTTGGGATCAGTCTGTATAATCTTTTCCAAATTGATTATAGTTCTCTGTGTTGGGTTCTTTGAAGCTGAGGATGGGTATGTTACTGAGAACTGTGAGATCCTTTTATTCTTTCATTTTTTTTTTTTCAGTTACCCTCTGTAATGTGACATTTCTGTGTCTGGGTTGAGAAAGTGGCATTTACCCCTTTTGACTGGTAGTCTGAATATACCCTCCTTGGCTCTCTAGCTGTGTAACAAAGCACCTGAAAGGATGAGATGCAGAAAAGAGTTTTTCAGACTTTTGATCTGATTGCACCTCCTTGTATATTTTTGGCCACTTTTAGAAGAGAGTAGAGAAATGACCATAGATGAAGCCATAACATGTTGTTTTATGAAGATTTGAGCTCAAGATTAGACCAGAATAAGTTTAATTTCACCAAATTAATCATTTCCTGCAGCAGATTTCAAGGTCAAACCATAAACTCAGTGGTGGAAGAATCTTTCAGTTCTTCTGTGGAATAGTTTTTCTAGGCTCAATAAGCATTTAAAAATTTTAGAGAGACCTAAGTTGTAGTCCGTCAATTCATTGCAGTGACTTTGTTTCAAAGCTTTGTTCTAAAATTGGACCTAGTACAAGTCCTTTTCCTTATCTTTGTTTACTTGATTCTCTCTACCTTGTCAGATTTTCCTCTTTTTTAAGGTTTATGGATAACCCACCTGTTTACAGATGGCATTAAAAATTAGAGTAGGGGGCCTCCCCCATGGCTAGGGGTTAAGTCTCAGTGCTACCAATGCAGCTGTCCACCACAATGACCTGAGTTCAATCCCTGGCCAGGGAGGGGACCCACATGGCACAGCAGACCTTTCCTGTCTCCCCGCTGCTCCCCTCAGCAGTACATTTCAGTCGCTCTGCCTATTCTACTTCCCACTCTGTCTCTGATGAATCCTCACTCCATACTGCTGGCCTACACCGCAGTTCCTATATGCAGAAATAAATAAAAATAAATCTTTAAAAAAATTTCGAGTAACCACAATGCAGGGACATCAACCAGAGTGGGTGCTACCTCCGTTTCTCCCGTGCTTAGAGTGATGGTACAGAAGGCTTATGTCATCTACCAGAGCTGAGTGTTTCAAGAACCAGTACTCAGTTATGCCCTACATGCAGCTCTTAGCAATGACAGGAAGTTACCAAACATTCCGGGAGAACTTCCTGTCTGTTTTCCTCGTGTTAGCTGGAAACCATCATCATGTTCTGAGTTGCCAGTGGAGAGTTAGATGTGAGAGATGGGTTACTAATGAGGGATGTGTAAAGGTATATGGAGTGGCAGAAATTTCGGGCTTAAGTGGCTGCTTCTGTCTCATGCGTGTACTTTAATGGGGGTGTTCTGGTCCCCACAGTTTGGCAGCAAGCAGAAGTGAAGGCTCCATTTCCACAAAGAGGGAATAGAAGAAAATATTTTCATTCAGCTTTTACATTAGCCTAACCTCTGCCCCACCTCAGCTGTCTGCTTCTGCTCTGCCTGCTTGTCTTACCCAAGGCAGTTCTTACAAAGTTGGGTTAAAGTTCTGTTTGCATATTTAGAAAGCAGAAAGGAATGATTAACCTCAAGAATCTGTTCTCTTCACAACAACAAACTAAACATTCCATAAAAGTTAATTTAAAAATAAAGAGAGAGAGAGAGGAAAACTCTGTACCTTGAGGTCCTCTTTACCTTTGTACTTGTTTTTATAAAAGAGTCTTCACTTTCGTGGAAATCGTATTGGGGGACAAGTCATAAAACTAACTTATTGTTTCCACTAACAGCAATATGGCATCATTTTATTTGGGGGGGGTTCATGCCTATTTTCTGGTGATCTTTTCATTGAATATTTCCCTTTGGGTCTTTGAAAAATGATAAATACTGTTTTTTTTTTTACCGCAGAGTGCAAAAGTAACAATACTTAACATTCAGCCAGAGATGCTACCAATTTTAAGGTGTATTTCAATTTTAGGGATGTCAATATGAACAAATAATGTGTACCATTAGAGTTAATGAAATGTGGTACATGCACGTTGTAGAGAATGACCATAGGAACTCTAAGATAATAAAAATGCATCCTAAAATGACATAGGCTAGAACATCATAACTGTTTGTGTTAAGTCCTTCTAATTTTTTTAAAAGATTTATTTATTTATATATACAAGAGCTGGGGTACAGGCCAGAGGCACGGGGGTGAGAGGATTCACCAGAGACAGAGCGGGGAGCAGAACAGGCAGATGGACTGAAACACACTGCTGAGGGTAGCAGCAGGCGAGGCAGGAGAGGTCTGCTGCGCCCTGTGGGTCCCTTCCCTGGCTGGGGATCGAACTCACGCTGCTGTGCCGCGAATGCTTCACAGTGCGGTCGGTGCTCAACCCGCTATGCCACCAGGGAGTCCCTCTAGGTAGTTTTAATATGCTTTAGGCTTTTAGTATCTTATTTATTAGGTGAAATGCATCTGGGGACTGTGCGTGCACAGGATGTGTGCCTACAATGCTGCTCCTAGAGGCAGAATCCTGCCCTCTGCGCCTCACATTCCAGCTAGAAGCTGAGTCCGTCTCAGAGCCTGCTGGGTATATCTGTCAGGCACAAGCCTCTTCAGAATAAATAGTCACGTGTCAACCTTCTTTTCCCTTTTTAAATCTTACTCCCATGCTCCACCCTCACCCCTTCCTGCATCCAGCACAAGTCTTTGCAGTTCCTCGTGTATTCAAGGTGCTGGAAGTTGTGTTAATCTAACCCTAGGTTCCATCAAGCCTCTCTTGGGAATCTAGGAATAGGGCACATTCAGGCCCGAGTCTCCCCTGATATCCTGCAGGAAGCTCCCCTCCCCCTTTCAGTGGCTATTAAATTCTGAAAATGTTCTCAGTCATGGATGTCCCCATGTCTAGGAAAATAAGGTCATAAATATTAAGATTGAGAGATGAGAATGGACAGGTGAGTAAGAATGAAAAGCTTCAGTGATTGTGTGAAGCTGGGAAGATTGGATTTCAGTATTGGGCTGATTTAGCTCAGGAGTGCCTTCAGCAAAGCTCCTGATTGTTAGTTTAAGAAATTTGGGGGTGAAATAGCCCTGGTGATATACTGGGCCACAAAACCAAGCAAGTCAGGTCTGAGTTAAATTTAGGGTGACCAGTGTCCTACCTTGTGTTGCGGGAGTGGGGCGAGTACATCTCACGGTGTGGGGGCTCTAGTGTTAAAGCCAGAAAAGTTGTGGGCATGAGCTGGTTACCCAGCGTAAAGTGTGCCTTTGCACCTGTGGTCTTTTCTCTGTGAGATGAGATTTCATGCTACAGTGAATGTCCAGAGCTGTTTTCACCCATCGATGGAGCAGGCGGAGTTTAGCCCGAAAAGAACAAGAGCTGCTTTTCTATTTGTTTTCTTGAATAAATTCCGCAAACTGATTCCACTTGACTATACTTGACTGCAGACTCAGTCAAGTTTTAGCTGTATTCTGAGATAAGTGGGACAAATAAATATCCTTTAATGTTTTCTTTCTACAAATGACTAGGCATTGTCTTTCAAAGCTGGGAATGCCTTTAGTATGTCTTTTCAGATCTACCATCTGTGAACTCTGGGCCACTTTTACAGACTTAGAGTTTTAGATAAATTAGAAGCTCTCCCATGAAAATTACAGGGTTCGTTCTAAAAATCATAAAGGATTAGAGCCACTTGGGACCAGTTTCAAAAAGGGTGTTTATTAGAGAGTTGCCAAGGATTTAAATAAATGCACAGGCCCCTGAGTATTACTTTAATGTCATGTTTGCCCATTGTCCTGTTTCAGATTAGTTGCTTCTCCATGGAACAAAAGCACTTAACAAATCTGTTCATTAAGATGATTGCCCCTCTTGTGGTATCTGTGTGTCCTGGCATAAATGTATAACATGGGAGCCACGCAGCTTTTGTTTGGGTAGATGAGACTGGCATTTATGTCTTTCTTAGGCATTGCTTCAACCCTGCATGGAAATCTGATCCGAAGGACTTCCTTTAACCCCCGCTTTTTGTTATTGTTATTTTATGTTTGTTTGACTCTGAAACCTGCTTTAAGCAAAATCCTCTGGATCCATCAGAAATTCACAGGTGTGTCCTTAACTGGAGTCGCAGAGGGGGCCAGCTGGGGCATGATGATCCTCCGTGGACCTTAGCACTGAGCCACACTTCTGAGGCCACGGCTGCAGAGGCTGGGCCTCCTCTACATCAGCCTCCTTGCTGTCTCCATATCTGCACTGCACGCTCACGTATCCCCGCCCTTTCCTGCTCCCCCCACGTTTGCCTTTGCACTTCTTTCAGACAACGTCTTTGTGTTTCGAGGCTTAGCTCATCTTCACTCACGTGTATCTGGAAACCCCCAAGGTTGCTCTTCATTTCTCTTTTTCTTGACTTTGCCAGTTCAGTTCATTAGCAAGTCCAGTTGTTTCCTTCTAGAACATTCTGAATCTGACCACTGCTCACCACCCCCCCTGCTGTCACAGAGGGCAAATCCCCATCAACTCCTGCATGGGCTAGGCAGCTACCTAGGCAGCTACCTCCTTTCTTCGTACCTGGCTCCCTCGCAGTCCTCTTTCTTTCCTATAAAGCTGCCGGAGCAGCCTGTTCAAACTTAGATCACATTTTCCCTCCTGCTTGAAATTACCTGAAGCCTTTATGTTGTAAGCTGTGGTGGGTTAACCATAACCAACAGGGAAGACCTCCTTAATTGGCCCAACTTCTTCTGTCACTACCTTGCTGCAGCTCCACTGGTGTGTCTTCAAGTCCAGTAAACTCATTCCCACCTTGGTGCCTTCACCCTACCTGCTTTTTCTGTCTGGACTCTTCTCATTCCAGACCTGGCATTGTAGACTGCACTCAGACTTTATCTTTTTCTTTAAAGATTTATTTATTTATGCATAGAAGAACTGGGGTACAGGCCAGAGGTGTAGGGGGTGAAAGGATTTACCAGAGACAGAGTGGGGAGCAGAACATGTAGATCCACTGAAACACACTGCTGAGGGCGGCAGTGGGCGAGGCAGGAGAGGTCTGCTGTGCCCTGTGGGTCCCCTCCCTGCCTGGGGATCGAACTCAGGCCATAGGGGTGATAGCCTTGGCCATCAAGGAGGCCCATTTCAGACCTCATCTTACCTCAAATGTCAAAGGTGTCCAAAGTAACAAACTCTTACCTTCTCCCCCACTAACTCTGAAGCTTGTTAAATTGTCCTTTATTTTCTGCACAGCAATTCCCACCTGACTTTCTTGTATACATTACTTACTTATTACATATCTTTCCTATCATAAGGTAGTGATCTGTGTGAGGGCAGAACTTTGTTTTGTTCTTTGTCCCTAGAAGAGTGCTTGGCACTTTAGCTCCTCACCCAAATGTTGTTTGCCTTTGCCTGGAGAACTCTGGGGGAGAATGTAGTGGTAAATAGATAGCTGCACTATTTATCGGTCTGCAGGTGGTGAACTAAGTGGGGAATCTTAAACAGTCTTCCTAAGACTTTTCAATTCATGATTCTTAAAAAATGTTTAGTTTTTAGAGCAAGTTTAGGTTCACAGAGTTCCCATGGCTACTCCCCATTTCTTTTTGGTACTGACTTGTATTCCATGTCTGAAAATACCACCGTTCAGGTGTCCATTCAGTTCCTAAAGGACATTTTGGTTGCCGGAATTGCTATACAAGCAATCATGTCATCTATTAATAGCGATGGTTTTGCATCTTCTTTGCCCACCTGGGTTCCTTTCACGTCTTTTTCTTGCCTACTTATTCTGTCTGGGGCCTCCAGTGTGACAGCAGTTGAACAGCATCGGTAAGAACAGCTTCCTGATCTCGGGAAATGCTTTCAGTTTCTCACTATTGAGTGTGACGTCAGCTGTAGTTTCTCATCTGTGGCCTTTACTGCATTGAGATGTACGCCATTTATTCCTAATTTACTGAGAGCTTTTAATCATGAATGAATATTTTTGAATCTCGCCAAGCGCCATTTTCAGCATCTCTGATACGGTCGTGTGATTTTTATCCCTTTTGTGGATGGTGTGAACGTCGTTGATTGCCTTGCTCATGGGGAACCATTCTCGCTCTCCCTGACTTCCTCCCTGTTTCTCCTTTGATGTCCTTGTTGACCTAAGAGTAACTCAAGAGCATTTTGTTTCTTGTGTACATTTCCTCCGTCCTCACCCCTGCTTCTTTCAGTGGTTGACTTCTAGCTCTCTAGCCTGAAGGTCAGAAAAGATGATTGATAAAGTATCTGTTTTCACTTATTTGTCATTGGAAAAATTTTTTCTTTCTTTTTTTCTTCGATATACATTTCCTACCGTTCTTCATTTTTGTGCAGTATATATACTTTCTCCCTGTGAAATTCCCATCACCAGTTCACCTGTACACCATCACCATAGTCCCTTGTGCTCTTCCCACCCATTTTCAGGCTTGTTTTGTGCTCACTCTTCTACTCCAGGATTATAGTTCCGTGTGGACTTCTCAGCCTCCATCTTAGTCTTCTCAGCTCAGCAAGAACAGTAGCAGAAAACTGGCTTCTGACTTCCCCTCCCTTCTCTTCTGCTTTGAAACAGTTGCCAGATATTCCACTAGAGCCGGCTACTCTTCTACCTCTCTTATATTTGAGGTTAGATCCTGCCCTGTTGCCAGGGCCAGGAAATTTTGCCTCCTGTTTCGGCTCTGTTTTGTCTTAACCTTGTCACCGTCGCTCTGTAACGTCTAGAAGCAGGAGTTCTTCGGCTGGCATCTCTCGTTTCCTCTCTCGTGGCGAGGTCACACAGACACACCTCAGACACTCGTGGCTTTGGCTCCAAGCCACTGCCATAAGGTCAGCAGCTCAGGAGAGCGAGTTGCATGAGGTTTTTGGCTTCCCATGCGTGTAAAATGTTATTTACGTTTTTCTGTTGCTTATTAAGTTGATAAGAGCCTTATATCTAAAAAAATGCATAGACCTTAATTACATGTGGCACAGGACACGAGGTGGCACCTGTTACGAGGAAGGCGGCACGATGACTCCATCGATGCTGTTCTCACAAACCTCCAATTCGTGCAGATGCCCTGTCTGTGAAGCATGCTAGGCACGACCCAGGCGTGCGCCTGCTGCCCCAGGACAGTTACTAACGACGTCTCCCTCCCGTTCTTGAAAGTGTCATGGCTTTATAGGTACATAAAGGCATCCTGCTTACCAAGGCTTAAGGAACGCAGAAGTAAGTAATGATACTTTGGTACTGTCACTCTTTATGAGTGACGGATTCACTTGTTTCCTTTGTGTGTTAGCTAAATAGTATACACTGACTAATACATGGGTGTGTTTTTAAATTTTGGGGGATTTTTCTTGCAGATGATCTCAATGCCACCCACCAACACTGTGTTTTGGCTGGTTTACCACCTCGGTTTAGCTCTACTCACCGAGTGGCAGAGGTAAGTGTAAATAAAAATGCGAATCGAACTTAATTGAATGCGACAGAAGTAGTTGAGCGAGCAATTCATCATAGTGCTTTGGAAGTGGATCTGATAGGAAAATCGCTTCCACCCAACGTGACTTTAGCCTCTATTTACTTGCTGTTTTAGCTTTGCATAGGGTTGGATCCTTTTCAGAAGTATTTTCACAGCACGGAGTAAGCACATTTTGCTCCTTTGGCTTATGTTTCTTGGAGAAGGTAAGTGCTGTTGGCAGGTATTAGTTGAGAGATTTTCTTCGGGGTGCGCCTTTCGCGGGCAAGGGTATGAGATGGCTGGAGAGCTGTGTGCGGGGCTCGCGTGGACGGGCCTCGCTCCACGGTTGAATTTCACTTCCTCCTGGTGTCTGCTTGGCTCTGGACGTGTGGCTGTGGACTAAGGGCAGAGCTGCGGTGCTTCCAAGGAATTCCTGAGCCTCTCAGTGTGCTCGCATCCCAGACTCTTACAGAATCCTGCCACTGCGGGCAGCGACTGGAGATCAGCTGAGTGCACCAGCTCAGAGTGGAAAATCAGGAGAGGAGGTGCCCCCTGGTCATGCCGGGGGGCTGTGCTTAGTGAAGAGGGGCTCCGGAGAGCAGGGGGTCAGGTTAGAGGACGGCGAGTGGGCACTGCATCCAGGCGTGGTGCTTGCGCTTTGCTTTGTAGCGACAGCCCACTTTCACCGTGCCCCCGGGCCCTGGGCATGGACGTCAGGCAGGTGTTTTCAGTCCTGAGACTCCAGGAGGCTTTAAGTGTCAAGTCTCTTTTTCTTTAAAGATTTATCTATGTATGCGTACAGATGCTGGGTACAGGCCAGAATGCGGGAGGTGAGAGGAGTCATCAGAGACAGAGTGGGGTGCAGAACAGGCAGATCCACTGAAACACACTGCTGAGGGGAGCAGCGGGCGAGGCAGGAGAGGTCTGCTGTGCCCTGTGGGTCCCCTCCCTGGCCAGTGGCGGGGATTGAACTCGTGCTGCAGTGGCTGCGGTTTGCTTCATAGTGCACTGCTTAACCCACTGCGCCACCAGGGACGCCTCAGTGTCATGTCTTCTAGTGAGTATGTAGTTGCTCTAGTGAATGGGCCATGCTGTTATGGAGCAGAGAGGGTCTGTTTAAATTGAAATGCCAGCAGCTGATCAAGCATTCCTTCCTCCCTCTCTCCTCTCTTCCTCTTTCTTCTCTTCTTTCTCCTTCTTACCTCTCTCCCTTTCTCCTCTCTCCCACCCACTCATTCATCTAACTGTTTGTGTCCGCGTTATGGGCCTGGCGGCACAGGCTTGAGAGTTGTTTATGACAGGTGTGGCCTCTGCCTTCAGCAAACTTCCATTCCAGTCAGGGAGACAAATAATAAACAAAGATACAAATGATTATTTTAGAGACCTGAAAGTAAGTTCTGTTAGGAAATTGCCTAGGAGTTGGAAGGAAGGAAGGAGAGACAGAGAGAGAGAGAGAGAGAGAGAGAGAGAGAGAGAGAGAGAGAGAGAGAGAGAGAGAGAGAGAGGGAGGGAGGAAAGAAAGGAAGGAAGGAAGGAAGGAAGAGAAGGAGGGAGGAAAAAGAGAGGGAAGGAGAAAGGGAGGGAGAGAGAGGGAAGGAGCAAGGGGAAGAGGGAAGAAGGGAGAAAGGGAAGAAGAGAAGAAGATGGGAGGGGAAGAAGGAAGGGGCAAGGCATGGGCAAGCGTTCGTAAGCAGCTAACTGCTTTGCTGCACCAAAGGACAGTTTATCTTCGCGCGGTGCACCCTGGGAGGGGCGTGCTCAGCTTCAGGAGAATCCCTTTCTTGTGCTCACTGTAATGTGTGACTGGTAGGCATAGTGTTCTTGTGTCTTCCTTCCTTCATGTTTTACTGAGGTCACTGTGGTTTACAACACCCTGTATGGCTTAGAGTAAAAAATGATAACATACAGTGCTTGTGAAGTTATAGTGAAACTGGCACAAGCATGCACTTCTGGTTGGTGTACATTTGGAAAGCTGTGTGGGAATATGTATGCAGTATCATAAAAACATTATTGTCTTTGATCTTATAACACTGTTTTTGGGGAATAAAACCTAGGAAATAATTCAATATGTGTGTGTAGAGGAAGTAAAGCTGTTTACCTAACGTGACTGGTAGTAGTGAAAAGGCTGTAGCCCCATATGCCTTTATGCTAACAGGATAGCTAGATTGTTGCACACCACCTCCACGAACAACCGTCAAAAACAGTGGTTTTGGGGGCTTCCCTGGTGGCACAAGGGTTTAAGCACCACAGTATGAAGCATCTGCAGCCACTGCAGCATGCGTTCTATCCCCGGCCAGAGAGGGGACCCACAGGGTGCAGCAGACCTCTCCTGCCTCCCTGCTGCTCCCCTCAGCAGTGTGTTTCAGTAGATCTGCCTGTTCTGCTACCCACTCTGTCTCTGATGAAACCTCTCACCTCCCCTGTACCTCTGGCCTGTACCCCAGTTCTTGTGTGTATAAATAAATCTTTAAAAAAGAAGAAAACAGTGGTTTTGAATATTTACAAACAGTGAACAGCACACAGACATTAATAAATACTGATTGCAATTGTGTGAACTACAAATCACTAGTAATAAATAATACAAGTAATAATAAATAGTAATAAAAGTAATAATAAAGCTAAAACATGGCGAGGCGGTAGTGTAACGTTTTCCTCTGACATTATTTTATATTTGTATCTTCAACAGGAGAGATGGTTTTTTTCCCTAACACTAAAGTTGCATTATTGTTTTCCTCAACAGAGGGGGGAAAACATTCAGGAAACTTTATAACCTCCCCCTTTCCTCCAGTTGCCGCCTCCTTCATGCAGTATTAACATGAACTAGCTCATCTGTGCTAGACAAGGTGATGCGTACTGTTTTCTGCCCGTTCACAATACATAGGCGACAGATTGTCTGAAGGAAATGGTGTTTTGAAATTCATTTCATTAATCAGTGAAGAGATCTATTCAGTGTTTTGGTTGCATACGACTAATTATGGCTCACAACTCTCAGCCTTTATTTGATTTTAGTTTTTTTATGGTTGTGACAGAATGTTCTTGGAATTCAACATAGGATTTTTTTTTACTTAACTTTTATGTATAATCATAGTTTGAACAGATAGTTATTCAAATGTTTCAAAATTCAGAATACCTCAGGGTATACAGTTAAAGTGTCTTTCTTCTCAGGCCAACCAGCTCCTCCTCCCCAGAGGCAACCATCCTTATCAGGTTCTTGTTATCCTTTCAGGGATATTCAAGACATACACAAGCAAATATGTGTGTAATTAAAAATATTTTAATGCAAATAGCAACCTTCTCTGTGCTCTGTTCGACACTTTTTATTTTGTTTCAGTGAATCATGGTGATAATTACTTATCAGGATGATGTACTGGAAATAGCAGTGATTTTTTTTTTTTTCAAGCTATGGCTCTAAAAGCACAAGCATTCACAGGAAAAAGAGAGCTAGTGGACCGCATCAGATTTTAAAACTTTTATGCTTCAAAGGGAACTGTCAAGAAAGTATAAAGACAAACCATAGACTGGGAGAAAATATTTGCAAATTACATTTCTCATAAGGAGCTTGTATCTGTTTTTCTTCTATAAGAACTGATGTAGCTCAACAGTTTTTTCATTTAAAAATTTTTTTAGTTTTTGATTTTTAAAAAAAAATATTTTTATTTTGGTTTATTTTAATTTTATTTTTATGTAGAAGAGCTGGGGTGCAGGCTAGAGGTATGGGGGTGCAGTGAGAGGACAGAGTGGGGAACAGAACAGGTGGGTCTACTGAAATCCACTGCTGAGGGCAGCAGCGGTGAGGCAGGAGAAGGTCTGCTATGCCATGTGGGTCAGCTCCCTGGTGAGGGATCGAATTCAGACCATAGCCATGGATGATAGTGCTGAGACTTAGTCCTTTGGCTGCCAGGGAGGCCCGTAGCTCAGCAATTAAAACGATAAACAACCCAAACTTTAAAAAAACAAAAGGCAAGGATCTCGGTGCATACAAGCACTGGGGTAGAAGACATACAAATGGCCGATGAACACGTGAAAAGGTGTGTAGCATCTCTGTCATCAGGAAATGCAGGTCCCTGAAATTCCCCAAATCCATATCGAGGTACAATTTCATACCCACTAGAATGGCTATCCTCTAAAAGACACTGGATGCGGTTGTACAGAAATCTGAACCCCCAGGCATTGCTGGAAGGATCATAAAATGGTACAACCACTTTGGAAAACAGCCTGCCACTTCCTCTGAGGTTGAATAGAGTGTTACTATAGAGCCAGCCATTCCGGCAAAGATGGTAGATGGAATTCCAGAGTGACTGGATTCATAATGCCCAGAAGGTGGAAACAATACAAAGTTTCCACACACAAATTTGTGGTAGACAAAATATGGCGTATCCATCCAGTTAAACACTTTTTGGCCATGCAAGGGATGGAATAGTGATACATGCCACAGCACGGATGAACCTTGAAAATGTTATGCTAATGAAAGGACTCTTTCATAAAACAGCACAGAAATTATGATTTCATTTCTGTGAAAGGTCCAGGACAGTCAGACCTGGAGACTCAGAATGTAGACTAGGGGTCACTCCTGGGCTGGGAAGGTCCAAAATGGAGAGTGCCTGAGGGGTACAGGGCTTCTCTCTGGGATCACAACAATGTCCTAAAATTAACTGTAGTGGAGGTTGCACAACTCTGTGACTAAAAAAAAAAAAGCTTTGAATTGTATGCAATTTTAATTGTGCAAATTTTATGATGTAAATTTATCTCAAAAAAGCTCTTACGAAATTAAAAATAACAGACCTGATTATAGGCTCTTTACATCAAATAAAGTACTATATACGCAGACAAAAATCTTTCTCCCTTTCCTTATTTCCCCCGCCTTGGCTGGAAATGTGAATCCCTCATAGTTCATTTAACTGCTCCTCTGCTGATGAGACGTTTATGGTGTGTCCAGGTTTTGTTATAATAAATGGCCTTGCAATTAATGATCTCTTCTGAAGGTCACTTGATAGCTGGGAAATTAAAGGTGCAAGTAGAATGCAATTACAGACAGAATGTCATTTAAGAAGATGGTGTAGGGGGGCCTCCCTGGTGGCGCAGTAGGTTAAGCAATACACTATTAAGCAGACCATACAGCCAATGCAGCATGAGTTCGATCCCTGCTGCTGGCCAGGGGTGGGGACCCACATGGTGCAGCAGACCTCTCCTGCCTCGCCTGCTGCTCCTGTCAGCAGTGGATTTCAGTGGATCTGCCTGTTCTGTTCCCCACTCTGTCTCTGGTGGGTCCTCTCACCCCCCACACCTCTGGTCTGTACCCCAGCTCTTTTGTGCATAAATAAAAAAAATAAATCTTAAAAAAAAAATAAGGGCCTCCCTGGTTGCGCAGTGGGTTAAGGAACACTCTATGAAGCAAACTGCAGCCACTGCAGCACGAGTTCGATCCCTGCCGCTGGCCAGAGAGGGGACCCACATGGCGTGACAGACCTCTCCTGCTGTGCCCACTACTCCCCTCAGCAGTGTACTTCTGTTGATCTGCCTGTTCTGCTCCCCGCTCTCTATGGTGAATCCTCTCACCACACCCCCGCACCTCTGGCCTGTACCCTAGTGCTTGTATGCATAAATAAATAAATCTTTTAAAAAAAATAAGATGGTATAGGGTTGACTGAGACAAAAATGAGTGGTTGTTCCCCACCACTTTTTGATTTTTCCTTGTAGCCAGATGGAGCTGTCTCTTTGCTCCCATCACTCAGCCATCCTCATGTTCTTAGTCAAACTTCTGTTTTTGACAAAGAAAATTTGTTTTTCCCAACTCATCCCTGGTATAAAATGGTAGTAACTGTGCAAAAATTTTGTAGTGGGGGTCAGCCTTCAAGGTTATTTCTGAAGCATCAGCTTCACTTATACATATTCACATCAGAACACTTCAGGAATGCATTTCCCTCATTGGGTCGAAAGGATATTTATAACTTGCTTATTGTCATTCTAGGAAATCATGTCATTATCCAGACACACGGATGCACACGCCATCTGCATCCTCTGCTAACATCTGATCAGTCAAGGACTTTGTCCATTTGACCTCTACTTTGCTCCTGCAGAGCCAGGGAGGGATGAACTCGTCATCCGTGTCCCGGCTGATGCTCCGGCACTAAGCTCTGCCCAGAAACCTGCCTTCAGGGCACAAGCCACCCACTCGCCATTACTTGAAGCCTCGTTTTTTTTGCCTATTGTGCTGCCTGCTGTGTGCCTGTGCTCTTTGCAGAGAAGGAATTTGCGTTCTCTCTCCTGTTCAGAGCATCCATTATTTTTTCTACCATGACTGTTGCGTTTTGTGTGCTTTTGAACCAGCTCTTCCGTCTGGTTACCTTTGTTTCTCATTCTTAGGGTTAGGGCACTTGAGATAAAGTTAGCGTCCCTGACCTCTCAGTTACTTATTAGCTACTTATTTAGGTCTCAATTCTAGATGCTGCTATATATGTCCTACATAAATAGACACATGGGCAGAGCCAGGTGAGTAGCGCAGGTGAGGCCAACCTGGCAGCACAGAGCACAGTGGGCACACCACGATGGTGATCCTTGTGGAGGCTGAGCTGGGCGGCAGTGGGCAAGTGGACAGAAAGCCCTAGAAGAGAGTCATGCTGAGCTGGAGTTGGCTCCTGGTCTTGACTGCTGGTTCTTTCTCCGCAGTGCTCCACCGGGACGCTGGATTACATCCTACAGCGCTGCGAGTTGGCTCTGCAGAACATCCAAGATGAGGTGGACGGTGGTGATGTCTCTTTGAAGTCCTTGGAGCCTGCAGTTCTGAAGCAAGGAGAAGACATCCACAATGAGGTGAGGACAAACACGAAGGGCCTGAGATTCCATCTCCCTCGAAAGCAGGCGCGCTCACCTGCTGTAATGAGGCTGCTTCATCAGGGACAAAGGATACTCTGTGCATGGCGGTCAGAGCCAGAGTGTCAGATTTTCCTGCCACTTCTCCAAGCCTCTGTCCCCACAGGGTAATTCAAAGCGGGCCAGAAAATACAGAAGCAGAACCTGGGACCCTGAATCTTTTATAGTAGGGAGCAAGCGTGCCTGTCCTTGGCCGCCAACCAAGATGCTGGCTTCATCTTCCGCGTCTGCTAGCTCATCTGTCCTTTGCTCTGAAGGGAGAAACTGTCTTCCAAGACTGTTTACTATGTGACCGTCCTTGCAACTTGGTGAAATTTCCAGTCTCTAGAACTGCAGATGAAGACCGTCCGCCTTCTGGGGAAATACTACTGTCTTCTTATGCTAAGTGGGACCCGGGCCCGGATTTCTCCCTTTGTTGCTCCTGCCCAGGGATCCATGTTTTCTTTCATCAGCTCTTGCTCATAATGTTGCTCTTAGCTAGTACCCCAGGGAAGAGAAGCTCTGTGGCCTGGTGACCTCTCCTCATTCAACTTGGGAACAAAATTATGTCTTTTTCCATATTGGTGGTCAAGAAATTCTGATCTGGAAATGTGATTCCATCCTTCTCTAAAAACCTTAGGGTTTTAGGAGTCAGGCTAACTGAATGGGTTACTGTCTTTAATAGGCCTATGGGTTGTTCGCCCCCTGCCTTTCCTGCCTTTCACCTGTGATTAACTGTACGGTTTTCTTAAGATCAACGGATGGGGATATCTATGAAATCACTGTTTATATCCAGCAGAATATAAACATTTGGACCCATCTATTCAGCAAGTGGCTGTCTGCTTTTGACACTGTATGTGTGGGGAAGCGGGCCAGAGCTGTGTGAGAAGCCGTAGCTCCTTGAGTCCAGACTAGACTAGAGAGAGAAATCTGGAATCTCAACAGCCTGTGTGCCAGTCTGCTGCTCCCCTGCCCCCATCTTGGGTTCTTCAAGGCCGTCTTCTCAGTGTAAGAATTCATCCCATGTCAGGACACACCGTCAGAAACTTCGTGTTCATACAAACTGGCTTGGGCTTCACTCTCTACTGTGTTCTCTTGTTATACAGGAGCCCAAGTGATTGGAATAGTGACCCTGGCTTTACTGTGTGCTGTGTGGAAGAACTGTGTGTGTGTGGGGGGGGTGAGAGGACTCACCAGAGTCAGAGTGGGGAGCAGAACAGGCAGATCGACTGAAACACGCTGCTGAGGGGAGAGCGGGTGAGGCAGGAGAGGTCTGCTGCGCCATGTGGGTCCCTCCCTGGCTGGGGATCGAACTCAGGCCGCAGTAGTTATAGTGCTGAGACTTAACCCCTAGGACACCAGGGAGGCCCTTCTTACTGTGTGTTTTCCTCGTTAAAGGCCATGTGGCTTTGCTGGACAAATTATTGATGAAGCCCTGGGTTTGATACACTACAAGGCTTTCAGGCCTGGTGGATTTGGAAGTAGCTTGTTTTCCTTGTCAGAAATGGTTTCTAACTAAGCAATTTGGGAACTTTGGGAATTGAAACTAAGAACCTTAAGATATTTTCTCTGGATGGAAGGTACTTAGACAAGATTTTGTCTACTTAATAAGCAGAATCTTCCTCTGTGTTATTTGATTACTGTGTTTCTCTTCTTAAAATGGAGATTCAGCCTTTTCACCAAACCAGTGAATTTCCCCTGGAGCAGAGCGTTCTCTGATGGACTGTTGGGTTCTTGTTCTGTTCTGATCAGAGCTGCACTTTCCTAAGAACCGCTGTCCAGCCTCCTTCGTGGGCCAGCTCCTTGCACACTGGGCCTTGGCCCTCTCGCTGGCTGACGTCACCTCCTTGAAATGACTTATTCCAGTGAGACCTGAACCCCAATGGGCATATTGGGACGAGTGAGGCACTGCATGAGGTCCCCAGGGACCAAAGCAAGAGCCCAGATGAACTTGGCAGAGGAGAAGCAGGTGACAGTCGGCCGACCTGTTATGAGTGACAGAGCTAGTTTCAACCATAGGGTGATGTAGCGGCCTAGAAATAGGAGCCCGAGCTTTGAACCCCAACACCGAGTGCCCTGTGACCAGGACTCAGGGAGGAGGGTGATTTTCTTCCCCTTCTCTTTCAGGCAAAACCTGGACATTTCTAGGAGAAAATCTTTCTTGCTCCATCTCCTTTTTGGCTATTCCAGGGAGAAGGCAACACAGTTAAGGTCACGGAGAAGGTTTCGGGGTGACGACTCTGAAGGTCACAGTGCTGTGGACATACTTTTAGCTGTCTGATGACTCAGGGGCCCTTCGAGGCCCGTGCCCGTGTCCTTCTGCGCCTTGGGCTCACTTACCTTTGTGCTACAGACGCCCGGAAGATTCAAGAGTCGTTGCTCTAGGAAGTGCAGGTGCAGAGCCGGCAAGTTTGCCCACCGGCTCCGTGACTCTCTCTGCGCATGTCCACCTTTGGGGAGCCAGGAAGCGGCCCTCCCCCCCGCTGTAGCAGCTGGGGCCTCCCTGCGGGGGTTCCCTTCCGGAGAAGGGGCTCAGACCCTCCTGTCGCGGTTAGAGCTTTAGCAATTGGACAGTGGTTAGCGTTGCCTTTTTTTTTTTAAGCCTTGAAATAATGAGGCTTCCATTCTGCTCTGAATTTTGACCTTTTCCTTCTACCGTTCCTTGCACATCCCCAGAGCCTGGGGTTAAAATGTGTTTTTGTTTGCGTTTTAGTTTGGGTGGGAACACACACTCTGAATCAAGCAGCTGGAGACATTTTCTGCTCCCTTGATTAGTTTAAGAAGAGCCAACTCCTTCTCTTGGCAGTGGGGGAATGGGTGAGGGTGGCGTTTGATTCAAGCCCTGTAATAGATTTTGCCCACAACATCGAAAGGAAAAAGACGGGTTACGGACTCGAGGGAAATGTATGCCAGTGGGTTTGATGCCCCCAGAGAATGTGTCCCGTGGGAAGTGCGTCAACTCATGAATGAAACTCTGCAGGGAGCAAGTTCTCAGTGTTGAGCTTTTCAGACTGGCCTCAGTGAAAGAGAGTTGGACAGGAGTCGATTTGAATGTTAAAACTTTTCCTGCTCAGAGAATTTCGTAAGATTGGGAGACCCTTGAAGACAATGAGTTCTAGGCCTGTGGCCTCGTTCAGTTTGTCTCCTTAGCATCTAGCAAGTGCCTGGCAAGTAGACCTTTCATTATTAGCCCACTTAATCCACACCACAAGCCTATGTGGTTATTATATAATTATCCTTATTTTACAGATGACATAGCTATTCAGGAGCCGAGCCACAGTTTTGAACTGACTCCAGAGACCTTATTATATCTATGACACTGTTTGCCTCAAAAGAGAGTTGGGGGGCCTCCCTGGTGGCACAAGGGGTTAAGTGCCACACTCTGAAGCATCTGCAGCCATGAGTTTGATCCCTGCCTCTGGCCAGGGAGGGGACCCATGTGGAGCAACAGACCTCTCCTGCCTCGCCCGCTGCTCCCCTCAGCAGTGTATTTCAGTGGATCTGCCTGTTCTGCTCCCTACTCTGTCTCTGGTGAATCCTTTCACCTGTCCACACCTCTGGCCTGTATCCCAGTTCTTGTATGCATAAATAAATAAATCTTAAAAAAAAAAAAAGGAGAGAGAGTGTTGACCTCAGAGGAGGAAGATGAAATTGTGATTTATGATAATGGACAGGGTTCATTTCTTTGCTCTCTGATCTAATAGCAAAATCTGCCAGGTGCCCCTTTCCTTGCTTCTGTGTTTTCATTTACTGAAGTCCAGGCTCTGGGGCTCCCCACTAGGGTGAGTGAATTGTTGAGATATGATAATCTATTTTATTTCCTGGTATACCATGGATACCAAGACTTAAATGCCTTGTCAATGGTTATAACCAGCTCCAAGGTTAAAAAGTCCTTTAAAATCTTTTCAACTCTCCCTATCATAGATCATGATGCTTTGCCAACAGGCCTTTCTGATAGTGTGAGTGGATTTCATGAGAAATCTATTAAAAAGAGCTTTTTTTCTTGTTACAAATAATATTGTTAAACTTGCCTCTTCATGGAAGCTGAGCTATACTTCTATTCATTCTCCTTTCAAAGCAATGAGGTTTACTTCTGTTAACCACTGTCTTTTAATACCACAGACGAAGTTTAGCAACTATTGTCTTAATATTGTCTACATTCCTTTTTTTTTTTTGTTTAAACAGCTTTAACTGAAATCAGTTCTACATATCAAACAAACATTTAGTTAATGTAAACTAAAGCCCTTTCATATAACTTAGTGTTCTCAGCTTAGTTATTTGAGCCATTTTCATCATTGTTAAATGTTCACAAGTTGCTTTTGTTTGCCTCGTGAAAGTTCAACATGGATAAATAAACAAAAAAATTCTTTGTGGTAACAGGTGAAGATTATAATGGCTCTGGGTCTGCATATGGAACATGATTACCTTAGCAAAGCCAGTTGACCCAACATTGAGTTGTGAAAGCTCTACATGTTTTTTTTAAAGAGTACAGAGTTAAAAAGAGTTTTGGGAATCAGTGGAGATGCACTTCGATGGTAAAAGTTGATTTTCAAGTTGAAGATAAATGATAGAAGACTGGGAAAACAGGAAACAATTTATTTCTTCTAAGATTTATTCAGCTTTTTAATCTACATATGTTTATGCTGGAATCATTTCACTTTCAAGGGACAGAAAACTTAACCTCAATTGGTTTACATAATATGGACTTCAGGAATTGTTTGATCAAGAGTCAGTTGGTGCCACCAGAACCTGGTTTTTCCTATTGTGATGTTGCCTCTATTTTTCCAATCCAGGGGCAGAATGGTTGCAGTGTTCTTCTGAAGTCTCAGGATTTACTCTGCAAATATGCTTACTCCTCTTGAACTCAATTCTGTGACTAGAGAAACATTATAGACTGATTGGCTCAGATTTGGGTCAAACTTTAGTTCTATGGTATTGAGCTGAACTCTATCCAGACTTGGACTGAGACTGGGGAAGGGGATGGATTAGCAAGTATATGAAGGGATTTTGCTGGAATAGGAGGAGGAATGCTAATGAGGCAGATCAATGAAGTTTGCATAGCAGGTTCACAGGAAGGAAAATAAGTTATTACCTATTATGTACCTATTGTTCTTTGCCCTGAGTTGAGAAGGGAGAATTTGAATGCTGCTGTAGATTTAGTGTATTTTGTACTGTTTATATTGTTTTGCTGTATGGATTGAGATCATTACCAGCTCCTCCTGGGCCAGGGATAAATTCTTTATTGTAATCTAAGAAACATAAAACTGGTATCTTCTAATATGTATGTATCTGTGTTTGACTGTTAATATTAATCTTCAGTAAAGATGCTTAATAAAAATATAATTTGTTTGATTTTATCCCATCATACATAGTACAAGCTGCTATTTATACTCTTAAGATCTCAGTATTTTTATTGTTGATTGACTATAGTTTCCTCATGTCTGACTAGTAAATGTGATTGAAAACCCATCCCCAGCCTGGACTGGATTATCTTTCTAAAAAGGACCTCAGCCCTAAGACTACTATTTTCTTGGCTTTTCAAAAATGCTCTGGAGACTCCAGGTTATATTGGGAATTGGTTAGGCTGAGCTTTTCGCACATTCTCTCCACCCTATGGCTATTAAGTTCCTGGAGGAGAATTGATTGATGAAGTTATTGTCCTTGATTGTCTATCACAAGGTCATTATTACACTGCTTTATCTTTATCGTCCGCAGGTTGAGTTTGAATGGCTGAGACAGTTTTGGTTTCAAGGCAATCGATACAGAAAGTGCACTGATTTTTGGTGTCAACCCATGACTCAACTGGAAGAACAGTGGAGGAAGATGGAAGGTGTGGTAAGTACCGGAGGTCTGGGGCTTTGTGCTATTAACCCTCTGCTGCCTAGTTTGCATAAGCAAATGTGTACTTGTTTATTCTAAATTTTTGAGTTTGGCTATTCTTGGCAATGGGAATGACCAAGATTTTTGTCAGTGCACCCTCACTTTGGTGCAATGAGCATTTATTGAGTATTCTCTCACGGTGAGGGAACATGCTGGAATATGCTGGAAGTCATGATGGGGGAGAGCAATAGGACACCACTACCTAAAAGGGGTTTGCATTCTATATATGCACCAGGCCCTGTTCTAAGGTTTTCCCCTGTGTTAACGTTTAAGGTTCTATAGCAGTCCTATGAGGGGTGGAAACTGTTAAGAGCCTTAATTTATAGATGTGAAAACCGAGGCAGAGAAGTAAGTGCCTTGCGTGTACGGTCGTCACAGCGTACATGGCAGAACAAGATCAACACCTGGCGTTCTGGCTCTTTAGTCTGTGCTCTTAACCACTGCACTCAGTTTCACAAGGAGTGAGAGATTAATACAACCAGGTGTTATATTAGATAAAATGAAATCTTGTTATAGAGATGAAAACATAAAAGCCACAACCAGAGCAGGGAATCTTGGTTCAGCCCACTGGAGCCGGGACTCTTGTGAAACGGCCCATGTGGCTTCTGGGGACTTTAGATGGGAGAGTGGGACTGGTGAGGGTATTTGGAGGGGAATATTAAGCCCCAGAAAATGCAGAAACAAGATCGGAAATGTGAGGTCGCAGGGCAACCAGAGCAAGGAATTTGGGGGCTCGAAAACTTAGCTGGAAGGCGAGTTGAGGCCACTTGGAAGCGTTGAATTAAGTCTTAATTTAAATAATAGTAATGAGAGTAAATCCGTGATATTTATCAATTGTAGGACACTATTCTAAGTGTTTTTATGTGTGACTTATTTAACTAATGACAAGCTTATAACCTAGGTGTTATTGTCCCCTCCTTGCAAATCAGGTGATGGAGCACAAAAGATTCACCTAAGTTCTTCAAGGTCATACAGCCACAGAGTTGGGGACGGGGATTTGAACTCAGGGACACTTTCCTAGGGCCATGCCCTTTACCACTGTACTGTTCGGCTTCCAAACACTGGATTTGGAAGGCAGTGGACAAGTGATTAAAGCCTGAAAATAATGAGCCATGACTCTGAAGGACCCCAGTTCGAAAGCCTGAGTCAGAGCCTACAAACCCTGTTTCCCAGACCTCTCAAAGATTCTTTAAGCCGTGTCTTTCCATGTATCTGAGGCAGGAAATTATAGTCCTCTTCATGTGTTAACGGTATTGCAAAAAAGTGGGTTTCTCCAAAGACCCAAATCACGGCAGAACTGAACGCTGCAAAAATGAGCAGGGCGTAATGAGAAGTCTGGGCCTAGTTCTCCTTAGTTGGCTTCTAAACGTAGCCTGTGTAGAAGCTGCTCTGTGTTCCTGGGGTGTATATGAAAAGGCAGCTTGGGTTTCAGGATTTTGTTCATTTACATAACCAGTTAGCCCCCCCCCCTTCCTTTCTGAACCTCACTGGCATGACTTTGGGATGGGAATTCAACAACTCCACCAACCAGAGTTGACAAGCAAGCAAGGAAACCAGTGATTTTGTAAAACAAATTATTTTGAATTGCTTTTGTCCAAAGGTTTGTTTTGTTTTTGTTGGTTTTTTTTTTTAAGTGAAACCTGGCATGTTCATTATGAATTCCTTTAAAAGATTGAGTTATAATGTTTTGTTTTGTTTTGTTTTCCATTTGGTGGCAATGACACATTTAAGTTGGATGGAAAAATCTTCTATTTACTTTGTAACTCTTGTGTAAGAAACACTAAAAAGAAGAGCAATCTTGGGAATTCTCCAGAGCCAGTTTCCTTGCAGTTGGTGTGGCATTACTAAGTGTTCTGTGTGAAATCAATGGCTTCAGTGTCTCTTCCCAGCAGCCTCTGGACGATCGTTATCAGGCGAGTGCAGGTTCTGGCCAAGATAAAAGAATGGTGCTTCTAAATTAAATTCAAGCGTTGCTTCAAGCCTTTCTCAATGACTTTCAGCAAATTCATAATAATTTATTTTGGGATCGAAGAGAATAATCGTTGGAAGGTCTGTGGTTCTCTGGCTCTGTCTGAGCGGTGCCATCTGGCATGTGTGGGTTTGGGGTGGACCCGGCACTGGCTGGTGAAATTCCTGCCGGGCACTAGCCCACCGTCTTGCTTTCCAGTCGTGAGCAGTAGGGGGCAATGTTGAGCTACCAGTTCGAGGCCCCAAGATGCTAGTCTTTCAGGAAAATGCATGCAAATCTACCATTAACTGTCAAGAATTATCCCTGTTGCTTCAAGTTAGCTGTAATCTCCAAGATTTCATAACACAGGAAATCAGTTGTGGGTTAACAAATTCAACAGCAATTTAACATAAAAAGTGCAGTGTTTGGTGCACATTTGGATTCTATAGAATTAGACTAATCTAAACAGCATTTGTGAATGTATTCACTTTGCTTCCAGGGAATCTATTCCTCAAAATTATTATCGTTTTAGACAAATGATTCTTCTTTATCTTTACCCTTTTTTGAATCGTAGAACCGTGTGCATGTTCTGGAAAGACTTCTCTAATTAATGTGTTTTGTCTGTTCTGCAACATAGCATCGATCTCTTTTGGCAAGAAAATAAAACAAAAAACCTCAGGCAATACGAACATTACTCTTCACCTTTTGCTCATGAGTAAAGCACCCTTTGACAGCCCTTGTACCAGGGAAGAGACTTGTGTTGTAATTTCTCTCTGTCTTTGTGTTTTTTTTTTTTCACCTTGTGGTTGGAAGGTGTAACCTCAGGTAGGCTCTAGAAGAAGAATGGAAAATGAGCTTTGAAATCGCATTTCTTCCATTACTGGTAATCGCTTCACATGTCATGACCAGTCACATATTTCAAAAAGTTTGGTCAGCTGTCTCTAAAACTCCCCTAGCTTCTATTTCCCATGCCCTGTTCCAGCAAGCACCGTTTTTATCATGCTGTTTATTCTTGCCATTTCTCTCCCCGAGGATAGTTTTACTTTGTGCCTGCTCTTGTGATGTAAATGTTAAACCTTATATTTGAATGACATTCTGATAAAATATCACATTTTCCCTGACTATTACCTCGTGAATTTATGAGCCATTCAGCCCAAAGCAACATAACCCTTTCTCATAACCCAGGAATTTAGCCTCTCCTCTCTTCTCCTCTCCGCTCCTCATTCAGAAAGGTATTATAATACGCTAACACTGTTCAAATATTTGTACAGTATTTTGTTTTATTTTTAAAAACCGGCCCACCACCCTACATCTAAGATTAGCATATTACCAGGCGACTCTTCAGGGTAAGAAAGAGTTACCATTTGAAAGAAGCTTTCCAAGCTTTGCTTTCTGGGTAAAGAAAATATGAAAAGCCGGAGTCTCCTGTGAGGCAGGGAAGGCTGGCCAGAGCCAGAGATTCAGTGGATAGGCCGCCCGTCTCTCAGGGCCTGGTATCGCGCTTTGCAAAACTGACATTTATTTTACCTATAAAAATGTTTTAACATTATCAAAATTCACAGCGATCCAGAAAAGAATGCTAGATGTGCTGTTCTCTAAATTGATGACATTTATTCATTTCCTTTGGCACCTTAAAAAAAAAAAAAAGGTCCATTTGGTATAATCCAAGGGAATGTGCTAGAATAGCTTCCAGAGCAAATATTTCCAGAAGTAATGATGATTTATGTTTCCGAAGAGAAATTTCTTCTTGCGCTCCTCATGGCTTTCTTCCTGAAGGCCAGGAGTGCACCCCAATGTGTGACTGTTTTGACTTGCATTTCCTATCTGAGAGGCCCTCCCTGGGGTAGGCTGGAGGAGGCAGTTGGCCTTAATCACCCTATTGACTTTAGAGGGAAGCAGCCAAGACGGGATTATTTTAATGTATCCGTTTTGAAACAGCGTAAAACACAACATATAATTATGTTAGGTAAGCTATAGGCTACATTTAATTCTACCCATTTATGTTAAAAGTTGGCACAGGAGAGCAGAGGGATGTGGAAAACGAGTAGGTGTTTTATTGAACGCTGTTACCAGTTTCTTGTTGTGAAAGTTTTAAGAGAGAAGTGTACTTAAGAATGTCAGGGTTGTGCTTTATAAGTTAGTTATAATAGTTTAATTTCAAGATGAGTCATGCCTTTTCCCTTGTCATCCAGGCCTGCGTAAATCACCTGGGAACTCCTGCCAGGAGCTCACCAGTGCTGTCTGCCCCGGCCCTTCTTAGTGGGGTTTACGCAGTTGCAGTCCTGGGGCTCATCGAGCTGAGGCCCCCGGTGTTTGTTTTTGGGGAGATTAATGAAACTGTCATCACAGCACTTTAGATGCAATTCTTTGTAATTAAATAAGAGGACTGAGGCAGCTTTTTCATATGCTGCACTATACAGTGGGTAGCCTGGTGTCTGCGATCATAATGTATTTTAGTTCACTAAACTCATTTTATCCTTCTAGGGTTAAAGATTTTTGGAACTACGAGGAAGAAGGTGATATAAAGCTAACTATTAATTTCTTGTTCGTATTGGTGTTGAATTCACTAACTATAGGTGTGTATATGTGTATGTGTGTAAATGTGTATCTGCATACCTTTAGCATCAGCTTATGCATTACATGACAAAATGTGTATACATACCTTTAAATGACACCCACTAACATAATCCTGTCTTCCATCTGCAGAGTTAGCATTTCTGATATAGGAGCAGAGTATCTTACAGTCATTTAGGATCTGGTGTACGTGGTCTGGTGGTTCTAAGTTAAAATTTAAATTCCTTTTTTTTTTTTCTTGACTGGTACAGCGCTGAGTTGCTCAGGATAAGCACAAGCTGGAGGCAGGGAAGTAGTCATACGTCCCCGATAAGTCAGTTTCTGGAACAGGTATGCAGACACCGAGTCTTCAGGCCTCTTTGCTCAGCCTTGGAAATTTGAAAAAAAATAGAAAAGAAAAGAAAAGAAAAATGTCCCTTTTTGCTACAGTGACTTAAAATTCTTGGCTCACATTTTTGTTATCATCCTTAGCGTGCTCACTAAAGGTGGATTCTTTCCATTCTCCTCCGGACCCACCTACCTACCCGCTCCAGTTTTCCATAGCTGTATTGTTTTATTTGGAGCAAAATATCTGGGGGGAAATGGTACAGGTAATTCAGCGATGAGCTTCTTAAGAGGTTTTGATTCTATCTTTGATTGACTTCTGAATTTCGCTTAGAGTTTTCCTTTTTTCCTCCTTGGTTGCTGTAGACAGTAATAAATTTTAAAAAAGCGTTGTGTATCCTGTCTTTTTGGGAAAAAAATTTACAATTCCAAGAGAATGCAGGCTTAAGCCTCAGAAGCTGAATGTGCATCGAAAGCACAAAGGACTGTGTTTATGATTCTCTTTGAAGTGTTTTTCCAACTGGATAAGGAAAATTTTAGAAACAGTCTGATAGTGTTCAGGGTAAATACTTAAACCCCTTTAGAGAATTTCACACACAGATACTGTGCCGCAGAAAAAAAGGGATACTTATGTTTCTTAAAGCTGCTACAGCCTCCAGCTTTGTACTTAAAGACAGAGGTGTTGAATAGAATTCTACTGAGGATACATCCGGTGACAATATCTCCAGGAACATCAGAGCAAAGCAGTGGGTAGGACTTTCTGTCTTTAACCCTTACATGAGCCCTGTGAGCTGAGCATTCCTGGTCCCGAGAATTGGGACATGCTGTGACATCCCAGGAATGTTAAGAGGACCGGCCCTGTGTCTCTACCCCACAGGAGCCAGGAGACAAATGCTGGAACTGATGAGCCAGAGCGACAAAAGCTGGGAAGTCCCAAGTGGAAGCCTGTTTGTCTCTCTCCGCTCTCGTGTGTTAGCGTCTCAGGGAAAGTGACCAAAACTACCGAGGTTCCTATTTTAGTCTTTGTTTCATAGGCTTCTGGAAAATGTTGCTAATTGCAACCATGCCCTTCAATCTCTGTATGTATATGCTCATGTTCAAGAGCACACACGTGTCACAAACGTCCTATCGATTGAAAAGATAGAGTTTTCTGTTTTAATGATTTTTCACGACATCAGAATTGAGACTGGGGTGGGGTATGAGGACCCTCTGGAATGCTGTGGCTGTCTTGGCTGCTAGAACTGAGTTTGGGTTGCTTGGGTGGCAAACCATCAACGCATTTTAGATGTGGATTCAGAGAACCTGAGACCAAGTTGGGGTGTTGGGAGTTTGCGTTTTTCTAGGAAAAGATCTGGCATGAAATGCATACTTTATTTCCCCTAGTTTTTTAGTGTGAATGGACACGTCACATTAATGTAAAGGGGCATTACATTCAACTTTAGAGTGTCATGTATTTTGTTATAAATATATTTGAAATATTCTAGAAGAATCTCAGTGTAGAAGGATGAATTTTATCTATATATAAAATTTTATATATAAAATATACATATTTTATATATAAATATATATAATGCAAGTATATGATTTATATATATAGTTCTGCTATTATACATATATTATATATACATATATTATATATACATATATATACATATATATATATATATAACAGCAGAACTACAGTTTTGAAAGGGAAGCAAGATTGCCATAGGCTAGGTGCCAGTGGTTGGGCATATCATCAGGATCTTACCATCTTTCTTTTTTTTTTTTTTTTTTTTAAAGATTTATTTATTTATGCACACAAGCACTGGGGCACAGGCCAGAGGTGTAGGGGGGTGAGAGGATTCACCACAGAGAGCCGGGAACAGAACAGGCAGATCAACAGAAGTACACTGCTGAGAGGAGCAGCGGGCACAGCAGGAGAGGTCTGCTGTGCCATGTGGGTCCCCCCCCTGGCCGGCAGCAGGGATCGAACTCGTGCTGCAGTGGCTGCGATTTGCTTTGTAGTGCGTTGCTTAACCCACTGCGCCACCAGGGGAGGCCCTCTTACCATCTTTCTTTCTCAAGTTGGTTAATGAATGGTTCCTTAAACTGTTACCTTCTGGGGCGAGTTATTATGATGATCAAATGAGCACGTTTGTAAAATGTAAAATATTACCTACATGCAAGGCATTGCCCGAGGTGATTTTAAGAAGAAAGTGAAAATGAACATTCCAACCTGGGAACCCTGACTGAAGTAAGGTCCTTTGGCTGAGCCTCCCTGAGTGACAGCATACCCCCCCACTTCCTGCATTTCCCTTACTCTACAACTGGGGTCCATCCTGGAGCTAAAGGGAGTCACCATCATTTGGGGCTCGCCGCTACTCGGGTAATTTTTCTGCTCCGCCACGGGCTAAGTACTTTGGGAGCCTGGGCTGGGAATCTTTCCCTATTTTGCAAAAATGTCTCATGGAAAAATGTGCTGCAAGTGCCAAAATCTGACCTACCCCAGAAGCCTGGGGACACGCTAGCTGGCGCTTCCTTGCATTAAGGGCAACCTCAGCATGCGCCTGTTCCCTTCCCCTTGACATCTGCAGAAGAATGACCTTTTTTAAGCCAAAAGAAACTGCGCTGTTTTGCCTTTCCAGCATTCCTGAAAGCATCTCTGTGATCATTTACAGAGGATGTTCCTAGCACCAGCTTTTCCCTCATGCGTAAGTTATGACGGACTTTCTGTTTTTCTCCATATGATCTCAGCCCATCTGGAACCACCTGTGACAAGCTCATGTGTAAATTTTTCCTTGATGTGCATAAAAATCTCAGATAATCTCCAACTTAGTGTTCGACTGATTGGCAAAATTAACCTTCAAATAAAAATGCGAAGTATTACAGCAGGACTCTAAATTAATTTCCGGTGTTTCAGACATTCTTGCTTTGGGTACAAAGACTTGGAACAGGCGGTAGCTTGATGATGTGTATTCCTCTTACTTGAAAATTATTAATTTAAATGAGCAATTATGAAATCGCCAGAATGATGCATCAGATCTTTTTTAACAGATGTTGGGGGATTAAGAGGGTTTGTATTTTATTTAATGTCATAACTTTTCATACATTAACAGTGCGGTTTCTTTTAAAAGCTGAAACTCATGGCATATGCCAGTGCCTATACCATATTAATGTTGTCTTGGTATTGGGGTCTTCTATGTTCAGGCACGCCAGCAGTATTTACAAGAGGTGAGACCGTGCTCAACCCTCTAGTAAGAAGCACCTCAAATTTAGCATATCTAAAACCAGGCTCTCGGTTCCCATAATTTCTCATACCTCTTTCCCCATATTACGCGTCCAGTAATTTTTACTGTCCAGTTACCCAGTCTAACACCTTGAAGATCTCTTAACTTACCGGTGAATCCAGTTAACTCTATTTTCAAAATACATTCATCCATCTTGGTATGAAGCAGGTGTTTGTAGAAATGGTTCCTGCTTCCATCACCCTCTGTTCATGGCCTGTGTTCCAGACCATCCCACTCCCTTGGCCCAAACTTCTCTGCCATGGCCTCGTGCCCTCCCTCCCTTGCAGGGGGCTTCTCTGACCAAGCTCTCTCATTGTAATGGGGCCTTGTCTTGCTCTGCTTTCCTCATACAAGGCCCATCACTACCATATATTAACCTATTCATTTCTCATGTGCTTCTACGAATGTAATCCCCGTGAGGTGGGGGTATTTGCTTTATCACTCTTACCCCCAGCTCCTAGGACAGCTCAGGTACACAGTAGGCACTCAACACTTACTTGCTAAAAAGTGCGTCGAAGTGAGGTCATTGTTCCTGCCTTCCCATCTCTTCACCCCCTGTTCACCAGCTTGGTCTTGTAAGTTATTCTTAACTCTGTACATTTCCTGAAAATGTCAGCTTCTGCTTAATAGGAATATTATTTGGTAAGTTTTTTTAAACAAATATAATCTTCACAACAACATCCCCAGCATCTTTTAAATTAAAAAATGATATTATCAAGAGCACAGGATGCAAAAGAATGTCCTGTTTTATGCCTGTATAAAGGTGGGGGTACTGAGAAGACCCTGTAACTGCTACAAGCTACTTAGGCTAATAAGAAAAATCTTTATTTTGTTTATTTTTTAAAGATTTATTTATTTCTACATACAAGAACTGGGGTACAGGTCAGAGGCATGAGAGGCTTCGCCAGAGACAGAGTGGGGAGCAGAGCAGGCAGATCTACTGAAATACACTGCTGAGGGGAGCAGCGGACGAGGCAGGAGAGGTCTGCTGCGTCATGTGGGTCCCCATGGGTGGTGATCGAACTCGTACTGCAGTGGCCACATAGGCCACACAATGCGGTGCTCAACCCCTTGCGCCACCAGGAAGGCCTGAAAAATCTTTTTTTTAAACAGAGAGATGTTAAGTAACTTATTGTTTTCCTCCAATAACAGTGCAGCTGAAACAAAATCACTCCATTTGTTGGCATCCTTTTTATTTTAGATTTCCCTATGCTTGCAAAACTTAACAGAGTAAAATTATCATAAAATTAAATGAATTCCCCATCAAGACCTGAACTTTTTAGTGCTCGTTTTCCAAGTTAGAAGGGAAAGCAGCATATACTGGACAGGTTTTGGGCACAGAACTGGGGAAATCTCCAAGGAGTAAACTGACTTCCGCTAGACAAGCCGAAAACTGATTAAAATATTTATCATCCTTTGGGTATGCAATAGCTTTTGATGATGGAAGGCATATTAATATTCATCCTCGCTGCTTGTCTACACTTCAGACAGATCCAAGGAGAGGATGTTCAGATGACCAGTTTTCTTTCCTCACCAGGAGTCCTTGAGACCCAGGGCTGCCTTGTGATGTGATGGAACTTTTCCTCTGGCATGGGGGTGGGGAGTACAAACCAGGAGAGACCTTTGGACTGGAGAGCTTTAAAGGATTACTGCTTTCTCACAGGAAGTCTTTTCTAGAACAAAGGGAAAGTTTGGTTGCAATTTTATAAGCAACAGAGCTGTTGTTGCTCCGAGTCTCTGAGCCTAACTGGGCTTTTGGGGGATGGGGGGTGGAGGAGGGGTCCTCGAAGCCTCATAAAGGATTGTGGCACGAAGGCAACTGGAGGCTGAAGCTTCTTCACCTCTTGTTCCCGCATCTCCCCAGTTCTGTTGAGGAGAGAGGAGAGAAGTCAGCCTGTCTGCTGTCGATGCCCTGTCCGGTGCGCCACCTCGCGTCTCCACAGAGTGACTGTGCCTGTGGCGTGAACACAGCCGAGGGCCTGCTCGACTCCTCAGAGCTGACTTCAGAATTGTTTTTCCTTTAATGGGAACAGAGTCTAGCTTAATGAGTTTAGTTAATTAATCACTGCTAGTTTTCTGTCCAGATTGGAATGGTCTTGT
The DNA here is from genome assembly GCA_019455555.1 of Galemys pyrenaicus. NCBI lineage: Eukaryota > Metazoa > Chordata > Mammalia > Eulipotyphla > Talpidae > Galemys > Galemys pyrenaicus. Next base: position 3,696,076 of record JAGFMF010012032.1, read on the forward strand.
TTACATTTGGGGGGCAAATGAAAGCTCTGAATGAACCTGACCTTTTTACTGGGTGGTCAGTAAAACCTGGAAGCAGACTATTGTCATGGAAAAGGGAAGTGTGAGTGGGGCCTCCTCCCTGGTGGCACAAGGGGTTGAGCACTGCACTGTGAAGCATCTGCAGCCACTGCAGCACGAGTTCTATCCCCGGCCAGGGAGGGAACCCACAGGGCACAGCAGACCTCTCCTGTCTCCCCGCTGCTCCCCTCAGCAGTGAATTTCAGCAGCTCTTCCTGTTCTGCTCCCCACTCTCTCTGGTGAATCCTCTCATCCCTCTGGCCTGTACCCGTTTTTGTATGCATAAATAATTTTTTTTTTTTTTTTTAAGAAAGAAGCAGTGTGAGTTTCTGTGTTTTAAATCTGGAAATTCAGATCTGCTCCGTTTCTCTTATATCATTATTCTTCCATGGTGAGATAGTTTTTTGAAAGACATTTAAAACAATTATATTTGAAACTTATTTTAATAGAATAGCAGAAGAGAAATAGCTATTTGTTTTAGTCATGCAAGCATTCATGGGCTCACTTCACACAGATATGTCTGAAGACTTCTGTCTCCTCAGTTGATAAAGTAGAAGCACTCGTAAGTCATTCAGAGGGAGAAAGATCAGAGAGTCTGACGTAGGCCTTTGGGAATCAGAAGGGGTTTTTGGGAAGGTGGAGATTGGTCAAATATTCAAAGATGGCAGAAGCACAGACAGGATGGGAAAACACAAGAGCTGCTTGCAAACTGGCTTGGACTGGATGGAGGGTGGTTTTTATGAGGCCACAATGGAGAGACAAAATTAGGGAGATGAGCAGAGTTTTTACCCCTGAGTGACCCATTCCCCACCAGAGTCATGGGAAGCAAGTACTTAACTTGCACACCAAACATAAAGTGAAACCAGGCCTCCCCAGGTGGCCTAGAGTTAAGTCTCAGCACTATTCATCCCCCTGAGGCCAGGGAGTGACCCATATGGCGCAGCAGACCTCTCCTGTCTCCCCGCTGCTCCCCTCAGCAGTGAATTTCAGCAGCTCCGCCTGTTCTGCTCCCCACTCTGTCTCTGGTGACTCCTTTCACACTCCCCCAACTCTGGCCTGCACTCCAGTTTTATGCAAAAATAAATAAAATCTGTAAAGAAAATAAAGTGAAGTCCATTTCATCTAGCATGCGCTAAGGTTTTCCAAGCCAAAACTGTATCATCGGCACAAATAACTTCAAGACCTGTTTGCATTCTGAATACAGCAGACAAGCCACGCTGTGCATTCTCAGAAGGAGAATTACCATTGAGTTGAAGCACTTTCTTGCTGAGGTCTTTTCTTCTGGTAAATTGATGACCAGCCTGATAACTGGTCTTTGGCCAGGCCGGGTCCTCCTGCTTGTGAAGCACTCACAATTCTCTTCCTTGTTGAGGAACCTTCCTTAGGTCTATTTCTCTCTTCTCTTACCATTATTATTTTTGCTATTGGAATCACGGTTTGGAGGAAATGACATCTCCACTGCCTCTTCCTTGAGGACTTAAGTACCACTTGCATAAAAGGATGTTGAAACACAGCCAAGCGGTCATTCATGAGTTATTTGATTTGGTGCAGGACGGTGGGTGTGGTGATCTGTCATTTCCACTGCTGAAATAGAGGGGTTTCTTTCCCACGCATAGCTCCCTGCTCTCGGCTCACAGCTCACACCGGCGACTCCATGCTGCACGCTGTTCTGTGTTTGCCTTTGCACTTTGGCTTGTCAGTCACCCCACTTGAAAGAGCGAGGAAATGTTCGGAATGTGAATGGTGGGGGTTCGTCCTGGTCTCTCCCACCTTCCTCTATAGACTGGTGCCAGACTCTCGCTCCTCCCCACCCCCCATCCCCTGCCTTGCAGTGTGAATATTTTCTAGTGGCTGACTTTATTCTAAGGCGCACGGTGTGAACCCTTGAGGGGTAACTCATTCTCTGTCGGTCCGTTCCTGAGACTCGGGCTGCTGCAAGCTTGCCTCCACGTTGCCTCTGCTCAGTGATCTCAACTTCTTGAGTTAGGTCAGAGTTACTTGTTCCTTTCGTCAGTCAGATGGAGAAATGATAGCGTGGGGCTGTTGTCGCATGGGGCCAAGAACCCGACCCGAGTCACCCCCGTTGGCCCTTCCCTAGAGAACAAGTGGGCTTCGGATATTCCAGGGCGCCTTCTAAAACCTTGGACCTTCTCTCTGTTCCTTATGATGCTGGAGAAGCGGGAGCACAGAGACCCAGCCAGGTCAGCTGCTGCCGAGTTTCCTTCAAGACCTGGCATGCCTGTCCTGTGTCCCTTGTGACTGTATGGGGGTCCGTGGCCCTGGGCCCTGGCAGGCTGGGTCCCCCGAAATGTCCTAGATGGAAGGGACCAAGAGATGGTCACCCCATTCTCTTGCTACTTGAAGAGGAGGGCTCAGGGAGGTGCAGCCAGCTATGTGGTAGCAACAGAGCTAGATACTGGTAGACACAGAACACAGATTCCCAAATCTCCCCTGTTGGGGTTCCCACCATCCCCCAAGCTTCCCAGCCGCTGTGCTTTCTCTGACGCTTTTACCCACGTTCAGTTGATGCTGGCAACAAAGCCCATGGAGTGATTACTTCTCTGGAACTTCACTGTTCTCTGCCCTGTGTTTGGACGTGGCTTATCCAAATTAGCCTCTTCAGTGTGGAGGTGGACTGCATTTTTGCTCCTCTAGCATCCGGCCTTCATCCTCCAGTAGCTCCTGGTAGACCAGTCACTGCCTTCAGGGCCACAGGAGAGGGGCACTGTCTTAGCCTCACTACTCCACAAGCTTGTGACCTAGCGAGGCCTTCAGAAGGGGCCAGCCACCTGCGCCCCTTTGCTGACACCTGCGCGAACCTGGGGCAGGTTCCCTTTGCTGACACCTGGGGCAGGCGCGAACAAGTGCCGAGGCCCCTACAGTGCAAGGGGAGCCTTTCTCCCCAGCCTCCTCCCGTTTGCTTTCCCCAGCAGCTAGCGGCTCCATGCCTTTCCAGAGCAGAGGTATTCTAGATACTTCCAAACACACTGGTGGTGTTCTTTTTCAAGTGGATATACTGATGCTTTCATATTTGTTCTTTCTTTTAAACGACTGCATAACTTTTCGCTGTTTGGGTTCAGAATTTATTTAACCAGTCTCCTACTGTCTTCGGTCTTTGCCTTTACAAATAATGTCGTAATGCATAGCCTAAGACACGAGAGCACCTTTCACATGGAGCACCTGTGGTAATGCCTGGCAGTAGAATTGTCTAGTCAAAGGATAATTGCATTTTTAACTTTGAGATGGTCAAATTGCCTTCTGGAGCTGGAGTCTGTGGCAGCGGTGGTGTGCGTGTGTGGGCATTTGTGTACATTGAGCCTCTGTAGAGCTGATGTGATGGTGCTTGTCTTCCTCATAGCTCACGAATGCATTACGTCATGAGGCCCGTTTGCAGATAGGACCGTGAAGATTGGCATCTGGAAGTCCTTGTTTGCATTTCTCTCCTTCTGGTTTTGAAGATGAAGAAACTGAGGCTCAGAGAGGTTATGTGACGTTCCTTAGGTTGCAGAAGTAGCGAGTGACAGCGGTGGGCGGTCTGGCCGGGCCTGCTCTCCCCGTCGCTGGGATACCCTCAGCCAGAGCTGCACCTGTTACTTGCAGCTGACGAGTCCTGGGAGAAGCAGGGGTTCTCCCAGGGACATGGGTGTGTTTTGGCCTGCACACCAGTGGGGGTGCATCTCAGCCTGGCTGTTTCAAACATCACGGGCCAGAACGGAGTGGCTGGATGGTAGACCCACTGCCCTCAGGGCCACAGGAGAGGGGCACCATCTTAGCCTCACTACTCCACAAGCTTGTGAACTAGTGAGGCCTTCAGACGGGGCCAGCCACCTGCGCCCCTTTGCTGACACCTGCGCGAACCTGGGGCAGGTTCCCTTTAAAAACAGAAGGAGAATTTCTTCCACCGTAGAGTCTGGTGCCAAATAGGCGCATCAGTTCTGGAGGCCGGAGCACCGAGCTGGCCTCAGCGACGTGAGTCCCAAGGGGCCTGGGTGCCTATACCCCCACGCGCAGTCTCCGGGCGATGACTGTTCTGTCCACGGAGGTGAAGGGAGGGTGCTTTGCCCCGGAGACGTGGCTCGTTGCCTGCCTTTCTGCTCAAAGCCCTGTCCCTGTTGGATCCCGTCAGGGCCGAGCTGCACTGCTGTGTTCTGATGGGCTGAACCTCCGGGCCTCCCCGCTCACCTTCGTTCTTCCTCACCTGTCAGTCTTCATTAGGCCATTTCAACAGTGACTCATTGCCTGTTCTGGGCCTTGTTCTGCTTCGCTTCAGAACTGAGGTTGAAGCCCTTCCCTGGTGCACACAGTAAGAGTTTATTTCCAGAAGGCTTGGCAGGCGGGGGTGGAGGTGTGTGGGGAGTGGCTGGAGTTATGTTTTCAGGTAAAGGTGAGCGAGGATGAAAGAGATCTCGGGAGGGCAGGGAGATGCCTCCCTGGCACCCCTCAGTAACCATGCGGGGAGACTCATTCTCAGGAGTCTTGGAGGCCCCTCTTCCACTCTAGGCCCTTCCAGGTCACGTCTCTTGCTCTGTTGGAAAGCCGGGGTGTCAGTCATCCATCCAGCCACTCCGTTCTGGCCTGTGACGTTTGAAGCAGCCAGGCTGAGATGCACCCCTTCAAGAGGGTCGGCTGTGGAGTCGGGCGCACGCGGGTCTGGGTCTGGCTCCATCACGGGGTCCCGGGGGGCCCTGACAGCCTCAGCAGGAGTCTCGGGCTCCCTCAGCTGTCAGTGGGGACAGCGAAAGTCCTCCCATCGCAACGCCGTGTGAGATTTGCCCGGGTCCAAGCTGCCCCTTACCCTCACCTGGGCTGCTCCGGTGCTTCTCTTAAAACCCTCAGCTTGCCTGAGGGTCTGCATGTCTGGCACTCTCCGCTCAGGCCTGAAGCACCCCAGAGTGGCCCTTTCTCAGTCTCTTGGACCTCTTAACTTGTCCTCAGGCATTTGTCATCTGAAATCACGTCTCACGTGCCCACCTGGTCCCTGTGTTCCCAGAATGCAAGCACTCCGAGGGCGGGGGTCTTGTCTTGTCCACGCTGTGTACAGAGGCAGAGGCAGAGGCAGCAGGTGTGTTATGTGTTGGGCAAGGAAGACAGATGCGTCATGGTTGCCTCTTTGTTCCCCGGGAGCTGTGTGTCCTGCTGCCCCTTCTTCTTTTCGGCTGAGTCCACTTTATGAACAGTCAGTGACTGACCATTACCCACTGCAGCAACCTTATCTTTTTTTAAAAGATTTATCTAGTTATGCACACAAGAACTGGGGTACAGGCAGAGGTGCTGGGGGTAGTGAGAGAACTCACCAGAGACAGAGTGGGGAGCAGAACAGGCAGATCCACTGAAACACACTGCTGAGGGGGAGCAGCGGGGAGATAGGAGAGGTCTGCGCCATGTGGGTCAGCTCCCTGGCCAGGGATCGAACTCGTGCTGCAGTGGCTGCAGATAGCTTCACAGTGCTGCAGTTTAACTCCTTGTACTACCAGGGAGGGCCTGGAACCTTATCTTCTCATCTCTCTCTGGAATGTGACTTCTTAGTACCAGAGACAGTCAATGTTAGCTTGTACGTGAGCAACACCGTGCAACTTTTAAAGCCTAAAACGCTGTCTCCAGGGACTTGGATCTGGCAGCTTTAGCTTCCAGTCTCGGTTGTGCATTTGGAGTCTACAAGGAAATGTTCTAAAATACCCCCTGAGGTCACCCCTACACCCCGCCTCTTAACCCCCGCCCCATATACTGATTTAATCAGCTAAGCTGTGGCTTCTAGATGATTCCAGTGTATTGCCCAAGTGGCAGTGTGTTTCAAAAGCCTCACAGGTGTCTTCAGGACTGAAGGCTACTGTTCAGCAGGTACCTGACCTTTCACCAAATTAGATTTGATTTGATTGAATGGATGAATGCATGAGCATATCAGAGAATTAACAGACAAGCTCCCTCACTTTAAACCAACACAATTGGGTCCACTTCTGTGTGTTTCCTTTATTCTGTAGGAGACTCGGAGGGACATGGCCGCCTTTATAAATTTGTATATAAGGTGGAGAATGAGGTTTAGAAAAGAAGCAAACTGAAAACTCGAAAGAGGGAAGGAAAGACTTGAACGGGTAGGATTTGAGAAGGCTTTATAATTGACAGGGGCTTCGGGGTTGAGTCTTACAGAATGGGGAGAATTTTGGCAGGTGGGGCTGGGATGGGATGAGAATGGATGTTTCCCGTGGAGAAAATGGCACGAATAGTGGAGGCAGGAAGACGCCGATTATGTTCCAGGTCCTGAGCTGGGCTGGAGTTCCTCAGCCGAGTCTCCTTCTGGAGTTCCTTCCGCAGGAAGTGGTGCTGCCGTAACCCACCTAGCTCTTCCTGCCGGTAGTGGAGGGGTCATGCTTGAAACTCCCTCTCCCACGTGCCCGATCTGAGGACTGTCATCTCTGAGGTAGCTCTCGGGTCTAGCTGTCCAGTCTAGTCCCCCTCATCGTCCCTGGACTGTGGCAACAGCTTCCTGTCTGGCTTCCTGTCTTTTTCACATAGAACCAGAGCGAGGTCTCCAAACAGAGATCTAAACTCCCTCCGGGCCTGATCGCCCCGCTCTGTGCAAACATATTAACGGTTCCATTCGCTCTTAGTATGAAGACTGGACTATTTGTTCTGTCCAGCCTCTCCGCCCTGCCTCACCTCTTCACTCGACATAGTCCTTCCACGCTGGCTTTTCCCCAGCGAGTCCAGTGCATCCTGCTTCCCTCTTCTCCAAGGCCTGAGTCTGTGTTGTTTCGTCCTCTCCCACCAAAGCACACGCAAGCAATTGGCAGGCAGGCAGGCAGGCCGGCCCCGCTCAGATGGTCTTTGTAAGGGGTGTGTCCACACCGTACAGACACGCCTCGCAGCCATTATGGGGGGGCATGTCCCCTCTCACCAGGTGAGGGGCAGCGAGTGGACTGGTGAGGGTCATCCTTCAGGACAAGCCGTGGCGGGTGGGGCCTCTGGTCTGTCCTTCCTCGTGTTCCTGCTCCAGGTTCTTCTCGGGCATCAGTCGCTTTAGATTGCTGGAAAGGCCAGGATTCCTCGGGTGGTCACTTACTTCTCCCCTGGCCACACATGAGCACCCCTGGGGACCTTGGCTCTCACCTTCTCCTGTCGGGATGGCCAGGAGCCATGGTCCCTCGTCCTGCTGGGTGCCTGTGTACGCTGGGAGTCACGTGACCCGTCAGCCGCCATCCCGGGCCGGCGTGCTTTGACATCAGAGCCACGTAGGAGCTGGATTGTCGTTTCAGAAATGTCACTTAGATGCCACAAATAGTCAGTCTGCTCATTCTTCTGCATCAGTTGGGACCTAGACTCACGTGCATCGTGCGGGGACCAGGCTGCTCTTGGCCCATGGACAAGAATCCTCATGCTGAGTGAGTTGGAATCTCCTGGTGAGAAGTGATTTGTTGTCCTGATTAGAATGTAAACACGTGCTGAGGCTGAGCTCGGTCTCTCATGTGAGTTTTATTATAGCCTTCTGTGTTTATAAACATGTCTTGAGCATGAGGGAGAAATGCGATAACCTTCCAGCCCCCAGGAGAGTATCCATTTGTTTTCTCTCTGGACTGAAGCGCAGATAACTTAGCGTCCTTCTCCGAGAGCCCACATCCTCTTGCTTCTGCCAGCGCCCGAGACGGAGCCCAGATTGCCTTTCCAGTCATCCCATCCTGTTCTGGTGGGTTCCGTACGGCACTCAGAGCCATCCACCAGCATGGACGGGCACAAACCGAGGGGAAGGCACTGGAGGAAGCCAGGAGTCGCTGCCCTGGTGGTGCTGACGTGCACACGGAGGAAGTGGGTACCCATGTGAATAAGGTCCAAACTGGGAGTCAGGGTCGAGGCAAAGACACCCCAGAGAGCACCCCAGAGAAGACCAGCCAGATGGAGAAGACTGGGGAAGGGCTTCATGGACGTGGAGGGGCCTTTCAGCGGCACTTCAGGAATGGACTCACTCTTAGTGGGCAGGGCCTGGCGGGTGAAGAGGGGCCGGGCCCACATTAGATAGAGCACACGTCGCCTGCGGCCGTGGCTGTGGCACGCACGAGGGCACAGTCCCAGCAGTGAGGCAGGACCAGACCTTGAGCGGCTCCTCAGGCCTAGCTGGGGTGGGATGGGAGAGAGTGGGGTAGACACTAGGAGAGAGAGCAGGGGACAATGGGCCATTTGAATGGCGTACTCAGAAACTTGGCCTTTGTCCTGGAGGTTAATGCTCCAGTTGGGGCTGGATTCAGAGTTTGTAACAGAAAGCGGTATAATCGGTTCTTTTTTTGCCATTGCAGCCTGTAGAGGATGGACGGTCGCAAGGAGAGACCGGGCCGGAAAAACCTGTTGCAAAGAATCTCTTGGGAAACGATGAGGATCTGGACTAGGACAGTAGTGGAGGGGATGGGAAAGGGGAACGGTCCATTGACCGTCACTATCGAGTGGTGTGAGGGAAGAGAGATGAAGAAGTTACCGGCGTTACCAGCTTTCTGGTCTCAGTTACTTGATGATACAACTAACCAAGATAAGGGAGAGGAGGAAGTTTGGGGGTGTATTGAGTTTGAGAGGATCTGGAAATACCGGTCTGGAGCTGGTGGAGATACCTGAGCCGTGTGTAGGTCTGGGGGTCCGTGTTGTGCCTCCAGAGGACCTCCCTTGTGTGCCCACCTGTGCCAGTCCGTGCCGGGAGCACCTGCGGCCTGGTGGGTGTCTGCACTGGGGCAGCAGCTAGAGTGGCTGCAGTGAGTGAGGGGAGGGAGCAGGGGAGGAAAGGGGACCGTGGAGTGTGTGTGGGGTCAAGGACAGGCCCCGCGAGCTCGTGAAGCTGCCAGTGTGCATGATCAGGGCGCTTGGAAGGAAACCAGGCAGAGGTGGCGGCGTGGAGTGGAGGAGTCAGGGAGGTGGACATTGTCAAGCTTTGCATGGAGTCAGTACGGTGAAGGGCGACCCCAGTGCTGCTTCAGCCTGGAAGGAGTTCCAGGAACCAGTAAGGACAGAGGGACAAAGCAGGAGAAAGTGGGTGAACCACACATACATTTGGGGGGCCTGACCCCAGGCAGTTCTGCCTGCTGGGCGTGACAAGAGCTCACACACCTTCACCTCACACACGCTGCCTATGATGCTCTTCCCTCCGCAGTCTGAAGGCCTAACAAGGAGCACATTTTATTTTATTTATTTATGCACACAAGAGCTGGGGTACAGGCCAGAGGCATGGGAGGTGAGAGGATTCACCAGAGACAGAGCGGGGAGAAGAACAGGCAGAGTGACTGAAATATACTGCAGAGGGGAGCAGCGGGTGAGGCAGGAGAGGTCTGCTGCGCCATGTGGGTCCCTCCCTGGCCGGGGATTGAACTTGCGCTGCTGTGCCGCAGATGCTTCACAGTGTGGCACTCAACCCGCTGTGCCACCAGGGAGGCCCTCAGGAGCCCATTTTAACCAGGCTGGGGTGCAACCGCTGGATCTTTCCCCAGGACCTCCAGAAACCAGGCATGGGCACTGAGTTGCTGACTGAACAAAGGCCCACCGAAAGCTGTAAACATTGTAATTTGCAAAACCATTGTAGTATTAAATCACAAATGGGAAGGAAACAGTTTAGCAATGCATCTCTACAAGGACACAGGGCTTTTGCAATTTATGCCGAAAACTAAAATTGAACTCGGTGGCATCAAAACAGATGGTTGATTTTGTGATGAATTTGGTCTCGAAGGCCAAGGAAGCCGTTAATGGCGTCTATCAGTTATAAAGTTGCTGTAGTGTTTGTGGAGCAAAATGAAAAACCAGTGTAGTCACCACAGGATAGCCCTCTTAAAATCCGGGGAGTATTCTGTTGCAAATTGCATGGAGGAAATGGACCCCCAAAGGGACAGCAGAGGTCCTCATTGTAGGAGTGTGCATCTGTGGTGGGAAAGCCCAAGAAGAAGGTTGGGAATCATTCTGGTGTAGCTGGGGCTGCGAGGAGAAGCATCCAACTGTTGCAGTTTAGAGTGAAAACCTCATTACGGTTATGTGTGTCCTAAGGCAACGTCATGCAGTGGTCTCTGGGAGGCCGCGCCCAGCTGTGTGGGTCGGGAGCCTGTGCGGGTCACGTGCTGGTGAGAGACACGTCTCTGCCCTCCCTGGTGTGTTCTGTGGTTTTCTGAGTTAGGACTTCAGAGGCGCATTGAGAAACGCCAGTGAAAAAGGAGTGTCTTCCATTAGTGTCGTTATGAGGAAGACACCCAAGGGGTTGTTAAGTCTTCCTTTCCTAGAAGTGGAAATGTCCTTTCCTGCTGAGCTGGTGTTTCGAGGGCAGTGCGGGGAAATTCCTGTCTTGCTTTTGCCTTTCGTTTTGCCACGAGCCGGTGGTGCCCGCTCACCGTGGCACAAGCCTCACAGGGAAAAGCCTGCATCGGACACACAGACTGTCGGGGCGAGGCCTTTGTGGACAGGCGTGTTGGGGGCCAGGCCGTGGCTTGTTCACGCATGGGTTCGTTGGCCGGGGCGCCAAGAGGAGGAGGACTTTTGTCGTCCCACCTGCCATTTTGCTAAGGAGACCTGTAATTAATTACGCTCCACGATCCAGCTGGAATTAGCCGACTGCGTTGTCAAGTCCTATCCCTAAAAGTCTAGCTCTCACTCTGAGATCAGAAGAACAAGACCCGGCTTCAAGGCAGGGGTGTGTGTGGAAGTGGGGGGCTCCTTCTAGGGGAACTGTGTCTCAGGTGACCCTTTGAAACCGCTTCTGTGCTGTGTGACTTACGAAAATGCAGTGCTGGGGTTTGTGGGTGCGTCCTTGATGTCTGGGCAGAGACAGACCATTCTTTTTTTTTAAGATTGATTTTATTGATGCATCCAACAGCTGGGGTACAGGCCAGAAGCGTGGGAGGTGAGAGGATTCACCAGAGACAGGGCAGGGGACAGAGTAGGGAGCAGAACAGGCAGACGGACTGAAACACACTGCTGAGGGGAGCAGCGGGCGAGGCGGGAGAGGTCTGCTGCTGCGCCATGTGGGTCCCCTCCCCGGCTGGGGATCGAACTTGTGCTGCAGGGGCTGCCGATAGCTTCATAGTGCTGCACCCTAACTCCTGATTTCTTCCTCTCTTTCTCCATGTACTTTGTTTCATTTCCGCGTAGATGAGTGGTGCAGCCTCCTGTAACGTGAGGTGAGCGCTGCATCTTCGAGTCACTTATTGCCATCTCTCAGGGGCTGGCTCTTTGCAAGAGAAACACTTCCGTCCTGTCAAAAGGACAGTGATGACCTCACAGTTTGGATCGCGTCCAGCAGTTTTGTTCCCTGGAAAACGAACCAGATTGATGAATAAAAGTTTGCCGTGTTTGATGAGTCAGAGGGCAGGACAACGTCCTTGTCTCTGAGGAGACTCTCGGAGTCAGACACCTTGCACATCAGCGGTAAATAAGCCTTAATCTCGAGGGAAGACCCTGGAGCACGAGGCTGTCCCCACCAGAGAGCCGGTAAATCTTGCAGACCATGTAGGGTTTCTGTCTGGGGCAGCATCAAAGCTCCGTGACTTTAGAGCCCAAAGTGCGTTTGACAAGCAGAACTTTCTCTGTGCCCCGCGCTTCGCGAGATCCGACCTGACTTTTGTCTTTGTTTCTCCTTGGTATGACTTCCTTTCTTCCCCAGAAGCGGGAAGGCTTCCCTCCTGCGGTTTGGAGCAGGCTGCATGCTGCGTGCCTCTGCAGGGCCTTCAAGGCGCATGGGCCATGGCAGACCCTCGTCCTTCCAGCCTCATCCCGCCCGGTGCGCCCAGAACCTTCCATGGCCACCTCTCAGGGACCCTCCTGTGAGTTTCAGAGCCTTTTGGTGACTGCGAGGAGATCAGACAACAGTGGGACAGTGATTCCCCTCAGCTCAGACAAAGGGCTTAGTCTTTCCCTTGACTTTCGCTTTCTTTTCACATCATCTCCTCTGCCGTCTCGGACGCAGTGTTTTTGTTTGCGTTTGGTCTGTCCGTAACCGTGTTTGGGTTTTCTCGGTGCGTTGTCCTTTGCAGATCAGAAGTGAGTGGCTGTGCTTTCATCCCGAAGAAAGGGAAATGTTTTGCAAATCCAATTTTGGGGGAACAGAAGAAAACTTTTTTGAGCAACATCTTTTTGGGAAAGGAAGGCGTGATAGGTTTCTGTTTAAAAAATAAAAGAGAGAGAGACAGCTGTTTGAAAGAAATCGGGCTGTCTAAGGGCAAGCATGCCTGCCTCCTAGACGCCCTTAGAAGAGCTGGCCTTTTCCAGCTCCTGAGGGTGGCCGGAGAGGGAGAGCAAGTTGGAGGACAGATTGGGAAGCAAATGGCTTTCAGGGCAAACCCCGCAGCGTAAAAATCACATTACTGGGAAAGTGCTTTGTGGCCAAGGACAGGTATCCCGAGGGGCAGGCCGGCCGCGGTGAATGGTGAAGGGACTCACTAAAATATCTTAAATTGTCTCCGTTAAACATGTAGCATCCTCAGAGGTCAGGCAGAGCCGAAACTTGAACAGCTGTACAACAAGCATCTGAGGTTGTTTTTAATTGTGCCTCCTTTCTCTAACAGCAGTAATTCTTGTTTATATTGTCAAGAACCTTTCCACCGAGCACAAGCGCACCATACTTGAAGGTCAAATGCTTAACCCTTCTGCATGGTTACAATGAAAATGGGCCCTTTTGTTTTCATTAATGGATACCCCAGCCGCCTTCGAGGAGAATGGGGGCCTCCAGCGTTCACCAAGCTGAAGTAACTTATTGTCAGAGCGCCACAAAGAGAGCATATTTTTTGTCCCATACAACAGTTGCCCGGCCCTCGCCTGCGCACCCAACCACAAGACACTTGGCCATTTATCAATAGGCAGAAATTGGGAGGACCATTTTGTTCCTTTGACCTGTGTTACGTTTTAGTGACCCGACCAAATTGCTTAAAAATTTTCCCTTTCTGCTGTCAGTGTTTAAAGCTGCTTAATGTCTCCGAAGGGGTCCCCCCGCTTCCTTTTAACACTTTACATTCCTGCTTCCCACCGCACCTGTTACTGTCGTGGACCATGAAATCACACATGTTATGCGGCTCTTAGCGACGAGTAACACTTTATTAAATATAAACAGAGCATCTCCTGATGCGGGGTGGCACAACGGGGCAGACAGGCAGATGCACGTGTGCAGGCACATGCACACACACACAAGCACACCCTTGACTGAGGGTCAACCAGGGAAGCATCTTGGGGTCTCTATTTGTGCGGAAGGCAAGAAATACTTCCTTTTATTTTATTTTTTGCTGCTGAAGAGTTAACTAAAACGAAGGAGGCCAGTTCAGCAAACATTAAATCTAAGCCTCCAACATGAAGGCGTCTTTGTTACTGAAACAAAAACACCGCAGCAGGTGGTGGACTCGAACACAGGCGGGAGGAGGAGGCGCCATGGTTGCCCATTTTTCTAATCCTTTCAGAATCCCCATTGTCTAGTGCCCAGAGTTAAAGTGTCCGGGCTCAGTCTCACGGAGACAGTTGCAGCTTGAAAGCCCCTCGCCCCTCGCTGGCCTTTCCAGCAGTTTAATCTTCGGGTACAGGCGGTGTGACCACTGAACAAGCAGGCGCGGCAGTTATCTCTGTTGGAAGACGCACTGCTACCTGCTTATCAGGGCATGAAACTGCTCGCAAGGTGGCAAGTGGGAGTTCACGAGGCGCCCGTGTCAGCACCAGTCAGGCCCACGGTGTTCAGCCGCGTCACCCACGCAACCCTGCTCTGCTGTGGGGCCCCCCCGAGCCACGCATGGTCACCACGTGGCCACCACGTGGCCTTGGAAGCCGAGGCTCGATGCCGTGGTCAGCCCCTGCCGATGTCAGGGTGTTTTGGGAGCCCTGACAAGACGTCACAGCTGGACTGTTTGCTTGCTGTCGTGAGAAGCGACTAGAATGTGGTTCTAGCCACCGGCCACAGCACCCTAAGTGGGAGGTGGGGAGGGAGGCGTTCCAGGCAGCAATGACTGCGGGGTGAGTTCCCAGCACCATGCCAGAGGAGGAGCGTCAGATAGGCCCCAGTGCCAGGCCCCAGGTTCTCCTGAAGCTGGCCCAGCTTTTCTTTGCGCCCTCAGCACTGCTGGAATGAAGCAGGGAATGGGTGATCGTGTGGTCACTTTTGATTCTGTGTATGTGTGTGCATTGCTAATTTAGTAGGTACATAAATAGGTCCGAGAACTGTTTCTCAAGAGTGTGTGTGTGTGTCCTCCAGGCCGATAGGTAGAAATAGCAAGTGGTGTTGACATGAAGACTGGAGACAGTGGTGTTTAAAGAAAGGGCCTGGCCAGGGAGCCTCCCTGGTGGCGCAGTGGGTTGAGCAACGCACTATGAAGCAAACCGCAGCCGCTGTAGCACGAGTTTGATCCCTGCTGCCGGCCCGGGAAGGGCTGCACATGGTGCAGCAGACCTCTCCTGCCCTGCCCGCTGCTCCCCTCAGCAGTATGTTTTGGTCGATGTGTCTGTTTTGCTCCCCGCTCTGTCTCTGGTGACTCCTCTCATTCCCCACACCTCTGGCCTGTACCCCAGCTCTTGTGTGCATAAATAAATAAATATTTTTTAAAAAAGAAAAAGGGCCTGGCCAGGGACTGTGTTTCCCCCAGCTAGGTACAATCTGAGGACAAGCACAGCGACTCTGCCCGTGGGATGTTCATGGAATTATCCCGCCCGACCAGGCTGTGACTTCAGTAGGAGTCTGAACAGCCACGTTGTCAAGGACATGAGCTGCTTCAATACAGTGCGATGCAGCCTGAGCTCAGGGACCCACAGAAACGTTAGATTTTTAAGGGTAGGCAGGGATAGTGCTCACACGTCTTAATTCCACCTTTGTCCTTGCAGGTCTACACGCCACCTTTCCCTGCTTCCAGATGTGAAGGGTGGTGTTCAGTGATCACGTTACAGTGGGCGATGAGCAGGACATTTTAGGGAACTGTTTCCTAAGTGATTTGCAGAAATCAAAACTCGAATTAGTTGTTAGAATTCAACAGTTAGGTGATGTAACCCCCTTGGTCCTCTTACCCTGAATAAGGATGTTTATTTTCCTACCTAGATCAGGTGCCCCTGGGGGCCAGGACTGTGACGTCATGGGTGTTCACCATGTAGCAGAAACAGTAATTGGCTTGTGACGTGGGGATTTGCCTTCACTACACCTGGTTCCCTGTGTTTCGTATACATTTAGTGTCAGTTCAGTGTCAAATATGTGGGGCCTGAGTTTAAGCCTGAGTTTGATGCCTTCACGAACTTCTGATTTTTTTTTAAAGATTTATTTATTTATGCGTACAAGAGCTGGGGTACAGACCAGCAGTGTGGGCAGGTGAGAGGATTCACCAGAGACAGAGTGGGGAGCAGAACAGGCAGATGGACTGAAACACACTGCTGAGGGGAGCAGCGGGGAGGCAGGAGAGGTCTGCTGCACCATGTGGGGCCCCTCCCTGGCCAGGGATTGAACTCACCCTGCTGTGCTGTGGATGCTTCACAGCGCGGTGCTCAACCTGCTGCACCACCAGGGAGGCCCTAACTTTTGATTTTGGTGAATGATTTAGTTTATCCGGGCTTCACACCCTTCGTAAGGTAAAAGGTGCGTGCATAATGGAAAGTGTTCACAACACTTGCTCTGCCCACTCACATGCTCTTACGAGGATCCCAGGTGATAATGCCCCCCAAAGCGCTCCGTAAATTGTTAATCGGTTCATACATATGTCAGTTTCCATCGTTGGCATCTGAAGTGTGGATTAGAACCATCTCTGTTGCTTACTCATGGTGTACAGTTTGGCAAATTGCTTCATCTTTCTGAATCTCAGTTTGTTCATATGTAAAATGGAGCTGATAATACCATTTTCTTCAAGATTTAGGTTTTGTTTTAAAATTTTAAAAAAGATTTTATTTATGCATATAAGATCTGGGGTGTAGGCCAGAGGTGGGGGGCAGTAAGAGTACTCACCAGAGACAGAGTGGGGAGCAGAACAGGCGGATCTACTGAAACACTGCTGAGGGGAGTGGAGGCAGGACAGGTCTGCTGCACCATGTTGGTCAGCTCCCTGGTTGGGGTTCGAACTTATGCTGCAGTGGCTGCAGATAGCTTGACAGTGCTGAGACTTTAACCCCTGTGCCACCAAGGAAGCCCAAAATTTAGGTTTTGGATTGAGTGATATGGTGCCAATGAGCTTGGCAGGTGTTAGCTGCCCCGTCATCATCACCATCATCATCATCATCACCATCATCATCATCACCATCATCACCATCACCATCACCATGATCATCACCATCACCATCATCACCACCATCGTCATCATCATCATCACCATCATCATCATCATCACCACCATCACCATCACCATCACCATCATCACCACCATCGTCATCACCACCATCGTCATCACCACCATCACCATCACCATCATCATGTGGTCCTCCATATTAGCATCACCACCACCCCACCCCATCCAGAAGGCCGCAGATTAGAGGGCGTGACTTACCTGGTATAGATAGTTAACACTGACTAGGAGGAGAGGGGTGCTTCAGCCAGGTAACAGCGGCAGTCCATTTAGTAGCTGCACCCTGATTTTTAGTGAGTGGAGCCCAAGAGTAGCCAGCATTGCTTCCACGTGTCTGGCGCTATTCTAAGAACTTCGCTGTAGAAAGTGAATCTGGGTAACCCCCTGGAGTTGGTGCTGTAAATATTTCACTCCGTGGATGAGGAAGCCGAGGTATAGAGGGGTAAGGACTTGTCCTGGCCGCTGAGCCACCGGGGAGGCAGGAGGCCTGTTTTCTTGCGTCCGTCCTCCCCGTGCCAAGCACCAGTGAGGCCTTCTGACCAGTAAGCCCGAACTTTCTCTTCGCTGCTGCCAGGACTTGACAAACCTGCCTCATCAGCTTTGCTTAAATTCGAGCTCTGTGTTGTCTGGTTCCCAGCTAGAAGCAGTGACCTTCCAAGCGTAGAATGGGGTGTGTGTGTGTGTGTGCATGTGTGTGTGTAATAATCAAATAATCTCCTACTTCTTCAATCCCCACATGTCTGTGTCTCACTCCATACCCAGATTGCTGACGGCCCACGAGATCTCTCCTGAGGTGATGAGTGCGCGCGCATGCATGTGTGCGCCTGCCTCAGTTTCCCCATCTTTAAAGTAGAGGTGCCTCAGATATGCTCATTACGAGCCCCCGGGAGGTAGTGCTGAAAGCTGGTGGTGATACCCGCGCACAGGAAGCCCGGATGCCTCCCGCTGTCACGGAAGCCGTGGCGGGAGCAGCTCTCTAGACTGGGGGGAGGAACGCACATCCAAGGGCTCGCTGGGCATTCTGCCTTCACTCTCCTGAGCTGTTAAAATTTCCACCAGGGCTTTGGTTTGGATGTCACTGAAAGAGGGGGTGGGCCGAAGGGGGTAGCAGATAGATACAAAGGAGTGAATTATAACAAAGAGCCTTTTCTGCTTCAGTTCTTGTGCAGAAAACATATGTTTTCTGCAGGAGCAGTTGGGTAAAAGACACCGTGGGGCGCAGACAAAGGCCTGCACTCTTCCTGCATTCACGCCGCTTCCAAACAGATTCACTCGCCTCACTTGTTAGGGTCGGATCTGTCAGCTGGATCCTCTTGCAAGTGTGATTTCTTTTTCCCGTTCCCTTTCAGAGACCTCCCCCCTCCTCCGCTCCCCCAATGTTTTACACTTCATATAATCCAGTGTGCATGACAGACTACTTCAGCCTTTGTGCCACTGACGTTTGGGGGAAGGAGGGAGCTGATCTGATGGAGATCTTGGGTAACTTTTCACTTGCCTGAGGATCAGAAGGTGCTAAGCCACTTTGAGGCCAAACATCATCAGTGGCTCAATTATTTAGCGCTTGGTGTAGCCGGCCATCCTTCACCCTCACTGAACGGCTAGGCCAATAAGTGAGCTCAGAGAGGTTCTTAGAAGTGGCGGCTGGGAACGGGGGTCTGGGCATGTTGTGGGGGATCTGGGAGAGCTCTGGCTTTCATTTGTAGAGGGAATCATTTTGATGAAAAGACAAAGCTACAGCAAGACACTGCTGAAGTAATTGGGGAGTCAGCTGTCATTCTGGCGTTTGCTGTGTGTACGGTGCCCTTAATTCTCCACCCAGGGGTAGCGCTGCGTTCTGCCTTGGTGCTTAAACCCCCCCCCCCCCATTTTGTCTCTTTGTCTTTATTGAAGGTTTTGCAGGTGTGTAGTTTATTTCCATGGGTGAGATTTTAGAAGGATCCTTTAGTCTTTTATTATATAGAATATTTTATGTGACAAATGTAAAATAGGCTCACTTTATAATGTATACTATATTTACATTACTTTTTATTGTGCACACACGATGAACGCATTATACTTCTTTATTGGAGTTTCCGTTGTGATGAGCAAGCAGGGAGCCGGAAATGTCAAAAATCTGCATGCTTCTCCTTCTGTCACTGGTGTGTATGACTTCTGGGCATTTCACCTTCCCACCTCCAGTTTTCCCTCCTGTAAAAACCTGGAAGGGAATCCTCATCTCTTTATTGAGCTTATCATCGCGAAACAAAGCAAACACCTGTAAGATAATGGTCGCGGAAAGCGCCGTTGTCTTCATAGAGATTTGTGCGGTGTCCTCATTGCTACCTGTCGAGGTCAGTGCTTTCGCTTGTTTATTTCCGAGAGTCTCGCGCCTTCTCTCTGTTTCTCGATGTTTATGAGTCAAGTTGCTCATTCTGGAAAACACCAGCGGATTCCGGGGAAGGAGAGCTGCGGGGAGGCGCAGGGAATTTCCCATCGGCTTAAAGCTCTAAATGGATCGTTAGCTCATTTCAGCACTCAGGCAATTACCGTCCTGCTAATGAATAGGCAGTCCAGCGGAATTCCCCCTCAGAGGTGTCTTCTGGTGGGAGGGTCGCCTCGACACCTAAGACTCCTCAGCCATAAAGCAGTGTATAAATATTTTCTAATGAAAAGTGCCCACAAAGTCACCCTCGCCGACGTATGTCAGAACCGACAAAAGGAACTACTGATAGTAGCACCATTTTGGGTGCTGTCTTTTGAAAACCCTTGAAAGGAAAACATTGTAGAAGTGTAGCCCTATTCCCCTCAGACTCTACATAGCAGTCTGCAGAGATGTTAGTGATGGATAAAGCAAGAAACTGCAAGTGGGGATGGGGTTGCACCTGCCGTGACTCCTGCCTCCCTCGCCTGGGTGCACTGTCACCTGGGCCGACAGCGGAACAACTGGAAATCAGCGTGCACCCTTTCCAGCCAGGACGGAGTCATTTCAGAATGACAGACAGGAAGGGGAGGGGAGGTAATAAGTGAGGTCTTTCCCCTTGGTGTGAAGGTTTCATTTTTTTATTTTCTTGTTTCTAAAGAAAGTTAATGCTCCACAAGCTAGAATGATCCGTGGGCTCTTAGTGAGGATGATTATGTTCTTTCCCTCGCCTTCCGCGATTCCACTTTATTATATGCCCTGCGTGGATCAGTGACGGAGGGTGGATGCAGCCGAAACAAATAAACCTACTTGGAAAACGGGGAAAAAAGGAACAATGATTTTATAAATTCCATAAAGTTCAAAAAAAAAAAAAAAAGGGGCTTTCAGTAAGTATGCAGAGACTAGAAATCAAATTCCATTTCCTATCATAAGAAGCCCCTTGTTTTAGTCGCGGTAGTTAATGTACTGTATGTGAAAGATTTAAGACTAGTTGGAAAGCTTTGCTTCTGTTTTATTAGGCTGCTATTGAAAAGCCAACAGCATAACTTCGACTAGGTGCTTTGAGATTTCTTAATGGGCTGTCAGGGGCAAGACACCAGGGCTGTGCTATACTAGCTCTTTCCTGTACATTAAAACAACAGTGGCCAAGCGATCACATAGAGAAGTATGAATTACTTGATGCTTTCTCTGTTCCATATGGCCAGCCACGTCTTTGGCAATTAATCATGTACGGAATCAGTCGAGTGCTCTCTGAAGCACTGAAGTCAACATTTCGCTGTACCTGTGCCAGTGGGGGCGGTGGGGTTGCAAGCATAAAATAGCAGGACGAGGGGCTGCCGGCGCCAGTGCCCGAGCAGCTGGCTCCCATAAACAACGCTTTTCCCCCCTCTTCCCTTCTTTTCCTCCTTTTTATTTGTTTATCTCTTGCCTTCCATGACAAACATTGGGCCGTTCTGCACGGTCATCTGTCGTGCCCACGTTGCAAAGTGCGACTCTGAGGTCTACCTCGGGGTGCCTGCAGGAACCCAGGGGAGACCTTCGCGGTCACCCCTGGACATTCAGACCCGGAAACTGCATGAGGCCAGACAGGCAGTGGGGGCTCCACGGCTTTCAGGGAGCCCCAAAGTAATCTCTGTGCTGGTGGGTGGAGAAAAGTGGGCGACCCTATGAAAGTGGTTTAGGGAAAAATGACGTGCTTATTTAAATTTGTGGCTGGGGTGTTTTAGGATTGAAAAAAATCACTATCCCTCTCTTCTGTGACCCTTTTCCTGCAACCTTTCTTCACACACCGCCGCTGACGACAGCAGTTCCAGCTTCTGACGGCACAAGCATCTCATGTGTGCCGCGCATAGGGTGCGACGCCATGACGTCGTGCAGGTTCATCAGAGCGCGACGCCGTGACGTCGTGCAGGTTCATCAGAGCGCGACGCCGTGACGTTGTGCAGGTTCACGAGAGCAAGACGTGTCTTTGCGTGTGAGGGCGCTGCCCCCGCGGGACCCCTTCTCCCTGAATTCTTGCCCCACAGACACTCTGGGTGACTCCCCGTTCGCTCCCTTAGCTCACTAATAGGAGATTTACCTGGGAGGCCCTGCTGAGATTTTGTTCACGTCAAGTGGGGCTTGGAGGGGAGCAGGCCCCTCCTGGAGACTTCTACTCCAGGCCCTCCTCCCCGGCCGTCCCACTTATCTCCGGCTTCCTTGGTGAGGAGCGCTGAGAGGGAGGGCAAGGAGGGGTGAAGACAGCAGCCTTAAGTGGGCCGGTAGAGTGGCCCCCAGCGGTGACTGGGTCTTATCTCTTAGCCGAGGTCATCCAGGATGTGTTTTCTCAAATTCAGGAAACAGGGGAAAGAAAGTTTTCCCACTGTATAAACATTAGCACCCCCAAAACCTCCTGCTCCTGGACAGGGAGATAAAGTAGGCAGAGAGGCTGAGAGGAATGTTTATTTGTTCTGCTGGGCTGTGGACCCAGGCGCGCTGAAATCTGTGGTGGTGCCCAGTCCAGTTTAGAAAATGTGAAGGCGTCACTCAGCGTTGAGCTGCAGAGGCCTCACAGCGGAGCCATCCTGAGCTGACAACCGGTAAGTGAGGGGAGACCTGAGATCGACCTTTCTTTGATGGGACCGGGGCTATCTCAGTGGGTTCTGGGCCTTTCTTCTTTAAAAAAGAAAAGGGGGGAGCTGGGGGGAAGAAAGAAGGAAAAAAAATGTGTTCCTGGACTTTTGAAGAGCGGAGACCTGGTTGGGATTTTGACAGTTTGTGGCAAACTGAGGTGAGGAAATAGCTTTCCCAGCTGATAACATCTTAGGCCACGTTTCTTCACAAGTTGAACCTTTAGCCTCATTATCAGTCAGAGCCTATCTTTGTAATTTGTGTGCAGAGGGAAAATTCAGCCCCAACCCAGGGCAGCTGTGTGTAAAAAGAGTGTTCAGAAGGGCCTTTCCCCCACAACGATCGTGTTACCCCATTGGCGGTGATGGGGGGGTGGGGGTGGCGAGGTGGGAAGAAGGGAAGGGGCCCGGCTCCAGGGCCCTAGTGTGGATGTGCTTTTCCAAATTGAAAAAACAAGAGCATTTTTCTTTTTTAAAAATGAACTAAGCCAAGGGGTTGCTGGCCGTTTTTGTGGAAAACCATGCATTTCCTTAAACCGTTTTCACTGATTGTAAAATCGATGGATTAACCTTGAGTTTGGGAATTATGGTTTAGCCTATCAGAAGCGTACCCCATATCAGAAAGCAAAAAAAAAATTATTATGCATAGAATTATGTAGTGAGGGTGGAATTACAGGGAAGAATTATTAGTGAGGGGTGAAGTCTCCTTTTAGTTCATTTATTTATTGATATATTTGTTTTTGCATCAAAGGACTGTGGGTGAGGCCAGGGAACTAACTCACATAAAGGCTCCTTTTAAATGTCAAAGTGACTCCTCTCTGAAGCCCTCACGTATCACAGATGACGCATGTTGTATGTATGTCCGTGCTCGATTTCCGTAGAACAGCCTGTCGCTGGAAGTTACTGAATGTGAAAATAGATCTGACAGCATCAGGTGAATTGCTCAATTTTAATCGAGAGACTTTCGCAGGAGAGATGTGAAACTTAACCTTCTCCAGGCCTTGATGTTTCTTTTATTCTCAGTTTATCTCATTTTCTTTCCACTTGTGAATTTTTGCTTTGGTTTCATGTGTGAAGTTTTGAGTCAGGAGAAACCAAGAACACTTAGGAAGTCTTGAGTCCTTACGATGCTGTGGACTGCCAGAGTCCAAGCGTCTAATCTATTGAAATGGAGAACGTGAGATTGTTCCTTTGGCTATAACACGACTGAAGTGTAGGCTGCATGATCCCAGGAAAGTGAAACTATATCTTCTTAGACATAGCCATTCAAATGAGAAATGACCTTCTTCATACACACCGTGGGACTGCACATACTTTGCTTGATGCTGTTACTTAAAATGCTTTTGTCTTAGATTATCTTTGGGAGTAGTTTGAATGAAGCCAAAGCTTGTTCACAAACTGTTTTTGATTGTAAATAATGTTGTCTGGTTTGAGTATCCGCCATATTGACCAGTCACATCCTGGGGTGTCATTTGGTTTCATTTATTCAATAAGTCTTGCCAGGGGTCTACTTTCATGACCTGATGCCATAGTAGGCACCTTGCAGGGCGCTAAGAAGAAGGGATGTGGGCCCTGTGTATTCTACTAGAACTCACACTCTGGAGCAGAGACAACTTATGAATGAGCTAGTGCAACAGAGCATGACATGGTTTGTGAACTGCTGACAGGAGGGTGGCACAAGAAGGAGCGACCTCTCCTTAACTTGGTAGAAGGATGGGACTTGTGGAACATTTCACAGAGGACATGTTTTGGAGATGTTTCTTGAAGAGTTATTAGTTACTGGTGAGTTACACAACCAGGTCCAGGTAAATGTATACAGTCATGTATTTTCAGGGAACTGTAGTTCATTTTATAGGGAATACGAGATGGCAGGAGACAAACTTTGAGAAATAAGCATCACCTATATTAAGAAACAGGGTTTTTTGACCAGGATGTGATTTGGGCTGTTAAAAAATTGTTCTTCTTGTTGTTTTTTTAATCCTTCAAATGCCAGTAACTGAAGCATATTTAGACAGAATATGCTCTAGCTTCAGTGGGGTTTTTTGAAGGTTCCTGTCTCCTGTGACCCTGAGATACTGCCTGGAAACCTTCAGGCTTCAAAACGACAGCTGAAAACCACTGAAATTTGAATTTCAGCGAAGGAAGTAACTTGTCCAGGTGTGCGCTTTGAAATACCACTTGTGTAGCAGGAACGTTGTTGAGATGGGTGAGAGTGACATGGAAAGACTAGTTTGGATGCTGTTTCCTGGTCCTGTACGGAGCCTGTGGTGGGGGAAGAGGTAAGTTAGCTTCCTATGGAACAGAGTGATTTAATGTTTATGTATAGGGTGTGCAGGGAAGGAGGAGCCTAGAGCAATTCCTGGGGGCCTAGTTTGGGGGGTGCATTGATAGTGTTCTCTTGTAAAGAAGGAACAGGTTGATAAAAGAGAAAGAGATTGCAGAGTAAAACTAGTCTGTTCAAGTAATCTGTGGACAAGTTGGGATGAAGGTGCCATATTTGAGGTCCAGAGTTGAGAAGCGCAAACCATTTGGGAGCTCCGTGGGGCCCAAGCTTAGCAGAAAGGTCTGTTTGAAGGCAGGTGTCACTGGCCTAGACGGTCCTGGGGTGGGTAGGTCACCCATCCACAGAGACAGTACATGGAAGAGACGAGAACCAAGGTGGGGGGAGCCCTGGGCTGACAGTAACAGTTGAGGGGTCCCCAGATGAAAAGCCTAAGGAAGGACAGAGCAAGTGCTATGTGGTGGTCTTAGAAAGAGGGGTGTCTGCGAATAGAGAGTAGTCAGGTCAAATGAGGACTCACTATTGGAAGAAGAAAAGAAACCCATCTTTCCACCACTAGAGATACACGTGCCCCTGTTCCTGGAACATGTGGATGTTTTATGGTTGCAACTGCTTTGTGGTTGCCTCATTTCCTTGGAAAATTTTTCAGTTGAGGTAAAGATACTCTTAGGAATCATTTAGTTAAAATCACACAACCTAGCCCAAGGTTGATTCATGAGTTTAAGATAAAACTAAGCAGGGATAACCATAGTGGCATACATGCAGGGCGGGTGATCCTCACACGAACCCAGGAGAGGTGCTGTCATTTCCGTTTTACTCTTACGGAAGGCCCATAGCTAGGAGGCAACAGCTGGGATTTGAACTGCCTGCATCCTTAAGAATCTTCTTGGAGATTTTCTTTGATAGGCCAGCATTTTCTTAGATTTCTGTTGAAAAAGTATGACCAGTGAAATGAAATTCAACCTCCAGAGTGTGATTCCTAAACCTATTTTTCTTCCCCCATATTTTGAGGGTCGGGTAGGGAGACCATGTTTTTGGTAATAGGACACTGGTTAAAAATTAGTGCTTGTTTGAAGACAGTTCTACATTATTACTAATGGGAAATGGGTTATTCACCTTCCCTGTGTAAGGTCAACCCTTAAGGAGATGCCATGATTCTAAGGAGAAAAATATCAGTGGTCTTATAAAAAGAATATTCTTTGGCACACTGACATTTTATTCTGTGCAGTGATTTTTTTATGATAAATTTTATGACATACTGGATTATATGGTATTGTTTAATGATCAGTCTAAATGTATTCATCCTTTTTAAATATCTTTTATACTTTTTTTTTAAGAGGATGCCTTTTCAAATATATTTCTAGATTTTTTTACTAGCTATTCCTTAGATGTATTTATATGTATTGTTCTCTGCGTCCTTTCTTATCCTACCAATGTAACTAAAATGAAATTTTATAAAATTTTCCTACAGTAAAGTTGACTCTCTTGGAGTAAGTTGACTCTCTTGGAGTCAACTTCATGAGTTTTTTGAGTTTTAACTTGGGTATAAACTCAATGAACTAACACTAAGTCAGGGTACAGAATAGTCTTATTATTCCAGGAAATTTCCTCCTGCTACCCGGATGGTGAACACTTTCCCATCCAGTTCTCTTGCAGCCACTGATTTGTTCTCTGTCCCTGAAATTTGTCATCTCCAGTGTTTACTCTTTAGAGACTGGTGTCTTACACTCAGCACTGAGCCTTTGAGTTTTAGCCATACACTCACATCATGCTCACCCCCATATATATAATATATATATATAAAACATCATTGTTCACATTTGTACAATGTATGCTTTCTCCTCTCAGGTGTAGTCCCCATAAAATTTCCACCACCAATTCACCCTCACGACATCACCATAGTCCCTTGTACTCTTCTCCCCTCTCCTTCCCTTGCAGAATGTCTCTGATTTATTGTTGCCTTTAATTTTGTTTTTAATTTATTGTTATTGTTATTTTTCCCCAGATCCCTTATTTGGCTCCCCTACATTCCTCCTGTAAGTGAAACCACCCAATACTTTTCTTTTTCCTTCTGGCTTATTTCACTGAGCATCATCCCTTCCAGCTTCATCCATGTTGCTGTGGATGGCATGAGTTAATCTTTTTTGATTGCTGCATAATATTCCACTGAGTATATATACCACATCTTCTTGATCCAGTCATCTATTTTTGGGCCTTCGCATTGTTTCTATATCTTAACTATTGTAAATAGTGCTGCAGTAAACAGAAGGGCTCAGTACTGCTGAGCAGTACTCCCTCATGTGGATGTACTACAGGGTGTCTATTCATTTATCCTTTGAAGGACAGTTAGGTTGTTTCCAGTTTGGGGCGGTAGTAAATAAGTCTGCTATAAACCTTGTACATATTTTTGGGTGAACATAGTTTTTATTTCTTTAGCTAAGTTTCTAGAAATAGAATGTCTATGTAATATGTTAAGTGTATGTGTGTAACTTTATGAGAAACTGCCAGACTATTTACCAGAATGGTCACATTTTTCATACCCACCAGCAGTGTATAAACTTCATTTTTAAATACATTTTCAAGTTTATTTTCAAATCTGCGAATGCTATTTTCAGTGCTCTTAGGTTGAGGTTAGCAAATTGACTAAGTCTTACAGTGCCGTGGGGCTTTGACTAGCTGTCCTGAGACAAAAAGGGGCCTTGCTCTATACAAGCAGCAAGGAGACCGTACAAGTTTATTAATGTGTCTGTATTTCCCTTGTAAGAAGATACGTCGGGGAAAAGAGGTTTACCATGGCAGCTGGGCTGTGCATCGTGAGCTGGGAGCTCAGCACAGTGTTCTTGGGGTGATGCGTGGGGTGCTTTGCACATAGTGAGGACTATCCTGAGAAAGCGATTCCCCCTTCAGGTCCCTTTCAACCCATGTGATTGTGTTAAGGAGGTTATTACCAAACTGACAGCGGGGCAATTTAAAGAAAACTATTAAATCTGATGTAGCCTATATCCAAATATGTTAAGCATTAGGATCGTGTGCTGGAATGACTGAAGTTGGGAAACTCAGGACTGGGGAGTTTAGTTGAAAGAGACCTTCTAGTGAATCCTTCTATGAAGTGAGGACTCCCTGGTGAAGCACATGGCTCTCTCGTAGTTTATTTTATGAGATTATAAGTTTATATGATGGTGTCCAACTTAGGTGTCCACCTAATTTTAAGTTTATTTTTAAATACGCGAGTGCTATTTTAAATGTTCTGGGTTGAGCTTGGCAAATTAAGTAAGTTTGATTAGGTGTCCAGCTTGGCGTATGCCCCAGTGCAATGGGTGCAACAAGAACGTGTGATACAGGGATCAGGGTCCTTTTCATGGTTAGTGCTTGTCAGGTTATCTTGCAGGCTTCACAGTGGAGATACGGTTTCCTGTCTTTTCTGTTTACATTAGAGTTTTTGATCGTAAGCAACAGAAGCCCATCCTGGTAAATTTCAACCAAGTAGGGCTTTATGGCTAGAATCTTAGATAACCCAAAGTATCAAAGGAAAGAGAATGACATGGACTCAGAAAGCTCAGTAAACTCTCCGGAATACTCTGAGGACAGGGTGAGAACTAAGGAAGTTGACAGGTTGCCTCCAGTTTTTTTCTCTTTCTTTGTTATTCTTCTTCAGAGACTAAGGTTCTGAAAGAGAGAACCAAGTTGACCTGACCCGCCTCTTTGATGGATGGAGCAGGATGCTTTGGTTGACAGTCCCTCTACGAGGACAGATAATAAAAGGCTTCCCGAAGGAGGGATCTGGGTGCTGTTACAGAGAAAGGGGAACTGTCTATGTGTGGAAAGAACCAGAACAACATAAACACTCTTAACTCTTCTCAGGGTGGTTAAGAAGATACCAAGCACATACTGCAAAATGTCCCAGAGGGCTTCAGGATACACTAGAACCTTGTCTTGAACGTGCTAAGTAAATGAACGTGTTGGCATCTGTTAGGTAAGGAATATGTTGAGTGAGTAGGACATAAGGAGTGACAGTTTCATTTCCTTTCATTTTAAATAAAATTTGGCTGATAAACCATCACAGAGCCACAGAATTCCAGGGATACAGCTTCACCCCTAGATGAATGTGCACATCTCTGGGCACCACCCGACCTCCAGTGCCACTATGGCCTGTCTCCCCTGCCCCTTCGTCCTTCCTTCCCTGTCCCCTGCCCCTCTAGGAACCACTGTATTTTTCAGTCTCAGAGTTACTATCGTTGTGTTTTTCTGGTTTCTTTCCTTTGGTTATTTATGTTCCACAAGTGAGGGAGAGTAATTGTCTCTCACTTTATGACATACTTCACTAAGCAAAATGACCTCAAGTTCCATCCATATTGTTGCAAAGGAACAATTTCATATACTTTTTAAAATAGCTATGTAGTATTCCACTGAGTCTAGATCCCACAATTTGTTTCTTGATCTACTCTTTGGCAATGGGCATGTAGTTTCTGGTCCTTGTCTTGGCTGTTATGAAGAACGCTGCTGTGAACATAGGGGTGCAGAATCTTTTAGTTTGTGTTTTCATGTTCTTCAGATAAGTGCTCAGAAGGATATTTTCATTTGTTCTGTTTTTCTTCCCCGGAGGGCCTGGAGGCTTTTACTTCTAGCACAGGGTGGTGATGGAGGGTCCACTCTAATGTGACCTCTGGTCATCCTCCCTGCATCTGACCAGCCCTCTTGCCTCTGTCTCATCCTTTCTTCCCCGACGCAGTGGCCACCTATGCTAACTGCACGTGCTTCCTTAGGATGCGTAAACCCTCCTCCCAACCCCCAGACACACTTCTCGTGCCTTCAGGCCGGTGAGTGGGGGAGCGCACTCTGGAGCTGTTGTGTGGGCAGTGGCCATGGCAGACCTGTTTCTGGGCCATCAGCCCCACGTCCTCGATGCGCTGCTATGCGACCGCCATAACGCGCCCCTCATGCCCAGGAACCCGTAGGTGGGTGGGAGGGTGGGCATCCGCCGTTTGTGCCCCCCATCCACTGCCCCAACTGCACTGGGCTAGGTGCGCCCCCGCGGAGCCACCCTGTTCTCTGCTGCATGCTGCTCCCCTCACCCCACTCAGGAGCGCTTCCTGTGTCAGTCCCAACTTTGTTTCTGTTAGCAGTGGCTTTGGTTATGAACTCTTCAGAGAAGCCTCGCTCACTCGAAATGAAAACCATTTATAAATCCCAAAGGTTTCTGGGCCAGTTACGCAAAGATAAATGCATGTGATGGAAAGTTCTGTGATGAAAACGTAGAAGGCATTTATTTGCTAACTCAAATTTCAAGTATCAGTAGAATACCTTTCCTGTTTTTCTTAATTATTTTCCTAGTGTTACCTAAACTTGCATGTTTAAAACACACACACACATAAAAAGAGCATCCAATGGCGAGTTAGAGATAAAGCTGGAAATGTTCCAGTCTGAGATTTGAGGTTGTGGGGCTTGTGGGCATGAGCAGGTGTGAGTGCTTGTGCATCGGCCACTTCTGAGAGCTGGAGAGAGGCGGGCGAGGCTCCATGCTCCCCCACTAGCCTCCCCTCAATACCATAGTCATGGCCGTATAGTGGGGTCTTCCTCCCCGAATCGCAAGTGCTCTGTCCATAAGAACCCCCAAAACTTACTCGACTCGTATAGTGGATTTTTAAAGCCGGGAAGATTTTCCTTGAGATCAAACACTCAGTTTTGATGTGTGTGCTCTCTGCCTTTCTGTCTTTGCAAGATCTTGATTTGCAACAGGCAAAGAAAGCAAACCTAGAGAAAAAAGAAAAGGAAAGAAAAACTGCTGGCGTGGCTGGAAATAGAAATTAATGATTCAAATAAGAGAGGCTGTGCAAAAGCCTCAGCTGGGTGGCAGGAAGCGGGGAGAGTGAAAGTGAGAGCCTGCGCTTTTTAAAAAGGCAAAACAAACAACTCACAGTGAAGTGGACGTGAAAATCATTTCTAATAATAGCTCGTGGTAGGCAATTCCCAGGAAAAAAAATCGTTGGCGTGCTGAGAAAATGAGAGCGAGAACGCACAGCATCTTGATGTGTTACTTAAGGCAATGGAGCTTTGGAGTTTACCTTCTGTGCCATGTACATTGATTAAATACAAAATATATGCTGGCCATTTTTGACCATCATTTACTGTATTGATTTGTTAGCAGTGGAACTGTAATAAAAAAGCCATTGATTTACTGTCCTTATTTGCTTATGGGCTTTTTTATTATTAATTTTTCCCTTTTTCTCTCTCTTTCCTTGGATCATTTCTTCTAGACAAATGCTGTGCTTCGTGAGGTTCGACGAGAGGGGCTCCCGGCGGAACAAAGGAGAGAGATGCTGCCTGCCGTCCTCGCCTCACTCACCACACGCCAGAACCTGCGGAGGGAGTGGCGAGCCAGGTCAGTTGTGCTAGGCCGTGGGGCTCGTTGTCCCCGGAAAGCAGCCTCTGTGCTGGGCTAAGCCCTTCTGGTGGCCGGTCTCAGCCCACTCGCTGGAGGGGCTCCGAAAAATAAGCAAGTCACAGATCCCGCCAGCCACAGGGAGCTGCACATGGTACCTACAGTCGTTGTAATTATTCATGACGTCATCTCTGTGGATGTGATTTGTCTCTGAGTACAGCATTTAGCAGAAATGGCTGCTTCTTGCGTAGCATGTACTGTAAGTCCCTGGCGCTGGTGGACCCGCTTAATCAGCCGTCGGAAAGACTAACGCTGCATTTAGTTAGGGCTGAAAACCCCGCCTGTTTATTGCTCTTCCGTCACTCCATGAGCACTGAGCGAGTGCTTGGAAGTGGTCTTCCTTTGCACCGTTTTTAGAATTGGCCAAGTAGGAATTACTTTGGTTTCAGCTAGGTCCTTTGCACATGAACTTACTCGGGACTAGATAGCCGTGACGAGTAGAAGGTGTCTACACATCTCAGCTTGCACGCATGTAATGGCCGCATACTGGCCGGCATGTTATCCTGCTCTTATTTGAAAGAACATTTGATGGGTGAAGGTCTGGAAGTAATTCCCTCCATTAGGGTTATCCTCTGGCTCTGCAGTTGGTCAAAATGGTTGAATTATCATCTCTCTCTAAGCAAGTGGGAGACAAATTGAAAATATGATGCTGTATTTTGTCTTAGAGTCTTACTCGGTGCTAAAATCTCTACGTGCCTGAAGTCAGGGGCAGTTATTCATAGCCGTGATGTTCTCCAAGTGATTTCTCCAAGTCAATCTCTAATAATTGTGGCTTTACTAGTAACAATTATCCTGAAAGTAGATTTGTCTGTACGAGGCTGAGGATGCGCGTTGTCCAAAGAAGGAGGGCAGTTCAGAGTTTGAAGTGTCCATTCCGAGTGGGTCCGGGCAAGCAGCTTTTCCAAGATCGTGTATTCTCTCTAAATTCACG
The DNA here is from genome assembly GCA_019455555.1 of Galemys pyrenaicus. Lineage (NCBI taxonomy): Eukaryota > Metazoa > Chordata > Mammalia > Eulipotyphla > Talpidae > Galemys > Galemys pyrenaicus. The sequence continues at coordinate 3,727,023 of JAGFMF010012032.1, forward strand.
CTTACATTGAAACAATCACTTTTAAATTCCCCGTCATAGTCTCCCTCTCCACCTTTGAAATAGTGTGGTCAGAGTAAATGACAGATACTTTCAACTACGGGCATGAAATGATTCAATTTAAATTTCAATAATTAATTTAAAAAGTTTTCTTTGTGTAACATTTTAAGTATGTATATTCATTAAAGTGTGCATATTTTATTTGATCATGGAGTATGAGTGCGGGACCACCGAGAGATTTCTTTCTCTCTGTTTGACCTTTTATAGCTCTTCCCCCAGTGACTCTTATTAAATGAGAGAGGGAGAAAAAAGTCCCATGTCGTCTCTTTCCTACCCACTCACTTCTGCAAAGAGCAGTGTGCAGGGAGCCTTCTGCTACGGGCATGTGGGGGTCAGCAGCATTTCCCCGTACAACCGAGTCATCAGCCGACGTGGCCAAAATGGCCTGCTTCAAAGGAGTCTGGGTCCAGCCCTCCTGGCCCTTGCTGCCAACAGTTTAATCAGGAGCTGGAGCCAGTGTTGAAGTTGATGTAGTCTAGCATCTGAAACAGAACTTCGCAAGCCCTTTGTGGTAGGGGAGGAGAAAAGCAAGAGCTTAGCAGATGACACTGTGCAGGCCCCCTTCAAACTAAACACCTGAAAGAAAATTTCGCGAGGGTGGTGTCTGGTGAACGGGGCGTCCTGGCCTCAGTGTATTAAATAACCATAATCCTTCCTCCGCCCCCTCCCGCCCCACTGGGCATTCCCATCCCAGTGACCTGTGTGAAAGGCTCATCCATGGGATCCGGATAAACAGAGTCTTTCCACACACCTTTCTCGTCCTCATCAAAGCTCCTCCGGCCGGCGGCGGCGCTGCCTCCAGCGGCCATCAGGGGCCCGGTGGTGAAAGCCATAAAACAACCGTGATCCGCCTGCTCCCGAGATGGGCCTGCTGCGCCCCCGGGAACCGCGCGAGGAGAAATGTGCTTTGACAGAAAATAATTAGCGCTCGCCAGAGGCCAAGCATAGGTTATAGTGTTTTACTTCCATCAAAGCCATCAGGGGATCAGTTAGATTAGATAATAGAAATTTTTTCCTCTGAAAGTTAAATACAGATGACTCTAATTACCTTCTACTGCGCATTAGAGGATGTGTTATGAATAGCACACCTTCTAGAAACGTAGGCTCGTGGGGCTCCGCAGCTGGTGACTTTAGTCAGAGTCTGGGTCTGTTGTCATAAAGGTCCCCCCTCCACACACACATCCTCCAGCAGGTTCGTTGGTGGTGACACTAAGGAGACTGTCAGGGAGATGTGAGGGAGAAGGTTCCAGAGAGTCTCGTGACTTGGCTTTAAAATGTCTGTGTCTCTCAGTCGAAGAGGCAAGCCATTGTTTGGGGGGTTCACCCAAGTCCTTTAAACAGAAAGCACACATTCCCTGTGACTTAGCATTTCGGGAGGGGCTGTCAACTCTGCGTGCCTGGGGTAACCGAGTTTGTCACAGTGTCACACAGCTCCACGGCGGCAGAGGCCCTCCGAGTGCTGCGGGTTTCCTTCCCCGAGCCTGATAATCCCATAAACAGCCCTCTCCAAATAGGCTTATTAGGGCTGTCTATTCACTTCCCGGAGCTGAATGATCCTGAGTACACCGAGTACACCAGGAGAGGCTGCGTGAATGCAGGCTAAGTGTTAACAGAAGTGGGACAGAATTTCTGAAGATTTGGCTTTGTTTATACAGTCGCTCTGCCTGATGGACAGCTTGTTATAGCTTTTAAAGAACTGGGCAAGCCCTCCGATCTGACCCCTTCTTGACCTCTGCAGCCCAGAGGTCAGTGTGCAGCTAATAAACTCTGAGGTTCTTAGGGTCTACTGTAGGAAAAGGCAGAAAAAGAGCAGCTGCAAAGATGGGTGTCCCAGGATACGCTGCTTTAGGGTCACCCTCTGATAATGAAAATGATTACCAAATTATATGGAAGTTTAACTGCAATAGTGAGTGAGAGGAGGGTGGAGCCCAGCGTATTAGGTTTGATAAATGAACTGTGAAGAGGCCCATCTGGCTCTCAACATCTTTTCTCCCCCTCTCTCCCTACCAAGGGGAAACATTTTAAAATAACAGCGGTACATATAGACTCAATGACCCATGCAAGGGACTGCAATGGATTAAGATTTAATGGTGACAGTGGAAAAAATTATCATTTCAAAAGTGCACTAAAGAAAAGGTACAGTCCAGTCGGTGTCCATGCCCGAGTTGCTTTTCTAAATAAATATAGTAAAAATCAGCACCTTGGTTTATTCTACACAAATCCCCAGCGTCTCTTGTAGATGGCTGAAAACTTTGAGGGCGTGTTTATTATGGAGTAATTATTTGTAGTCAGCTTAAGGGAAAGAATGGACTTCCTTTGCCTTGAACATTAAATATTTTATTTCTGCCTGCTTTTCAGTTCAGAGAATGTGGGGAAATCAAGTGTTGGAGAACAGGCTTTCCAAAGCAGTTGTGATCCATTTCAGCATCTGGCCAGTGCCCTCTGCATTTTTGACACTGGATATACACGTGCTTTTTGCACACTGTTATTTAGTCCAATTTGGTAGTTTTCTGTAAAAAATAAGAAGAAAGCACATGCAATGCTAATTGAGTGGATATATCTGTTCCTTTATTCCTTTTGCAGAGAAGCATGACAGCAATGCTAATTATTGCCAGCAGTGGGTTGGTCACAAGCTGTGTGTCCACTTACTGCTAACTGGTAAAAGTAATCTATTTAAAGCTCCCCCCACCCTCCCCAGTTTCCTGTGAACAGGAGTATCAGCTTTTTGAGCGGTGACGTTGGCGTCACAAAGCTCTGAAGTCTTCAGAGACAGTGGCGTAGCCCATGACCTTGCTTTCTGAAATGAGAATGATTTTAGTCATCATGCACTTAGTGTGTGTACACCTACTGTCTAAAAAGACTGCGTGAGATGCTGTGCGTAAGAAAGAGGTGCCCGGAGTCGAGTTCAGAAATTGTCCAGAGATGAGAATTTAGCAAGTACCCCATGGGGACCATGAGAAGGAGCCTGGTGGAGCTGCTGCCCCCTCCCCTCTCCCCAGAGCAGCAAACTGCTTTCTAGACTAGGGAGAGTGTTTAATTGTAGGTGTCTGAAATCTAGAACTGCTGTAATATTGAAAACCCTTATATGAGTTATATTGTCTAAACAATGCAAACTTCACCCAAACTACAGTTAGATTTAAAATGGAAATAAAAGATTTCTAAACAGTCCCCAAAGTTGGCATATTTTTCATCTGAGGTTTGGTTTGGCTGTGAATGTCCATGGGGGTTTGCAGTGGGCAGAAAGCTGGGTAAAGGATGACACTGGGAGCTGAGGGGTCTCACAATGATGAACTGTGATTCTTAACTTTAAAGCAGTGCCTTTAAAGCTTTTGCTATATACGGTGCAAACAGTAGAATTAAGGCAAAGGCCAGGCCGTTAGATTTTTAAAAATTGAGATATAGTTCACAAAGCATGATGTGAAACATTTAAAAATGTACAGTTGAGGGATTTTTAAAAGCATATTCACAAGATTGTACAGCCATCACCACTAATTCCAGAGCATTTTCATTCCCCCAAATGTTAACCACTGTTTTCAATTACTCCCTTTCCCCATGGCCCCTATATTAACTTGTTTTCTGTATGGAATACCTATTCTGAAGAGTCTCTAGAAATGGAGTCATAGGAAAGGAGGGCTTTTATACCTGGTTTTTTTCATTTAGCAAAATGTTTTTAAGGCTGATCTGTGTTATAGCATAAAAGCATTTCATTCCTTTTCATGGCCAAATAATATTCTATTGTATGGGCATACCACATTTTATTTCCATTTATTGGTTATGATCATTTGGGTCGTTTTGGCTTTTGAGAATAGGAAAGTGCTGCATGTACAAGTTTCTGAGTAGCAGGTCTTCTACTTCTTTGCATATATATCTAAGGATGAAATTGCTGGATCACATGTTTAACTTTCTGAGGAACTGCCAGACTTTGTGACGTCTCCTGTACCACTTTATATTCCTACACAAAGCTTCCAATTTTTTCACAATCTTGCCTTTTTTTTTTTCTTTTGATTATAGACATCCCACTGACAGGATTTACATTATGGTTTGATCTGCATTTCCTTGATGACTAATGATGTTTAACACCTTTTCATGTGCGTATTTTAGACCATTATAATTATTTTTTTTAATTGGGAGGTTTAAGAACATGGTGGACTCTTAAGGACTTACCCCTCCTGCCAGCGGATTAGTCATGAACCTGTTTGGGGCCTTTGGCTTGTGCCACAGGAAACCCTTGTGGCCCAGGTTTTTTTTTTTTTTCCAGGAGTCCGTACTTGTTTTTTGTACCGTTCTCTTACAACGTTCATGAGCATTAAACACTGTATAGAAATGTAACCTTTTTAAGTGAAAACTCTTGTCACTTCTGGCTCCTCAACTTCTTTGTTCAAGTACTGTATTTCCATAATCAGCAGCTTCATTTGGGTCTAAGGAGCCTTGAAGTGGAGCTGGGGATAGTCTAAGAAAATGTCTATAGCAAAAAGCCATGTATTTCCAACTAAAAGGAACGCTGCATCCCTACATGCATGCCTACCTCAGAGAGGGCTTTGGTCACTGAAAAAACTGCCAGCTTAGCTTTTTTTCCGGACGAGTAAAACAACCACCTTCTTATTAACCATCCTCTCCTCCACAGCCCCCACTGTCACCACTTACCAAAGGATGGGCCCCTTTGGTCCATCTCCAAAGTCTAGTCCTTTAAAGCAGATGTTGTGCTTTTCTAAGAAAATCAGCTTAGAACTGTGTTTGGGCGCAATGCGTCTGAATGACTTGCATGCATCTACCTGTTTCTAGCTTGTTGAGGTTTTCTCATGGTCGCCTCATCTCTCTGTTGACCTCTGGCAGGCCTGAATTGTGCTCAAAGCTCCACCAGTTTGCAACTATTCCTTGTCAAATGCTTGTTTGGTACGAGAAGAGGAGCTAGAGGCTGTGAGAACCCTTGGGAGGAGGACAACACCTCAGCTCTGAAATAATCTGGAGCAGATGCAGAGGGAGGAGGGGAAGGTTACTAAGAGCTCAGGGGTCAGCATACAGAGTTTTATCCCCTTGTGTTTGGGAGGCACGTCACCAGTGAGTGACGTGTGTCATATGTGTGACTCCGTGTTTACATGTTAGAGAATGTAAACCTCACGAGGGCAGGCTTTATCAGCTTACAGTTTATCAGCTGTGAAACCCACACCCTAGATTTTTGTGGCCTCAGTCATCTGCTGTGTTAGAATGTTACCCCACATGAGCAGGGCCATCGTTGCCTGCTTACCACGAATCTCCCATACCTGGTATCATGCCCGACACTCGGATGTACTCGGTCGTCACTGAATGAAATAGCTTGCCCCTCACCCTGTTCCTCTATTTACAAGGCCCTTTTGTTTACTCTTCATTTGGGAGAGGAATGGCCATTTGCAATACTGTGCTGTTGTTTGGGTCAGAGATGGAAGCTTTGAGGTTGCAAGTAAGGAGAGATCTCTGATATGCAATTTTCTGGGGTTCAAGATGCTCTGTGTGTGGGTGACTCTGGGCCACGTGAAGAAGAGCCTGTAGGTGAACATCGTGGAGCAGGACTGGGGCCAGGACGAAAAGACAGGGTCTCACCTTGGAATCTCGCCCTTGGAGGCTGTGAAATGCAGCCTGCCAAGGAAATGGAGAACAGTGGGGGGCCCCCCGGGGGGTGGGTGGGGGGGTTTGGTTTTTCTGAATAAGGGCACAGCCCAGGAGGGGCAGAGCTGAGGCCAAATGCAACATACAGTCCATCTTTCGTTGGTGTCGGGCAGCTGTGCATTGCTGGTTACGTGCTAACCTGCTCGTGGTGCTCTGGTGATATTCAGGGTGTGATGAGCACCGGTCTTGGGGACTTGGCATTTGGACCAAGATCGGTTTTCTGCCTTACAGAGCTGTGCTCATGCACAGTGAAACCACTAGCCCCTAGAATGGGCCATGGTGGGGGCGGGGGGGGGGGGCGGGTAGTGAGGCCTCCGGAGACAACATGTGACTGAGTCTTCAGACTTTGTCAGCGGTTACCGTTCATGCTGGAGGCATGGCTGCTTATTCTGGCAGGGTGACTCGGGTTCCCACCGGCCGCCCTCTCTGGCCCACTGGATTTGTTTGTGGCTTGGCAGTAGGCACAAGGACGCGACAGAGATTCCAGGGAGAAGCGGGAGGGGCCGCCAGGTGCCATCCATGTCTTTCATTCTTACTGCATCTTCCCATCTTTTTTAATAATTGGAATCTCTGCTTTCGGCTGCCCTTAGCAAAAGAATGTCCTTTGTGTCTCTGAACCAGATTACTCCATAAAACCCCGTAACTCCATAAAACCTCCTCATAAATGTGTAGGAATTGAAACATTGTATAAATTTGAGCAAGGATTAAATGAGTCTACAGGCAGGGTTACCTTTCTGATACAATGGCTTACCTAAGAAGGCAAGTGTTGTTAATGTTATTACATTGTCACGTGGATCACCTCAACAGTTTTATGGGGGAGGCCAGTCAATTGACTTCCGTGCATCTTATTTATAAAATCAGCACCCAAGCTTCAGTCTGAGCTCTGCTTCTGGTTGTTTTGTGGCTGTGATTAGTTGCTAGCCGTTTCCTTTTTAAGAAAGCATTGATTACTTCACTTATTCATTCAACAGATATTTATTAAATGCCTATGACTTGCCAAGTGCTGTTCCAGGTACTGGAAATGCGGCCATGAACAGAACTGATGAAAATTCTTCTCCCATGGAGCTTAGCGTCTAGTGGAACAACAAGCCTGTTTATCCCAGTGAAACTCTGAATGTTTCTTTAAAAAAAATGTGTGTGTCGCTGCCACATCCCGCACAACCACTGGCAGTCAGCTGAGCCCAAGCAAAGCCATTCCACTGAGAGGCAGATGTGGCGTTTTCTTCTCTGCTCTTGGTGATAAAGTGATCACTTGTTATAAAGCTTGCAGTTCAGTTCCCAGGAGTTGTATTTGTGAGATAGTCCTGGGACACCAGTGTTGGAAGGAACCTCATCCTAGCTAGTCCCACGTAAGTAATCCTCACCCTGGTTCCCTGTGACTTTTCAAAAACTGTGTCACCTTAAAGGCCTTTACTTTGAGGAAGACTTAAATTCAGGCCAGGTGATGTTCAGAAGGCCGCGACCTGCCTCGGAGGTATTGGGGGTTCACGTGCTATTGCGCCCAAGCACTAATAAGCGGCACTTAGGGTTCCCGAGGGTGAGTTGTCAATCAGGTATGGATTCAACAGGTACTTATCAAGTGCCTGCCTGGCACCTGGCACCACTGCGGACCCTGTGGTTGTAGAGTGAGGAACGCTTGGCCAGGGGAACTGCAACACTGATGTGAAATGGGGTGTCCTGAATGTGGGTCCCCACCTGCATGCTTCAGAGGGACTTACAATGAGACTCCACTGCAGGCACTTGCAGAAAGGGCCGTAAAAAGCTTATTTACAAAAAAGGGAAGTGAAGAAAGGAATAACTGAGGGAGAAAGAGAGATGAATTGGTGGCTGTGGTCTACTAGTTCCGTTGAGCTGGAACCCCGCTAGCTGCTGAAAGCCAGCAAAAACCCAAGCCCCCAGGGCCTACTTGTCTGATTATATACCAAACCTGGCTGCTTGACTCCACCCTTAGTTTCTAGCATCCTCCCTTCAGTGATCATGATGTGGGGTTTGTAGTCCTTGGTGTCTTGGATCTCTGTGGTCTGGGGTGGGTTGGGGTCCATAACACCTATTTGGGGAGTTTGTTCAGGACGTCCTTTCTCCCTGACATTATAGCAGTTGCTCTGATAGTAGCTAAGTCAGGATTCTGTGGACAACCTCATCCCAGAAAGAAAGAGGCAGGTTCCCCTGCCTTATGGCCCCTCATGATCTGCCCAGGCCCTGAGGGAGGCCGCCGCTCTCATCCCTTGTCCTCAGGGATGTAGGTGAGAAGTAGGCGAGGAGTCAATGGTGACCATGGGTCCTGGCGTAAAATCTGTGTCCATCTCCCCAGAGGGGCCTGCTCCTCAAGGAAGATGGTGGATGGTGGCCTCAGGGAGAGGGCCTGGCCTGGGTCTGTCTGAGTCTTACAGCCATCTCCCTAACTCCAGGCAAGTTAAAATTATAGACTGTAACGAGACAAGCTACTCAACTCCTCTGAACCTCAATCTTCTCATTTGTAACCTGCCTGGGGGAAATAATAAAACCGATTTCTAAGGCTGGTGCAGGGATCGCATGTGAAACACCTAGAACAAGAATCTGTAAGATACCAGGAGTTCGATAAAAACGACCCACCTCCCGTCATCCTCTGAAGCTGCAAAGTGAAGAAGAAACCAAGTCGCTCTCATCCAACCTGGAGAGACCCCCATGTCAAGTGGGAGGGGCCTTTGTTGCTGACTTGGTGTAAGGAAGAACTACACGGAGCTCATCTGTGCCACACTCCCTGCCCAGTGGTGTCACGTGGGATTCTCAGGCAGGGGCCAAACTCCAGATTGAATCCTAACCCAGGTGGCTGCTGAACTGCGGACTTGTCATCTTAAAAAGGAGGGGCTTGATGCAGGGGACCCCAAGGCCTCCCCAGCTCCCACTAGGAGCTGCTCTCTAAGTTAGGTCCCAGGGGCAGGTGAAGGGGGGTAGAGGCCGTCCTCCTGGTGGCTTTCCCCTTCTCCCTCCACTTTCCTTGTAATCTACAATTGTCCTAATTCAGCGATTAGCAGCTAGTTTTCTTGAGGATTCCTAAAAGTGGGTTGTAAATGCTTTAAGGAGTGAGAGAATGGGGCCATAGACATGCAGAATAACTTGCCCCAGGCAGCACAGCTACTAGGTGGGGGCGGCAGAAACTGAGTTCTCACCCCCCTTCAGGGCCTCTTTTGAGATTCTCCAAGTGCCTCTGCAGGTCAGCACAACACCTTCCAGTATCCTTCCCTGAGGGAACGCAGCCCCTCCTGAATCTGGCCATATCTCCTTCCTCAGGCACCTTTTTAATTGTTTCACTTTTTAATTGTGGGTGCATCTCTCTTTATAAGGAAGTAGTTTCCAGGTATGCTGTATGCTTTATTAAATCTCCCTTCCCATAAATCTTTTAAAAGACAGTTAATACCTTTATAGCTATATCATTTCTTTTATGTGGGTTACACTCTTTCAGAAGGTGAGACAGTAGGGGCACAGATGAGCACGTCAAAGTTCAGCCTCAAAGAGCCTGTAAATGTTCCACGTGGCTGTTCTGGGGCTGGGTTACCCCAGGCTGATTTGGGCAGGTGACCTCAGGGAGCACAGCAGCTTTCACCTACTTCTCTGATGGGTTCATCAGCAGCTGGACAGTATGTTTCTGACCAGGAAACTGTTGACTGCACAGGAAGAGTGGTCATTTTATTCTATCTCAGGGGGTGTCTCCAGTGTATTCTACACACTCACCCTGTGAGGTATATTCCAGGTTATAGGTAAAGTTGAGAGGCAACTCAGCTCCGATGGATGGGGGGCAGGGGCAAGGAACAGCTCTGGCGGCCTGTAGGGGACACTGTTGCCTCATTTATCACAACGATCTTCAGCATCTTGTCCCAGGACAAAAAACCAGAACAAACAAATCAAAAACTGAAAATAGGTCAATTGCTTTAACGTTGCTTTTTGCAGTTATTCGAATGATTCAGTGTGTTTGGAATATTCAGAATTTTCTAGATATTGTTCTCGCTCTTCAGTCTCCATGCAAGAGAGTCATTGTTTCTTTCCATTAGCTTTCTCTCCATCTCCCCCTCTGGATGGTGCTTTTTAATCAACCTCTAGGCTTCAGCCACCACCTTTGTTTTTCCTGAGCTAAGGCCCGCTTGTTAGAATGCTTCAGTGCTGTTATCTTCTAAATACCTCTCCTAAGCCTTCCAAGGGCATTTTAACAGAATTCAGATTCTCTTCCTTTTATCCATATCTTCTCCCTCACCGAAGAAAGATGCTGTGTGCAGAGAAAATGAAGTCATGTCTACCAGCCAGACTGGTGGAGGCCTGGGTCTGAGCACAGCAAGCAGGTGCTAGGCCTGGCCCTCGGTTCCGTGCAGCTCTTCCCAGGCTATTGACAGCCTCTGTGTCCATCTGGGTGCCCCACGGCCTTGCCAGCAAAACCCCCTCTCCACCCCCCCAACCCAGCGCTGGCCTCTTCCCTACCAGAATCCAGCCTTGGAAGGCGATTATAATTAACCCTGGGAAAGCATAGGTTTGCTAAGGCAGCGCACGCGGTAATGATATTGTTAGCCTGCTTCATTTCCAGTATCACCATCAATTACGCCGTGTGTTTCATCCAGTTGCTGCTACCCTCCCAGTGTTAATTATAACCTACAAGACTGTTACAGTTAATTTTATGGCAAGCATATTGTCTCTTCAAGGCTCCAGAGCAGCTCATAAATTATCTTGAAGGTAAAATGTAACTTGGGGAACTAGTTATGAAAATTCCATCCATCTCGCTTAGAAGCTGCAGCTGCTACTGTCAGCTGCCTCGCTGCCGCATTGTGAAGGAATTATGGTGGGTCAAGTTGAAGAGGGGAGGCCCAGGCTGTCACCGAGGAGGGAGGCTGTCCTGGCCCTGTCAGACGAGTCCCTTCTGCCAGTTCCCTGGTGGTTTCACTTTGCAGGCAGGCGGAGGCAGGCGCGCAGGTGGAGCGTCCGAGCTGTCTGTATTCATTACTTCACAGAAACTTGGAGGGAGGCAGGTCCGGAGCCCTGGCCTCCTCTCTGTTGTCATGATGGGACGCGTCATCCACAGGGTGCGAGGGCGATGACTCTATAACCGACTCTGCGCGCGGCCGAGCAGAGGAGAGGCGGCAATCACCGGTGGCAGGCCCCCTGCAGCCCCGGCCTCTCCCCTGCCACTTCTGTCTGGCAGGAGCCCTCGGCTCGAACAGCCATTTTCTTGGTGGTGCCGATTTTTCGTCTGATCTGATAAAGTGAGATTTCACTGTGAACGAATGTACTCCAAAATTGCCTGCTAAATAAATTAGCAGGTTATCTTATTGGGATAATAAACACACTCCTTCCCCGCTTCCTCCTGCGAAGTCTAAGCTTTACATTCAGCCCTCGGGGCTTTAGCATTATTATTTTTAATGACTGAACACAAGTCTTTCATTTAGCTTGTTTGTATAGTTACTGTAAATGATCTTTCTGCTGTCGGGTCTTCATTTGAAATTCTGCGTGTTATGCTCGCTTTAAAAGCTTTGAGGGGGCCTCTGAGAATTGGGAGCCGTGTTCAGCACAGTATCTTCCAGCAGCACTGGAAACGGGCTGTGGCAAACAAAACCAGGGAGAGGGCGTGTTAGCGGAGCGTGCACCTGCCCGTGGAAACCTCACGTTGGCTTGTGTGTGGCCAACAGCAGCGCGGGCTCCGTGGCCCCGAGCTAAGGACAATAGCTGCCTGAGCTGGTGACCCTCGTCTCTTGGAGCTTGTTTGTGTGTTCACATGGCCCGAGCCTTTGTGCCAAGGGTCTAAGACCCTTCTACCTGGGCTGGGTAGCGAAGGCGAGGAGACCCGGTCTTGCTTGAGGCCCAGAGGGCACTGGGCATGCGCAGGGAAGTGGTACCCAGAGAGGCACTGGGCTTCTCCGAGAAGTGTCCTTCTGTAGACCCGGTGACCGAGGGCGTCCGCTTGGGTATCTGAGTTTTCTAGGGACTCCAGACCGGGGGTGCAGAGCAGTTGTCTACAGGGCTCAGAGATAACGTGGTCCCAGCGAATGGGGCGCTTCGCACGCTGCCTGGGGCGGGCTGGGTCTGGGTTACCAGGTCGTGTGCGTTCTCGGGAAGCGGGAAATTCAGATGGCATGGCTGTACTTGTGCGTTCTCCTAACGACTTGATGTTAGTGCAGATCCAGATACTCGTGCCTGTCGTTCAGCCTCACGCGTGCCGGTCGCCAGGCAGGATGGCGTGGAAAGGATTCTGACCGAGGACGCAAGTCTTGCCCATGTGGGGTGAAAAATCTTTTTAGTGTTTTCACACTTCTCAAGAACAGAGGCAGCGGCCCTGGCCAGGGGGCCACAGTGCAGCCCGGGGAGTGCCTCCTGTGACCTTGTTTCGTTCCTCTACTCTAGGTAGGTTCTCACGCGGAAGAAATACTTGCGTGTGTGCCTTAAACTTGGGAGTCTTCATCTTTCCTTTTATGGAAAAGGCACCTGAGAATATTAATTTTATATATATCTATGTATTTTTTTAAAAGATTTATTTATTTATGGGGTACAGGCCAGAGGCACAGGGGATGAGAGGATTCACCAGAGACAGAGTGGGGAGCAGAACAGGGAGAGCCACTGAAACACACTGCTGAGGGGAGCAGCGGGAGGCAGGAGAGGTCTGCTGCACCATGGGGGTCCGCTCCCTGGCCAGGGATCAAACTCTCACTTCAGTGGCCGTGGAAGTTCCACAGTGCGGCGTTCAACCTGTTGTGCCACCAGGAAGGCCCTGTATGTATTTTTTAAAAAGATTCTATTTATTTGTTTATTTGAACTGGGGTGTAGGCCAGATGTGTAGGGTGTGTGAGGATTCACCAGAGACAGAGTGGGCATCAAAACAGGCAAATCTACTGAAATAAACTGCTGAGGGGAGCAGTGGTTGAGGTAGGAGAGGTCTGCTGCGCCATGTGGGTCCCCTCCCTGGCCGGGATCGAACTCGCGCTGCAGTGGCCGCGAAAGTTCCATGGTGCAGCACTCAACCCGTTGTGGCATCAGGGAGCCCCTGTATGTATTTTTTTTTTTAAAGATTCTATCTATCTATCTGAATTGGGGTGTAGGCCAGAGGTGGGGGGTGTGAGGACTCATCAGAGACAAAGTGGGGAGCAGAACAGGCAGATGGACTGAAACACACTGCTGAGGGGAGCAGCGGGTGAGGCAGGAGAGGTCTGCTGCGCCCTGTGGGTCAGCTCCCTGGCTGGGGATCGAACTTGGGAATTGAACTCATATCGCAGTGGCTAACACTAGCTTGATAGTGCTGATTTAACCCCTGTGCCACCAGGGAGGCCCAGCATCTGAGAGTTTTCAAAAGCGAATGAGGTGTACGCGGTGCTGATTGTTACTAAAACAAGGTGCCTGCAAAAATGTTCGCAGTCTTGAGTCCGATCAGGGTTTGAGGACGGGAGGGCAGTGATTCCATTGCTGGTGAGCACCATGTCTCCTGCTGCCCTCAAGTTTCTGCCTTGCTCCCTGCCCCTCCACAGGGGGCCCAGCTGTTCCGTCATGGCACAAAGATGTCCTGTGGTCAGAATAATCTTGTAGTCTCTGCTCCAGGCTGATGACCACATGGAGGTGTGGTCTGGGAAGCTGTGAAGTACATGTGGGTCTGATCTTCTGCAGAAGAGGAAAATATAAAAACCATTTCTTTCCTTTAATAAAGTGACGGGTTAGCCCAGACCTTGGCTGCCACGGCAGTCAGCTGTTACGCATGCGTGGTTCAGTTTCACTGTAAATATTTCATAAGGGCCATTAGAATGGAGCCAGTTGACATCACAGCCCCAACTGTACCAGAGGAACCATTTAACTAAAATAAGCCAACATTTCTAAAGAAACATGAATTTCTAATGTAAAGTTAACATCAGGTCAGAAAACCCTCTGGAAGGAATGTCTGTATCAATGTTTATAATCTCCGCATTTATGGATTTGCAGTTTGGGCAAAAAATTCCCAAAGAGACTTTATTTTGGTTAAATAAGACTAGCTTGTGAAATAGTCTGTATAGCCAAATCCATCCTAGCCCAATGTCTTGGCAGCCTTTTGTATAAATAATGTCTTTTCCAAAATGTGTGTGTTTGAAAAAGGAGGAAGAAAATTAAGTGGCAAACTGTCTCTTGGTTGCCATAAACTGACAGAGCCCTAGAAACAGAAAACCAAGCCTGACAGTTTGTCCGTTCGCTGAGCATATTACCGAGCTGCACGTTATTTATTAATTGGTGCACAGGAGGCTGGCTGCACAGAGGAGCACAGTATTTTACCCTATCCAATTTTTATTTTTTGTTTGGAGTCAAAGTTTATTTGGGTATGTCACACAAACCATGTATGTGGGTTGGAGGCATCTGGCAGGGAAAAAGAAGGAAAGGGTACGCATATTTTGTAAAAACTTCATTCGTGTTCACAGATGGTCCTGTTAAAGTGCTATTTTAATAATGAGGTAGAGAATCGTCTCACACGGCAGGGAGTTGTCTCAATAAATGGAGGGGCTGTTCTTCAAGCGTCACAAAAGCTTTGTGATGAGACATTTAAATACCTTGTGTTATATGGAAGGGTCTCAAAATACCCGGGCTACCGGGAGAAAGCAAGATGGTGGCAGAAATGAATGAGTGTGTGGCTTTGCGCTTTTCTCAACGTTGGCCATTAGCGATGCTTCGTCCAGCGATAACTGTCCACCATTGATGGGTTCGTGAGGTCAGAGAGACGATTTGCAACAAATCGCAAGTACAGTTGAAAAATCTTCCTCCCACACAGAAGCATTTCTTTTCTAAGCTCAAAGAACTGCTGTGCCCTTCAAGTGCTGGAACGCCCGCCCGGAACTAATAATCATTCAATCGCTCCTGTACCTTACAGCTTGCATTAATAACACACAAATAGAACAGTCTCCTTATTAAATATTAGTAATATATTATAATAATGTTTTACTGTCTTTCCCTTCGTGGGGAATTACGAGGACCTCATGTTAGGACCTCAGTGTCCTGACACAGTTAATTAGCCATGGATAATGGTTTTCAGCCATCGCGGCTCTGAGCGACGCAGCTTTGTTGTGAAGGGCCCCGAAGTGTTTGCAGACTCAGATGCAGCGCACCTATGCAGCTTCCTGCAGACGCAGACAGCTGTGTTTTCTTTACCATATTATACATCACAAGGGGCATCTCATTTATTATAGCCGAGGTAATGATGCAAGTGCGAACCTTTATGTCCTGTTCTATATAGTGATAATATATTTGCTGTAGAGATGTTAGCTTGTTTTTCATAAGTAATTAATCTTTTCTTGTACCAAATGTATCACATGCAAATGGGTTAGCACAGGGGTCAAAAAACGTTGAATCCTCTGCGGTCGGTGTCATTTTTTCCCTGCAACCCACCCACCAATGCAGAGCTCACATTACTAGGAACTTGGGCTTATTATGGAGTTATTTTCAGTCTTTTAGCACAGAGTCAAGATTCAGACCCGAATTTGTATGGAGTGAAGGGAGACGCTGCGTTGTCTATGCTGACGGGTGTGGGGTATATGTTGCGAGGTTGGGGGTGGGGTATCAAGTCCTGATGGCTCCCAGCTGTGCATAGGTGATCCTCTGCAATGTGCCAGGGCCCGGCCCAGAGGCCCCTGAAGCAGAACACACTCTTCCAGTGGCACACAAGGTGATTTTGTAATACAGCCATGAATGCTTTATCTTAAAGTTGCCTCTGCTCCTCTAAATTAAAAGCGCACTCTAACACTGACTTCATGGTTCTCCGATAATACTCAAGTTAATACTCAACACTCAAGTTAGCCTTAACATGTTTAGGTTTACTTAATGGAAAATGCTAGAAATCATGTAGTTGGTTTGTGGATATAGCTAACAATCATGATCTAGATTCCAGCACCAGGGTATAAGAAACATGCTTTACGGGGTAAAGGAGTCAAGAGATGCATCTCAGTCCTAATTATGCTATTGATGATGATGACGGAGGTGATCATCATTATAATTAACAACAGCAGTCAGTTTGTAGCGAGTCTTTTTTACTATGTGTCAGGTACCGTTTGAAGTGTTTCTGCCCATATTTCCTTAAGTCTTCATGCCAACCCACCGAAGGAAGGACTGCTTCTATCTTCATTTCTCACTGAAGGGAACTAAGACCCAGAAAGGCTGGGGAATTTACCCACAACAACAGACTTTGGGGGTGATAAGCCAGAACTTGAGACTCTGGTGTCTTCCTCTTCTTCATCACACTTCTCTACATCTTAAGTAAGATGATCTCCAAATACGAAAAATAGCAAGCATGCAATACTGCGTATATTGTGATTGCGTGTGTGTCTATATGTATGTATGTATGTATATGTCATGTTATAGTTATAGAAATTAACGTGCAATTTGGGTATATTATTTATGCTATGATAATACAGTGTTCACCTATGTTCTGTGAGTGCTCTCACCTAACTGCTGCCTTGGCTGTGCTGTGACTGTATTGTGAGTCCTTCGCGGCCTTTGCATCCTAGGTACAAAGAACAGATGACTTAGAACTTGAAGTTCTTTATTTGAATTAAAGTAAAAATAGGGGTGGTGGTGGAGATGGGCAGGAAGAATGTCATCTTTGTTTTCAGTTACTCCCTTAGAATTCTCCAAATATGTGTAGTTGGCAAGAAATTATTTCTCACCACAAGGATCTGTGGAGCAAAACATCTTTAGTAACTTCTCGTCTTTTTGCCCTTCGGAAACACTGCCATTATTTTCCGCATTCTCTTCAAATACCCATAAACAATGTCCCATCTTGTCTGAAACCTGGAGTGAAACTCTGTGGCTTGTAGCACAGTTCTGTTCCCAGAAAGAAAAGATACAGGATTCACCTGTGAGAATTACGCCTGACTCTTAACAAAGTGTTACAGTGAGCGGACACCACCACGGGGCAGAGTCCACCTGGGGTCCAGGCCCCGGAGACCCCGACGGCCGAACACACGTTTTTGAAGTTACCTGTAACTCTCGTTTTATCTTAATTTAAATTCTCAGAAAAATGCTCAAACAGGAAAGAATTCTCATCTGTCTTTGTCACCTGATACTTTCCTGAGCCAAAGTGTTTCAGTTTTCTTCCGTAGTACTTATGACGAGTTGTCTTGTACAGGAAACTGGGCTGAGGTGCTGAGGTACGGAGAAATGGGTGTTGGGGCTGCTTGGAAAACCCATCACAGAGTGTTCCCAAGCCACCATCCCCTGGGGCCAAGAGTCAGCATGAACAACCACTTGAGAGTTGTAAGATGCTCAAAGAGGAAAATTCCAGAAGAGAATGACTTGAAAGAATTTATACTTTGCCATTTCCTCTTGGAGCCAGGAGCTAAAGCTTGCGACTTGCACCATTGTAATCTACAACCATTTAATTTGCTAACAAAACTTAACTGATCTGCATCTGCAGCCTTGTCCTCCTCCAGGATAATCAAAACAAGAAGTGCTGGGCTCTAATGTTGTCGATCTTCCTTTATTGTCCGGCCCCACCATTTTCTCTGGCAGGCTGAGATGAAACAGAAAGCTGATATTTGGAGCCACTGGAATTGCAGGCCTTGTAATTTAGAAATAGCCATTTTATCCCGTGTAATTTCTTCCCTAAGATTCCTCAGTCTAAATCTGATACAGGTAGGAGCCAAGACAAACAGTAACCGTTTATAGTCACCCAGACCAGTTTGAATTTCACTCTAATGTAAAGCAAAGAGAGTTTTTGGCTTCATTTCAGGTGTGTAACAGGGGTAGAAAATGCATTTAAAATTTAGCAGCAAATGTTACCATATGTTTCCATAACAACTGCAAACTTTTATGTTAGAGAAGCAATAATATAAACACGTAGGAATCTTGGAACAGTAAACTATTAATTTACCAAATATAAAAAATCCAGCATGAAGGAGCTTTTATAGCCACAGAAGCCAGGAGAGGCCCAGCATCCTGTGAATTTCTCCATTATGTGGCAGAAAATGCTGCCAGTTGGTTTAAATGAGCAAATCTTTTAAAATTATAGGTACAGTGTCAATTCTCCACAGTGCATTTTTCTGAAGCACTGTGTGGCAGTGCCAGCCACGGCTGACTTCTTTTACCAGATTGAACTAGTAAAGTGTCCTTTATTAGCTGCACCCAAATCATATCAATAAAATAACTACTTTCTCCCACAGCTTCAAACTGCATTATGCAGGCTGGGTCCTGTAGCAAGTGCTCGCTGGGGATAGGTGTTCACAGATGGTTGATGAATATGAAGGTACTTTGCTGTTTTCTCTGAGCCATTTTGAAATACAGGAGACAAGGGAAAAGGGGCATGTGGCTCTGAAGACGGAGGAGTTAGTAGCTAGAGGTGTTGAAATCGCCAGCAAGGGAAAGCCACTGTCCTCTGATTTCTCTGTGGGGTAAGAGAAATTATTTACTCTTTTAAAAAATAATTTTTCAAGGGACGTATCAGAAACATGGCAACCTGTGAATGGGTCTTTCGTTTGAGGGAAGCAGGACTGGCTTTCCTGAACCTGCTTCCTATAGATATGGCTTTAGATCTTTTCCTGGAAATGACGCTACCGTGTCATTTAAGGTGAGATGATGACCTTACACTCTGAAACTTGGGTTAGGGAGGTAACTGTCACTGAGCCTACTCACCAGTAAAGGGTAAAGAGAAAAGAAGGTCAAAGGCAGACAGGCACAGGCTGCCCGGGACGTTGCAGGTAGGGCTCTGGAGAGTGCACTTGGTCTGGGCCCTGGCATGGATGCAGGCCTGAGAAAGGGTTTATAATTCTCAAAATTTCAGAAAGTAGAGCCTCCTCTGTAGGCTGGGCCAGGTTGTTCAGCTTCTCGGCCTCCTTGAAGCCTTCATTCTGGAGTTCCCGGGCTGCTGAGCCAGACTGATGCAGCGGGGCTGAGTTCAGTGTCAGTGGGTCTAGGAGAAGTGGGGGTGAGTGTTTAAGAAGCCCAGGTAGGTCTGAGAAAATTTGGCCAAGCAGGAGAGAGAGTGAGAGGTGGGTTAGGGCAGAAGGATGCTATCTGAAGACCTGCTGACTCCCGAGTCCTTGGTGCACTTCTTTGAGGGGCAAATACTTAACTTCACCCAGGTTTTATCACCTTCTCTCGTCGTTGGTCAGAAAGTTCCTCATGCTTCTCTCAGTGCTTGGCCAGGGTGTTTTATGCCCTCAGCACGCATCTCTTCAAGTGTTGTTGAGATTGGAGTGTGGAGTTAATCTGTGGGCCCTTCTTAACTCAGGTCTGACTCTCTACCATGAAAAGATGTGGTTAAGAAGGAGCCCGAGTGCCATGTGTTCATTCGGCAAATTTTTGTGGAACACTTAGGGTACGCCTGGCGCTGGGAGTATAGGCATGAACGAAGAACATGGTCTGTTGGTTGTGCCGGTGGAGATTAGGGTTTGGTGGCTGGAGACTAAATAGCTGAATGAGGAAATAAGAAAATGTCGGATAATAAGTACTATGATTAGTACTTAGTGCTTGAGGAAGCAGATGGGCAATCGGGGAGGAACATAGGGCTCTTTTTTTAAAAAAAAAAAAGATTTATTTATGCTTACAAGAGCTGGGGAACAGGCCAGAGTCATAGGAGGTGAGACAATTCACCAGAGACAGAGTGGGGAGCAGAACAGGCAGATCCACCGAAATACATTGCTGAGGGGAGCAGTGGGCGAGGCAAGAGAGGTCTGCTGAGCCATGTGGGTCTCCTCCCTGGCCGGGGACCGAACTTGCGCTGCGGTGCCATGGAGGCTTCATAGTGAGGCGTTCAACCCACTGCACCACCACGGAGGCCCCAACACGGAGTTCTTCAAGGAAACTACTGAAGGGGGCTCTGAGGCAGCCCACTCGAGCTAAGGAGAAGGAACAGCCTTATGGCTGGCGCACAGTGACTGAAGAGAAGTGAGGGCGTCGGAGGAGTCAGATCCCAGGATTAAGAGTTCATTCCTTTTTGATGTTTGCAGACCCACAATAAAAGCAAAGCCAGATTCCACTTGCAAAGGATTTTGAGTCTCCACTCTAGGGCCAGTGCTAGAATGGGTCTTCTAATCAAATTTTGGTGTAGTTGTCAGAAAACAGGTGATTGTGAAGTAAATGGCAAATAAAATGGCGTTAACCAAAAGTAAGTCGTGAACGTTGAAATAAGCAGCCGTTATGAGCTGGGAACATTTTTAGAGGGAGAAGGGAAATCCATATCTAAATAACAAGCTCCCAGGCGCTGCATACCTACTGTGTGCCCACGCTTTGTGTGTATCTTCATGTTTATTCCTAACAGCAGTCTTTCAAAGGTGAGTACTAGTAACTCCATTTTATAGATGATGAAATCAGAAATTAAATCAAGGTAGTTGGTGACAGAACTTCAGTCAAACAAATTAAACTGTTCAGAAGGGAAGCGGAGCCTGCCCTCAGTAACCACCAGGCAGAGACACTACAGGCTTGGGGCAGCTCGCTCTTGCTGTTGGTGTGCTAGCATGTCAAAACAAAGGATCTGTGTGTGTTTGCTTTTAGGGACAGGGGAAGAAAGAGACAGCGGCCTACTACAAGTCGGTCTTTGGGAGAAAATCTCCAATAAAGCAGGCAGTGTCGCTAGCGAGTGGCCTGAAAGGCTGACATGGCCCCTGAGGGGGACAGAGGGTTCTGGAAGGAGTCGGTGTCGGGTGACCTTGCAGGGTGAGGAGGGCAGCTGAGACACTGGAATGCAGAACTGTCATCTTTCCCCCGGCAAGCGGAGAGGCCACAGGAGGAGGCCTGGGTAGCCCGAAACACCAGTGTTTTCCTCTCAGGTCTTAGACTCTATACCTGACCCTACTGTGTTCCTGTACTGCTTAGGTGTTCGCTTCCGGCTCCTTAACTTAGGTTGTTTTGAGGGGTACCCCAGGGTATAGATGGGTCAGTACCGTTTTCCACTCCCCTGGCTTCAGCTGGGCTGGCATTTCTGACAGACGTGTAAACAGATGCCAGCGTTGTGGCTAATGACAGGTGATTATAAGAGGCACGGGGGCCAAGGTAATTAAACCACGGCTTGACAGGCACATTTGGCACCGTGATGTTCTAACACTAGAAAGATCTTTGCAGCGCACTTTCTCTCCTTGGCTCGGTGACTGTAATTCACTTTGATTCTTTAGCATGTGGTGCTTTGAGAGCCCAGACCGGCCTTTGCGAATCCCTCCATGTTCCTGGCGACAGCGGGGCGAGGAGACCTAGTCTCGGCCTGTCCCAGGTCTGCTCTCGTGCGGGCGTGGACGTTGGGACTGGGCTGCTGTCTGACACTTGCGATGTCCGACTTGATAGTGATCTTGCCTTTGGAGGTCTTCGAAGTGATCTTTGCCTTGGAATTATTTTTATACTACTGTAATTGCAGCTTCTCTCCTGCTTGCTTGGGTCGACCAGATGTTGCGTCCCAGAATCCAAAGACGGTTTCAGTTCTGTCCTCTGAATCTCCACTGCAGGAAGCAGTAACAATACGTCAGACCTCCAGTAACCTGTTGTTACAGGGAATGATGATAGAAACAGTCACCAAAATACAGACTGTACTTGCTTATTAGATTTGAGTGCGGTATTGGAAAAAAAGCAGCACAGCATTCTTTTCTGTTAGGATGATGGGCAGCGCCTGTTCCAGCACTAGGAAGCTACTCCCCACTGACTGCTGATGGTGGTGGCTGATGCTGGGGTGCGGGGAGCCCCGTCTTCTGTTTGGTAAATGGCAGACCTGATCGTTTTGACGATTGGACTAGCTATGTGAGTCTGACAGTATTTATAGTAAAAGTAGTAGTGTGGTTTCTTCCTAATAAAAGAACAAGCCGACATTTACCATTTATTATGGTCCTGGCACTTGTCAAAAATGGGAACTTTTCCCAAGCAGGTTGGTTCATTCCTTGGCTGCAAAATTGCCTGTTTAATCCCCTCAGTATAGTTGTACCTGGCTGTTGGAAGAGGCCAGGGAAGCTGACCGTCCAGCTCTTGGCAGGGTAGCTGTTCGACTCCTCGGCTGATTTTGACGTTCTCGGGGGAAGGATGCAGGAGAGGAACTCGTGCCTGCAGTTTGGCTCACGGCAGAGCAGCGCTGAGAGAGTGGCTCTCTGTGGTTGCCCCTCCAGCACAGAGAGCTCAAGGCCAGCTTTACATTCCGCTTCAGGCTGCAGTCACTTTCCAAGCTCAGGCTTTTTTAAAGCTTTGTCAGATAGGTTAAAAGGTGTCCCACCCCCGGTGTATTAAAAGAGAGAGAGAGATTAAACTCACTAAGCCTGCCATGTTCCCTGTAAAATATCAAGTCAAAATGATTTTTAAATCCAAAGTTACTAGACTTGGGGGGTGTGACCTTTAGCGAAAGCAGCCTTGGAACCCGGGAGGAGAGATCTGTGCCGCAGACAATCGACCCACCCGCTGCTGCTGGCCTCGGAAAACTGCGGAAGCCAGAGCAAGTCGGCCTTCTGGCCAGCAGAGCACTAACACCCAGCTGACTCCCGGGGCTGGGCTTCCCGCTGAGTTTTAGGGAGCAGAGCCTCTTCAGAGTGCCTGCCTAATGTGGAGGCCTGGCTGTGCTCCAGGGGGCTCAGGGCGCCTAGAGCAGGGCCTCTGCCCTCAGGAGGCGTAAACCAGATGAATACAGCTGCTCATAATAACTCCTGCTGAACCCCTACTCCAGGGTCCAAGTGCTTTACATGTATTATTAGCTCGCTTAATCCTACATAATGATAATGCCAGCTAGTCCTCAGCGAGCATTTCTCTGTGCGGGCACGTTTTAGGTGATTTGTGGGAATTAACTATTTCAACAGTTGGCATTTTTATTGTCAGGTATTTTAACAGTGGGCAGCAAGGCAAGCTGTTCCGTGACTTTCCCAGGGAGCTAAGCAGAAAGTGGGGTCATCGAGCCAGAATCCTGGCCCGTGCCCCAGGATTTCAGCCTCAGGTCACCTTGTGTGCACGTGGGACACAGCTGACACCCCCGCCTGGGTGGGGCTCGCAAGCTGACATTCTAAAGAACTTCCAGGTGATGCCAAGGCCCACAGCTCCATGCCAAGTGGAGAGAGCAGCGGGAAGCAGTGGCTACAGTGCCACAGAAATCAGGAGATCGCATTCCCGTATAAAAAGGGCATCTGGGCCTCCCTGGTGGCGCAGCGGGGTGAGCACCGCACTGTGAAGCATCTGTGGCACGGCAGTGCGAGTTCGATCCCCGGCCAGGGGGGGACCCGCATGGCGCAGCAGACCTCTCCTGCCTCCCCGCTGCTCCCCTCAGCAGTGTATTTCAGTAGATCTGCCTGTTCTGTTCCCCACTCTGTCTCTGGTGACTCCTCTCACCTCCTACCTCACTGGCCTGTTCCCCAACTCTTGTGTGCATAAATAAATAAATCTTAAAAAAAGTCCAACAAACTTGATCTTCCTGTAAAAGGGGGGGGGGCATCTTGACACAACCCCCAGCGGTGGCAGCATGCTCTTATCGCTGTTGTGACATTGTCATCACGTCTCCATTTATACCCAGGGCCCTACACAGTGCTGCCCTGTGGCGGGGCTGCCGTGCTGACGGGCCGGAGCGGTTACTCATCCAGTCCACGCCACCGCCTGTGAGAGGCACGACCACTGGCGCAGCCCAGCCCAGAGCCCGGGCTGCTCTCCCGGGACAGAGCGGCAACAGCGGAGGGCAGCCGGAGCCCGCCCCAGGGCAGGGCTGTGGAGGGAGGGGGCCGCCAGAGGGGCCGGCGAGGGCCTGGCTGCGCAAGGGGCATGGAGAACGCGCCAAGAAACGGCCCTGGGCGGCCAGCGAAGAGCGTGAAGGGCCTTGAGATGAGGAGCGGAGGGTGGCCAGGAGTGGACTCGAGCGCCGAGCTCCGCGGGGCACACTCCTGGGCCCCCCAGACAGAGTGGGGATCCGAGAAACGTGCTGCTGGGCCTGCTCCGTTCCTGGTTTGACGGTGTCGGCGTGGCGGAGAGGAGGAGGCAAGTCTGACTCCATGGGAGCCGCCCTGGGACCTGACTCCTGCCCGCCGGGACAAGGGGTGCCGCGTGCACCGCTCGGAGTGCAGGAGCACGTGCGTGTGCCCTGGGCGTGCGGTGTGTGATGGCGGGCCGCTCGGGAATCGGGTGCCGGCCGGGGTATCACCGGAGCTGCCGGCTTGTTTCACTCCTGCTGCTGCCCGGCAGCCCCCGAAGGCGGGGAGGTGTGAATTTTTGCCTCTCGTTTCCTAGACTCCCATCGTACGTGCTGCAGACACAGCCAGCACATAAAATGTTAAACCTCAGTGTCCGGGAGAGGCTCCCGCTGTCTTCCCTCTGGTGCTGGGGGAGTCGTGCTGGCCGGCTGTGGTGGTTCTGTCAGGGTAATAGGACATGAAGCATTTCTCGGTAATGACAGACATTGACTGTGAGTGACAGGAACTCCGGCCGCTTGGAATGGGTTCAATTACCAGAGACGGGGGTTACCTGAGATAAAACCAAAGGGCCCGACTGTGCTTGGCTTCAGCCCCTCGACTCCCAGATCCCGGGCCGCAAAGACAAATGGCGGATTACCCAGCCCCTAACCCTTTTCCTCAGTGATAAACTTGTTCGGATTTCCCTGCTGCCCCCAGAGCTCTGGGTGGCTGTTCCTAAAGGAAATCCGATCGGAAAGCAGCAGAGCACAAAGCCGACAACTGCCGTTCTATCTTGGAGTGGATCTAGGACACAGTGTCCAGAAATCAATACAAGATCGATGGCCGCTCCCTTCACCCGCTGCCTTTCTCCCGCAGCCGGGGCCGCAGTGCTCGGGCTCACCTGTAGCCAAGCTGACGCCAGTGTCAACGACAGGTCCCGCCGTCAGAAGCCTCCTTTTTTTTCTTTGCCTCCTGCAGGCTGCTCTGCTCGGCACCGAGGCAGCTTTATGCTTGTTTATAGTCCAGTGCGTCTAGCCCCAGATAGAGTTCTAGCGAGCAGCCCAATTAAACTTCGCAGGCCCCTCTCACTTGACTTGCTCTGCAGAGTCACTTAGCCCAGACATTCCTGACGATTAGCGCCAGTGGCAGCGTGTCTCCAGAAATGGAGATAAAATGAATGAAATTTGTTATTCTGGGCCGACACTTGATCCCAGCTGTTGGACTAATGCTGTTGCACCTGAAGTTTTTCTTTATGGTGATTGCTGTCTGTGTTATTATTTCATATACTAAATTGGGGAAAATTGCAACAGGTATTAAATTCTTTGAGTTAATTCACGGGAGTTCTATTGTGCATTCTTCCAAGGTAGATTCCAACTCGGGTTCAAGGCCGGGAAGACGGGTTTTGCTTGCCAGATGCTCTGACTTGTGTTTCGTTATTATCAGAGACATTCCCGTTTTAGGTCTGGCCGGGCATTTATCGACTTTACCTGAAATCTCTTTCAACATCAATGCTGGCTCCTCACTGAGCCAGCATCTGCCGGGACCAGCCCTGGGAAATGCAGGCAGGAGAGGCCGTGCTGACACTGGGCTGAGCCAGTCTGCTTGATCCGAGGCTCTGGCATTGTCTGTGCTTGGGTAAGAGGCGGGTGAAGGAAGGCTCCACCAGGACACCTTGGGGACCCATAGTTCTAACTGGTGTCTCTTCAGCATCTCAACAGGTAGCATTGTGGTACGAACTCCCTGGAACGAATACGTGGAGGGTCTGATGCCTCCAAAGCATCCAAATCACGGGTCCTCGCTGCCCCATTCATGCTCACATGCCCTGATTGCTGTTACCCTCTTTCTCTTCCACAGGTGGGAGACTCAGTGGTAGACTTTACATAACGGACGATGGACTGTTGTTCAGTGCTGTTGTCTGCTTGTCTCTGTAGCATGGGGATGGCTTCTTCTGTAGGAGCCACTTGTGGGCTTCGCTTGTGGTTCGAGTTCCTGGGGAGGCTCCAGACAGGACCCACATGAGAAAGCTCATCTGATTGGTGGTGAAAGTGCTATGTTGGCCCTCATTAGCTTTGCCTTCAAGCTAACATGCTGCCAAGAAGGGGAGGGAAGTGACCCACCCTAGTGCTATAGTCACTTTCATTTCTACCTGAAGAGCACACCTGGCAGACAGAGTGGGGACGTTCAATTTCAGGGACATCCTCGCTTCTTTGGAATTCAAAGGCTTTGTCATTGCCCCAACCAGGCATACTCCATGTTTGGGTTGGAGGCAAAGGCAAGAAGCTCGAATCTCAAAGTAATTGAAGGCAGACCTGGCACTTTGCGATTAAGTTTGCTTCATCTTTCTACCCTCCTACCCAGGGACAGTCTCCAGAACAGTTCATGGAATCTGGGTACAGGGTCTTGGGGGGCTCCTAAACAGTCTGCCGATGCTGCTGCTCAGTGCTTGCTCTGGTGGCGCAGCCGTGTGGACTTGGTGCTGATGGCTGCAGCAGGGTGTCTGTGGTGGAGAGTTGTGCTGTTGGAGACCTTGTAGCCCATGAGGCCTGGCATTGTTTTGGACAGTCGTCAGCTTTGTTGAAATAAGCCATTTTGAAAACTCAAATCTGCTGAAATTGAGTTGCTGTAATTTATAGTGAAGTTCAACATGATACATATATTTTCTTTCCCCACTGAGATGATGAAACAAGGACTCATTTTTCATTTATATATAAAATATATAGAATATGCATAGAGTATTAAGATTAGAATGTTTTCAAATCCTGATTTTCTTACCTCCAGTGTCAATAGGAAACACTGGCATTTTCATCCAAGCTGAAAGTGACATTAATCTATAAATCTTGTCATTCGTTCATTCGTTCGTTCGTTCGTTCCTTCCTACCTACCTACAAGAGCTCTGGGGTATAGGCCATAGGTGCAGGGGGTGAGAGGACTCACCAGAGGCAGAGTGGGGACCAGAACAGGCAGATTCCCCTGGAATACTCTGCTGAGGGGAGCAGCAGGGAAACACAAGAGGTCTGCTGTGCCATGTGGGTCAGCAGCTCCCCGGTGGGGGATTGAACTCATGCTGCAGTGGCCACTGAAAGCTTGATAGTGCTGTGTCTTTAACCCTTGCGCCACCAGGGAGGTCCTATATTTTCTTAAATTACAAAATGTCCAGCAGTTTTAGGTATTTTTAAACAGTGTATTCACAGGCAAATATGGATGGTATTAGAGCTCCTTCAAATTCATCTTCATTCTTGTCTTTCCTGTGTACATTTCCTAATGAGAAGAAAGTGACACAACTGAAAATCACTGCGTCATAACTGCGTGTGTGGCTTTAGCTCCAGAACCCCTTCTTCTCCATGGGTCTGTCTCTGTATGACTCCAGCATAGGCAGTCAGTTCTCCTCTCTTAAAATCTTACCTGGACTGGGCCTCCCTGGTGGCACAAAGTCTCACCATTATCAAGCTGTCTGCAGCCACTGCAGCACGAGTTCAATCCCCGGCCAGGGAGGGGACCCACATGGTTCAGCAGACCTGCCTCGCCTGCTGCTCCCCTCAGCAGTGTGTTTCAGTGGCTCTGCCTGTTCTGCTCCCCACTCTGCCTCTGGTGAGTCCTCCCCCTGCATCTCTGGCCTGTACCCCAGCTCTTGTGTGCATAAATACAGTTAAAAAAAATCTTTAGAAAAAGTCTTACCTGGACCTACTGTTCTGTGTGCTTCTGTCTATATATGTTGGGCCTACGGTGGTGGGTCTCTGCTGTGTGGACTACGTGGAAGGTGGCGGAGCGCCCAGCAAAGGGGCCTGTGTGAGAGCGGGTTTGGAAGCAGGTTATTTGAACAGTATCTAGAAAATGAGCTGGAATTTAGGTTCCCGAGGGCAGGAGAGAGGATGACTGAGACAGGATCTCTAATGGCCACATTACCCTTCTCTATGGTGCTCGGAATTCAGACATTTATGGATAGGTCACTCAACTAAAAAGATTCTGAAATGGCAGGTATGAAACGAGAAGGACTCCTGAAAGTTTACCCCGCAAACCCTAAACTAATTCCTTTTCCCTCACATGTTTGCATTTAGACGCAGACCCTGTATTAAGTGCAGAAGCCGGATTCCTTGTAACATGTTATCTCATTCACTTTAATTCAAGCTAGATTCTAGCTTCACTTTACTATGAAGAAACTGGACCTCCAAAAACTAAAGTTTGATTCCCACTTAACCTTTTTAAAACTAATTCGGGAAAATGGGACTCGAACCTGGGTCTGTTGCTTCTAAAGCCAGATCATCAGTTTTGGATGGTAAGAACTTTGTATCTCTGTGAGATTAAATTGGTTTTATTTCTTTAGAACTTTCAGCCAGAAGTTCACACTGCTAACATTCCTTGTCATTCTTAATAACAATGCCAACCAAATGCTAGGCTTTTGGTCACTGCTGTGAAAACCTAACACTGGCAGGTATAGAGTATATTTCTTAAAATTTACACTTTAATTCAGTTCTGTAAGGGTGGATTATTTGAACTGGTTGTGTGCCCTGCCATGACATCACAGTCGGTCTTCCTCAAGGCCAAGGGTCTACAAATGTTGTCTGTGAACGGCCAGGGAGTAAATATGTTCTGCTTCTGTTCTGTGGACACACAGTGTGCTGTTCTCGGTTTTGTGCAATGCAGATGCAGTTACCGACAGTGTGTCAATGAGCAAGGGCCAAATGTTCCAATAAAACTTTATTTACTGAAACATACAGCCAAATGGGCCCCTGGGACGTAGTTTGCCAGCCTCTGGTCTAGAAGGTGAGGAAGTCTTCTGTTCAAGGGACAAGAACACAACAAATATTTTACACTTTTCAGCTATTAGTCGTCTGTGTAGATTGCTGATGCAAGAGATGCCCTCTCAGCGTAATTTGAAACCCTTTTCATTGGCTTGGGTTTTAAAGTAGCTGGTGTTTTGTGTTTTTTTTTTTCATCTGTTGCTTAAACACATGTTAAATGTGTCCATGTTCTTTCCATTAAATGTCTTGGTTGCCTTCCCAGACTTCAAATTGCAGTGAATTTATCCCCAAAGGATGTTTGGTATCGATTCTCAAGATGCAATTTGAATGTAGTCTGTTTCTATAATAGAAACAGGATTCCAATTATTCATTATTTAGGTCTCATAGATAATAATGACTCATTGAATTGACTGTTAGCACAATTGAGGTATACTGGATCCCTTGTTTTCTTGTCTTATAGCTTAATACCAGTCTCAAAGGTAAAACAATATGAAAATATAACTTTAGGTCTGCAGTTAAGACATTAGATTATAACTTCCAGTTAAGCCATGCTGAGCTCAGATTATATTATAATGAGAAAACTTTTTTTCCCACTAAGCATTCCTTAATAGGCAAAGCAACCAGCTTCACCCGCCCCCAATCCAAAACCCTCAAACAAGAGTTATGTGTCCGAGAAACTTTTAATAATTATTTTATTTTCTTTGTTGTTTCTCCATCCCTGTAATAATGACCCTCTTGCAAAACCTTCCATCACATGGAGCCATATAACAGGGATGAATAGCATCAACTCCTGTTACAAAGGCAAGTTGTCATGGTGCCAGCGGTAGCTGTAACAGCATCACCTGTGGCCTGCTTAGGGACAGGCTAGCTTTTCTCTTTAAGACTGCTAATAAAGGCCTCAGTGTTGTCTCATCCCATCTGAGGCCAGATGTGTTGGGGAGAAAGGCAGTTACCAGCAGAAATTACATTTTGCTTTTTTTAAAATTCATTTATTTTAAAGATTTTTGTTTTTATTTATGCATATAAGAACTGGGGTACAGACCAGGAGTGCTGGGGTGAGAGGAGTCACTGGAGACGGAGGGGGGAACAGAAAAGGTGGATCTGCTGAAACACACTGCTGCGCCATGTGGGTCCCTCCCTGGCCGGGGATTGAACTCAGGCCGTAGGGGTGATAGTACTGAGACTTACCACTCCGCCACCAGGGAGATCCCTTATTTGTACTGTTTAAGTGGCTTTCTGGCCCGCCTTGTCTGATCAGGAGGACCCTTTGCTGTCATTAAATAAATGATCGCCTTCTTCTTCCTGGCTCAAACGTGGAGCTGCCTATGGAGAACAGCTTCACTGGACATCAGCTGGGGTCGCTGTGTGTGTGCCGGGAGGGAGCGGCTGTTGTGTGGAAATGTTCCCCGTGGAAGTGTGATCTCAATGCTCAGATCAATGAGTACATTTCCAGTCACCGTAACTTCTTTTTTTTTTTTTTTTCACCGTAACTTCTTATCTGGGGCTCATTCTGTTTGTTTTCTCCGTTGCCAGCCTTCCAATACTCCGAGCAGATCCTGCTAACACTCTTTCAAAATCTTCTGTTGACCTTGGTTTCTGTTGCTGGGGAGAACTGCCTAACCAAGCTCCCTTAAGTAAATCCGGTAGATGCCACTTTTCCATTTAGCATTGCAGCGAATCCAAACCAGCCTGTCCTTTGGCCGATAGCTTTGCTGTCATCTCCTTGTGACATAATCACAAGCAGAAAGAAGCTTAATCTTATGGGTGTGGAAGGGGGCGGACAGGGAGATCTGAACATAAGGTGCTGGTTCCTTCTGCCCAAATCTGTGAGCTAAAACCTTCCCGAAAAGCCAGTCAGGGAAACATATGACAGCATTTGCCACAGTAGAGTGTGGCATGCTGTTCTTCTGTAATTATAATGGCCTGATCCATGTGTGGTAGGTGAATCTTGCTTAACAATCATTAATCTATGAGTCTGGGTGTCGGTGCTCCATCTTGAGGAGCAGCGGTACTTGGCTGGCTGAGAACGGCTTTGATTTCATTGTGAGAGGGATAGCTTTGTTAACATTCTGCTGCTCCGTGGTGCCCACGGATTCTGGGAAGAGGTTTTGCTTTCCCTCTCTTTCTTCTTTCTTGTGTAGTGGGGAGGAATTGTTTCCCTCCCTTCCTCCCCTCGGTTACTATGTATGCTCTCCCTTGATCTCCTGCTTGTCCCTTTATTCCAGCATGTTATGAAAGTTTCTTTCTGTGTAACCAGAAGTCTGTTTAGCAGACCATATTGTGAGTGAAGGGCCAGCGTTTCTTGCCTGGTTTTGGCAATGCTAGGCAGTCAGCTGGGATGTAATTAAGACTGTGAGAACAGGCTGTCTTCTCCACGGGAAGGGCATGTTAGATGGTGCTGGGATTTGGGGCTGTCAGTTTGGCCAAGGCTAGAGACAGAGAGCTAGGGACAGAGATATTTCCTTTCATTTCTAATCCCTTTATGTACAGTGTATGCACTTGGCGAAGTTTACATATAACCGAGTGGTGAGAACTTACAAGCCAACGTGGTGAAATTAGCATATGTTACATGTATATTTTAGTAATATTTTAAAGCAAGTGCATCTTTCCAAAGTGAATTATGCATGGATGACAGCAGTCGGGTTGTGTTGTACTGGGTGTCAAATCCCACAACTTTTTGTCCAGACCGTGGATTTTACACTAAAAAGGCAGAAAGACTAAACGAAGTAAAACAGTTTTAATTTTTAACAGTTTGGTTCGGCCCAAGGAGCCAGGCTGTGACAGCTATAACTGACATTTGAATAATTGGATTAATTTAGAGAAGGGCAAATCCGGTTTTGACGGTTGTGCTTGCGTGTATGTGTGGCTTTTTTTATATTATTATTATTTGCTGGGATAGAGTTGCGTGGCGTAGATAATGCATCTTAGTGAGGCCAAGCAGAGCTGGAGGGGACACTGCAAAATGTATATAACTGTCACTTCATCCGTCTGTTTGCATGTGGGGATGTGTATTATGCGTGCTTCATAGGCTGTATAAGAGAAACCCACAGTATACACTCTTTTCAGTTCTGTCGGTGACATGCACCCACATACGTGGCATATCTGAGCACGTGTGTGCTCCTGGGAATGTCAGAAATGCTGTTTGAGAGAAATGTAGACATTCCCCGAGCCATCCAGAAAACGTGCGGGCGAGGAAGCGCCCCTGCCGTTGCAGGCCCTCCCCTCCCTGTATCTTTATGCCATAAACTTCAGAAGAAAAATGCAGCAGCAGAAAAAACATCACTTGGTACCTGAGCTCTCAGAAGCCAAATTCCATGCAGTTAAGTCCCCCCCCCCGCCCCAGTTCCCTTCAGAGCCTTGTGGCTTTCCAAGCGTCTCACGTGAACATCGCGTCCGCAACTTGAGACCGAGCACCACGGCGCTGCACCCCCTTCCTCCAGAATTCCTGCTAATGAAACATGCCACTTCCAGCAGCCGCCGCGCCTGGCACTTGTGGCAGGCCGCCTCACGGGGTGGGTCTGGACCAGCTCTGAGCGCCTCGTGCCCAGCAGGACCTTAATGGACATTCACACTTGGGCGAAAAGTGTTGACGCGTGGCTTCTAACGTTAGTACCCAGCCAGGCAGGTGTAACGCCTGCTGCAGGAATCTTGTACTGACACATGTGTGTGTTGAGTCAGATTAATGAGGAGCACGAAGGGGAGGCTTTCCCCTCGAGCTGGGGTCCTCCTGTCCCCACCGGGCAGAGCTGGGCTCAGCTGGGTGACGTTCTCTGGATTAGCACAGAGGGGACGGTTCTGGGTTTTGTCCTGCCCGTGGTATCCCAGCGTTAGTCCGTACTCCCATGAAAGCTCCCTCTCATCTCGCGCCCTTCAGACCGAGAGGAAAGGAAACTTCCCCGTTGTCTCAACTGCGGAACAAATATTATCTCCCTCCCCGCTTCCCTGGGCTCTTCTTCAAGTGTTTCCGAGGGGTTCTGAGACACTTTCTGGTTTGCTTTGTAAATGGGGCGATGGCGCATCCTCCTCTCCCGGCCGGCCCTCCTTAGAGGATTCTCAAAGCCTTTTAAAATTGTGTGTTTTTCTGGGGCAGCCTTCAAAGTCCCAGGAGTGACGTTGCCATCTGTCCTTTATATTAAGAGAATCTTCTGTGTTGTCTACCTGATGTGCTTGTCCCAGAGATAGATGTTGTTAATTAAAGGACAGCATTTGTCCTTTATCTGAGATAAATCTTCTCTCGCCTCCAGAACAGCTTTCCACACTTTCGGAAACAGTTAAGGACAGTCTGTTGGATCCTGTTTACCGGAAGTCTGTGTTTCAGTGTCCAGCCTCAGCCTTTGCCTGACCGGGCATGTAAAACAGGATACCTTTGGAGCGAGGATTTGTTTTTCAGTTCCTTTACCTACCAAGATGCTAACCTTCTGTGGGGACTTATGGGAATGAGTGTATGTAACATACAGTATGAATGGGACTTTGTGACTATTGGGTAGAGATTGACATTCTCATCACACTGTATCTTTATACAGCCAACCTGATGGCACCTGTGTCCTTTAGTGCCCCCCAGAGCTGCCACTCAGTCTCTGTTCTTGTGCCCTCGGCCCTTGGGAAAGGGAAGATGCAAATCTGCCCACATCAAACAGACCAAGAGTTTCAAGTCAAATCACAGCTAGAAGACATACAGGCAAAAGGTGCCCCTATTCTTTAATCTGCTGAATCTCTGTTCCAAAGAAGCCAGAAAATAATTTGGATTTATGGAGAATCATCCAGGATGACGAGGCTGTGAACTGCTTTTGCAAAGTGTGTTAGCCTCTGAAGTCCTATTTAATACGGAGGAGGAGGATGGTCAGGCCTTGCCTGGGAGTAACTTCTAGGAAAAATTGATGATTGCACCAGCAGACTATTGAGAGGCTAAGGCCGAGGAGCTCAGGTGCTGGGGGGGGGGGGGGTCTTTCCACAGGGGAGACCCCAGAGTCGCCTGTGCTGTGGATTGCATGGTGACTTTGTGGTGCTGCAAGTTTAACATGCACTGACTCACCTTTCAAAGGGGATTCACATTAGTTGGATTCTCTGTCAAATATTCTTTTCTGTCTTACTCATACAGATTAGACATTGACCTAAAAGAGTGGAGAGGTTTGGGTGTGCAGACAAGAGGAGTGTGCGTTTGTAACCTGGCTTGCACGGCTGTCTTGCACTGTCTCAATCTGAACCGATGGTTACCTTGTTGGATGTAAAGACTTCGGTGCTTTTCCAGTAGAAACTTAGGGTGTGAGACTTTTAGTGTTGGCAGAAAAACAAGCCAGGCCAGATCAAATTCATCCTTAGTGAGCTGTGCTCTGCGGGCTGCTGATTTGCACACACTGATGTAGACAATTCAGTAGCATATCAAAGTGGGACAGTCTAAATAATCAACTAACAAAGTGGAAACATTTTTTTTAAATCAAAAAAACTTAACCTCCAAACTACTAATATTTTGGAGTATTTTCCTTTGAGGCTTTGTTTGCATTCATACTTTACATGCATGCTTTCAAATTATTGTAATGATAGCAGGCTGTGTTTTTTTCACTTGCCATTATAGGCCATTTCCTTCTGTAATTTATAATGGCTGTAGGCCATTCTGTTAGTATATGTAACACAATATGCAAAGTCCTTCCCCTACTGTTTAACGTTTAAGTTGTTTTTGATTTCACACCACTATAAGTAATATGGCAATTATAGAAGTATATACTTGCTGCCTTTTCCTTAGTTCAGATTATTGCCCTGGACTCGGAGAGGAGGATTGTTAAGTCCAAAGATAGGACTGCTTTTATGGCTTTTTGGTACCTGTTGCCAGATTGCTTTCCGGAAGACCTGCTCCAGTTTATACTGCAATCAGCAAAATAGGAGTATACAAATATGCAGTTTGTCCTTGCCAACATTCTTTTATTTTAGACTTTCTCCCCACTCGCAAGTGGTGGGTAAAACTTGAACTTCATTGATGTCCGAGCTGACATTTATTTAAAAATTGCCCACGAATCTGTCGACTTGTTCTATTTGTTCTTAGAACAGCTCTATGTTCGGAGGCTAACTTTGACGAGGCTGACATTTTGTTTTGCGTGTGCGTTTAAAGTTCTCTCTGTTAACAATTGATAAGTAATTCGGGAACACCGTCCTTGGCAAGCTCCTCTTCCTGGGGACCTCCTATCTCAGCCCTGCTGCAGCTGCTACTTCTAACTGTGCATTCACTTGGCCCGGGTCCAGGGCTCAGGCGGGATCCCCTTCCTGAAGAGGAACCCTTGTGTATCTGGTAAACCACAAGCTCAGGACAGTATCTGCCAATATGTTTCTGGCAGAAGCATCTGATAAAATCCCATTCGTGCTATCCTGATGCTGGTTTTTGGTAGCAGCTAATCTCCATGTCTTAGGTGGTTTTTGTCCACGGCCTTCTCTCCCCTCCCCTCCTTCGCCATGCTGACGGGTGCATGTTCTAACTGCAAAAGTTACATAACCGGAGTTTCTTGTAGCATGGTCCGATGGAAAGGCACTAAGCCAGGAATATGGAGACAGAGGTTCTATTATTGGCGCTGCCCTTTGCTTAATAATAGCTTAATAAGAACACCAAGGATTTATCAGGTGCTGAGTGTTCTTCGTGTGGTATTGGATCTTCATCACAATCCTATCAGATGACAATATTACGATCCCTTCCAGAGGAGACAGCAAAGACTCAGGGACTGAAGTACTTGTCTGATGTTACTCTTTACTTTGGCTGAACTTCAGCCTGTTTTGGTTCTCAAGGTCTCAGTCTGCTCAGCTACAGAATGGAGTTGCTTCTCTTTACCTTACAAGCCATGGCCTAAAACTCAAGTGATGACGTGTGTAGTGAAATCCAGAACTTAGAACAGTTTATGTAGTTTTTGACTAGTTCTTGTCTCTGGCCCTCAGCTTCCCCATTCATAAAATGTAGGCACTAAGCCAGATTATTTTCACTGGCTATTTTCAGGTGTAAAATTTTCTCACTGACTACAGGTTTTCAGGGGCTGGGGTGGGGGTAGGAAGGGGTGCATATTGCACTTTGCCTACCTGGGTCCCTCTGAGCCATTTTTCTTGGGAAGTGCAGACTTAGGAAGGAGGAAGTTCACTTTGGGTGTTTACAGAGTTCAGGGAAAAGCTCGTAAATTGGACTTGAGATCCTAGTACCCATTGGCCACTTTAAAGCCCGTCACCTCTTAAGATATGAAAGTAAGATTATACTTCATTTCTGTTTTTCCTCATACCTTACCTGGGTAACCCCAGGTGGGAACTTAATTAACCACAGTGGCCAGTGGAGAAAAGTGAGGCCCAGAGTCCACTCCACCCAGAAATGCAGTCAGGCTTAATTTCCGACATACTGTTTTTTGTTGTTGCTTGAATAGGGGTTGAAGATCCCATATGGCGCTCGCCTCCCGATCAGAGACCATCAGCTGTAGACAAGAAGCAGGTTGCCTGGCACAGAGAGCAGGGGTTATTTTTGCTGCTGGGCTCCTGCCATTGCAGAATTTAACAGTGTCGAGGCTGCCGGCAGGGGGCTGACCCCAGATGCTCTCCCTCTGGTGTGGGGAAGGAGCGCCCCACCTCCGCTCTGGGAGTAAACTTGATCTAATCTAGGTCACAGTTACCCTCCCAGACAAGTCTCTGTCTAAACTTATCCATTTGCTACTTAATTGCTACTTCCAAATCTGATTCATTTGGAGTGAAGTAATAGCCTTAATTGTTCACCCATCCCTGGTGTTTCTTGAAAGCCCAAAATGATGCTATCTGCCTCTTCTTTCAGGTCAGCCTCCGGCAACAAGTTGAAAAGGCTTCTTGTGAAGGACTGTGTCCTAGACCAGAAGTTTGGAAATTTACATCTTACTTTTAGCTCTGCCTCTCCTTAGGGTTCACTTTTTCCTCTTTATAATCTCAAAAGATTTGGGCTAGGTTAGGAATTTCAAATTCAAATGCTGATGGGCACCTAATAAAAGGAGGGGGAAGGAAAGAAAAGGGAAGGGGGTAGAAGGGTACAAAGGAGCCAGGGGGTGGGGATGTGTTTCTTGATTGGGTGGCTACATGATATAGACGTTTTTCATAAGTCACTGAACTTGTACTTAGGATCTGTGCGTTTTATTGTACGTAAAATAAGGGTGAAGTGAGAGAAAGGAACCGGTGGTGGTGAACTAGGAGCACATACTTCATTTAAAGGGGGCAGTGATGAGTGCTAAGCCAGTCACTTTATTTCCTCTGTCTTTTGAAGAATACAGATTTTTCTGTGAAATCTCAGGATAGGTAAATTTGTGGGACCTAGTTCACCCCATACAACCCCAGTTTGTGGTCTCTGAACTCGAGGCTGATTAAGTTTACCGGAGACATCATTTCAGCTACAATGTTGAATGATTCTGGCTTCCTATGAGACCTTGGACAAAAGACACTGACCTACTCCTCAGTTTCCTCACCTATAAAGTGTTGATAATTCCTGACTAACGCAGGGATCTGGTGAAGGCACAGGAGATATCCCGCACAAAACCACTTTGAAACATGAATAAATAGGATACAAATCCAAGTCACTACTACCTTCATTATTATTATAAATGATTATTAAAAATAAAACAATAGGGCTTCCCTGGTGACTTCCGTGGGGTTAAGTCTCAGCTCTATCACCACTACAGCCTGAGTTCGATTCCCAGCCAGGGAGCTAACCCACATGGCACAGCAGACCTCTCCTGTCTCTCTGCTGCTCCCCTCAACAGTGTGTTTCAGTGGATCTGCTTGTCCTGCTTCCCACTCAGTCTCTGGTGAATCCTCTCACCCTCCACACCTCTGGCCTGTACCAGAGGTGTTTACATAAATAAAATAAAATAAATAAATATTGCATGTTCATTGTATGCATAAATAAATAAAAATAAAAAATAAATCTTAAGAAAATAAAATAACATTTTTAGGATGACCATTGTTCAGAAGCGAAGCACTAAGCTTTTTTTTTTTTAATGGGCTAATGAAGCATCAAGCATTCACCAGGAGTAAATTGCTTGCCTGCAAGTAAACATGCACTTTTCATTATCGTGGCGGGGAACCTTGCTGTGCTGTGTGACAAAAAGAGAAGGCGTTGCATCTGTCAGCTGCTACTTCTAAACTGCAGACACTCTGGGGGCTGGAGTCCAAGGTGTGGCAGTAACATACAAGGATGTGAAGCAGACGCTGCTGGAAGGTTCCCTGTCACCTGCACTCACTGCTGGGGAGCCGCCTGCCCCAGCCTCGTCACTGACATTTTGTGAACAAGCAGTCTGTATTGGGTGGTGATAAATGGATTATCTCAAATGTCATTCTGCACTGTTTTAGAGTTGCAGGGAGAGTTTTGATATTGAGTTGTTGGTTAGCATATTCTTTATGATGAAATAATCTCCTCAAGTTACATCCAGAAATGTCAAAGTTGCTTATTTCTTCAATCACCCATAGCAATGTTTCTATTACGAGATATGCAGAGAAGATTGTGTAATAATGTCAAACTATTTATAGAAATGTTTCCTAGGAGTCTCTCCTCTCCTCAAATTGTTTGTGTATTTAATAGTAGAGATTTGGTTTTATATTTATATATTTTTCTCTTTCTAAATTGACTTCAGCTGAGGATGCTTCACTTTAGTTTTTGGCTGGACCACATTTAAAAATGGACAATATTAGCATTCAGAAACTAAGGCCAGCCCAATCCTTTTATCACACATTCACTTACAGGGTTTCAAATATTGTAATATTTTCACGTCACAACTGTGTCCTAAATGTTTTATGGTGTTAAAATCACAACAAATTGAAAACATGCTGCTTATTTAGGATAAAGTAGTATTACTGCTTTGGCAAAAGTTTGCATGATTTCATTTACGTATCTCTTTGAAATTTCAGGTTTAATAAAATTATTACTGTTACACAGAATTTAGTTGTTTGTGTAAAGATTTGGTCCAATGGACTTCCATGCAATTATGCATGAAATAGATTTTGAAGCGTGTCTCAAGTTTCGTTGGACAAAATTTTCAAAATAGAGACTTTGTTACCTAAAGGTAAGGTCTTTCTAGACTTAGATTTTGAAGGTATTTAATATCTATCATGCTGATTCCCTCCAGCCCCCCCCTTATACTCTATCTTACCACCATTCTCCCCACTCTATAGTCCTTAAAGAAAAAGGCATATAATGTGTATTTAAAATGTCAAAGCAAGGTAAATAATAAAATTGTGTTGAACCATATTCATTTTCATTCAGCAATTTTATGCTGCTCACCCTAGCAACTGATATTTGTTCTGTGCTTACTGTATGCCAGTGATGTTTGATCACTTAGATACAGTGATCCTATGAGGAGGAACTGTTACTTCTCCAACTTATAGATGAAAAGATTGAGCCACAGAATCACTTAACTAACTCTTAGAACCAGCCCGCCTGCCTCCAGCATATGAGTGTAATCATTGCTGTATGCTACTTTCCAGAAAGCTTTTTCCTACAAGAAATAATATAATCAGTTTGATTTGTATCCTTTTAGATCTGCACTTAAACGCTTGCAGACATTTCTATGTACCAAGAGAACATATATGGTGTTATTTTGTTCTTTTCATTCTTTTTTTTGGTCTAATGCAACGTCTTGTCTCTTCTTCCTCTTCTCACTCATTCCTTCTCTATTTTCTTCTTTACAGAATGCTAGAACTTATAATTATAAACTTGCGTTTATTCATTATAAATTGATTTAGAAAGCTATTTGTGAGCACCTGGGCATCCGATGAATTGCTTTTGACTGCTATCCCGTATTGCATAATATGAGTGATACAGTCTGCTTTTTATATTAAATTACCTTTGCTTTTGGGGACACATGAGTTCTCCTTCCTCTTTGTCTGCTATCACAATCTATATTGTAATGAGTACCTTTTTGCACGCCTCTACATGTGTACATAGGGAATTGGTGTCTTTGGTATGTGTACTATAGCCTAAGAAATGCTGTTAGTAGGTTAAAGTGTATGTACATTTAGAATTTTGGTTTGACTTAAAATTAAAATTTTTGATTCTGTGCTGTAGATTCCAAGAAATGGTATAAATAGGTAAAAGTAAGTAGGCCAGGTAAAATTCAAAAGAAATACACCAATTTACATTCTCATCCATTGCATATGAAAAACTGATATCCATTTATGAAATTTGATTTTATTTTTGTCCCTTTGGTGAAAATTTCTACCTGCTGGCTTGAACTTGCATCTTCCTGATTTCTTCCTAGTGAGCATCTTCTCGTACATCTGCTTATGTTCTTGACCCATTTGTGTACTACATCATTTCTCTTTCTGTACTGATGTGTAGTTGTTATTTTGGAGATCAATTCTCTTCTGTTTTATATAAGTATGTTCTCTCAGTCCGTCACTGGTTCTTTCACTTCTTAAAATTTAAATATGCTGTCTTTTGTGTTAAGGATACCCTAATGTTAATCTCACCAGATAGCCTGCCCAGTATTTTATTGTTTCCCTAATGGTTTTTTCACATTAAGTCTTCTTTATAACTGCCTTTCTTACTCTGTGTTTTTTAATGAACTCACTTGTATTTTATTCTAGTGTTTTTGTGGTTTTGTTTTTAGTGCTTACCTCTTTAATCCACCCGAACTTTAACTTTTGTGAGTGGTTGTTAGGTAGGGACTAATTTTATTATTAGTTTTTTAAATGGTCAACAATTGGGAACAATGGCATTTATAGAACAAACGTTTCTGTCTCCATTAATTTGAAAAGACACTTTCATCAATACTGAATCCCCAGGGGTATGTCACTTCATCTGCACTATTATTTCTGCTTGATTTTTTCCCCTAATTACTAGTCTTTTGTCTTGATATTTGTAATATCTGCTTCCTACCCTTGTTTTCTTTTGTTAACATATTTTCAAACTGCTCTCAGACCTTTTTCTTCCAGGTTAATTTTAGAAGTAGATAGACAAAATCCATTCTGAAAAATTCTGTTGGCATCTTATTATGAATGCATCGGTTATAGATTTATATGATGAGAATTTTCCAAATTTCCTCATCCATTGAAATAACATTTATTTATGTCATCATGTATGGCTTTCAGTAGAGCTGAAAAGGTTTTCTTCACATCTTGCTAAGTTTATTTCTAGGTATTTCATATCCTTTGCTATTGGAATGGAATTAACAAATATGTGAAATAGTTGTTGACTTTTTAATATTTGTCTGGTTACCTCACTAGACTCTTTTTATTAATTCTAGTAGTTTGGCAGTTGATTACCTTGGAATTTCTAAATTAGGAGTTGTGCGATCTAAAATCACAGTGATGTCATCCTTTTCAGCATAGATTCTCTCTTCTCTTCTATCTTTTTTTTTTAAAGATTTATTTATGCATACAAGCACTGGGGTACAGGCCAGAGGTGTGGGGGGTGAGAGGATTCACCACAGACAGAGGGGGGAGCAGAACAGGCAGATCAACGGAAGTACACTGCTGAGGGGAGCAGCAGGCACAGCAGGAGAGGTCTGCCGTGCCATGTGGGTCCCCTCCCTGGCCAGCAGCAGGGATTGAACTCGTGCTGTAGTGGCTGCGGTTTGCTTCATAGTGTGGTGCTTAACCCACTGCGCCACCAGGGAGGCCCCTCTTCTCTTCTATCTTAACTGAGCATTCCAATTGAATAGTTATAGAGTAGATATCTTTACATTTTTTCCTATTTTATTTTATTTTTTACTGAAGTAATTTTGGGGTTCCCCAATCAGGTATCACTCCCGTAGTGCACCCACCACCAATGCACCCACCCTCCACCACCACAGACCCTGGGGCTTCCTTCCCTTTTTCATCGTCTCCTCCTTCCTCAGTACTTCAGTTTTAGGGTCAGAGGTCAAGGGCCAGTTTCTCAGCTTGCCTTTGTCTGACTGTTAATTTAGTTACTTCGTAGTCTCCATAGCTAGCTGTACGGTCACTGGCCCTCCAGAATTACGTACGGTTAAGAAGCGCTAGCTGCTTTATCTGTTTGTTTTGTGTAGAAGAGCTGGGGTGCAGGCCAGAGGTGCGGGGGTGTGAGAGGATCCACCAGAGACAGAGCGGGGAGCAGAACAGGCTGATCCACTGAAGTACACGGCTGAAGGGAGCAGCGGGGAGACAGGCGAGGTCTGCTGTGCCATGTGGGTCCCCTCCCTGGCCTGGAATAGAACTCAGGCTGCAGTGGTGACAGCCCTGAAACTTAACCCCTAGGCCACCAGGGGGACCCCCAAGTAGCGCTAGCTTCTTATTCCACTGGGTGATTTTTGAGGCGCATCCTGTACTCGCTCCCTTTCTGGGGTTGCCCTGGCCTTACCAACTTATCTGCTTCCAGAAGAAGCTTAAACCCAAGCTCATGGGTATGTTATGTGTGATCTGTGGGCTATAAAATGTGGCTTCCGCATTTATGAAGCTGTCCAGGAGAGCCCCACTCCCAGCTAGCTCTTCATGCGGGTGAAGGGCCAGAGCTGCTGATCTCAGCTGTGGTGGAAGAGACAGAACCAGTCCCACCCAGAAATCCAGAAGAACCAGTTGGTCTTGAAGTGAAGCCACATGACTGTTCATTTCTCTGTGTCTCCAGATTATTCCCAACTGCAATCTCTTGATTTAGTCCTCATTCTTCTAGCTTGGTGCTGCTAGGGGTCATTTCAGTAACAGTTGTGAAATTAGTCACTGACTTCAGCATAACGGTGAGATTATTTGATAAGGCTTTCACTCAGAGAGGCTGAAAAGTGAACAGTTGATGCGTTTTTTCAAGTTGGGTGCTAAGCAAGCAAGTTGCACCCTGTTGTGGGGGCTCCTGCCCAAGGTGGGGGACAGGAGGCTCTCACTCCCCTCTTCTGATTGGGGGACTGTGTTTGCCCACGGAGGCCACCTTTTCCTAATTTGCCCAAAGGTGCTGAAAGGACTTGCCCACACCCACACCCTGCCGCAGGCTCCTGCAGCTGACAGAAAGAAGTGCCTCCCCCAAGCAGGTTAGGAGCCAAGCAGCTATCTTAAAACCTTTTGTTTGTAAATGTAAAACCTTTTGTTTGTGAATCTAGCAGCCCCTGGCTATCCAGTGGGTTGGGGACATACTTCTGCTCTCGCTTTTAGGTTCTTATCAATCCATCTAAATTGAAAGTTCTTAAGTAGAGAAACTCCTGTATTTAAGTAGCTCAATACACAACTGGTTCATTGTTCATTTTTTATTGCAACATTTTTCCCTCCCCCCTCCCCCCAGCAGCCATAACGGATATTAGCTGAGATTCACAGCCATTTTCTGATACTGTTACAGGGCAACCTTAATATAAAGTGGGTTCTTCACACTGGGTTTCCCACCAGCATCAGAATTCTAAATTCCTACAGATTCACGCACAATGTTCACAGATCTAAACAGAACGTGGCCAGTTTTCCTCAGAGAGCGAGCCAGAGAAGCTTGGGGGCCTCACAGTGTGTTAGTTCCAGCGAGCTATTGTGTTACTGAATTTGGAGGGAAAGTTCTAAGGGCACCTGCATACAAACACCTGTATCCCTACATACAGATGCTAGCCGGGTTAAGCCTTCCCCTTTGCCAGAAGGGCCTTCCTGCCCAAGAGAGCTGTGCTGAGCTTAATTTCATCATTCTGATCTCTTCTTGGCCCCCCAGCACACTGGCTTCCGGGAAACATTATGGGAGCGTTGTTGTTGTGGGTCCCAAACCCGACGTTCCAGAAGGTGAAAGGGCCCGGCTCTGCTTAGGACGTCCCTTTTCTTTCCTGGCCCAGATCTGAGAATATGACGCAGCCAGCGCTCTCTGTCAGTTTTAGCTATTCTTTTCCCTGACGGAAATGAAATCTCACATCATTTTTATTAGGCCTTTGTCCAGATGCCGTCATCAGTGAACAGAAGAGACACGTGTAAACCAAGGTAGACTTACGTGATCAGGTGTGACTCGGTGGCCGCCCCTTTGGGGTTTAGAGCGACTACGCTTTCTCTCACAGCACGGCCAGAAGTTCCTGTCACCATGTCTGCGTGAGAGGACTTGTTCATCTTCACCGTATGAACTCACGTCTTCCAGTGAGAGACTGCTCAGAATTATGACTCTCTTGGAAGCTCTGCCGGGGAAAACTAGTTTTCTAACTGGGCTTTGTGGCTGTTGAAACTTCCTCACCTTTGACCTGAATCTCAACTAGGTTTTGCAAATGAGGAGACAGTGAGAAAAATATGCAGCTTGAAACTGGGGAACTTGTAAGTGGGTAAAGCTTGTAGCGTTTCGATCATAGCCCCAAATTACTGAAGGACTTCTGCTAACATGGAAATAAGACTCTTTTCTGCCTAGAAATTGGATATTCAGATAGATTTTTTTATGAAGGAAATAAATATTTCAACATGCAAACACTACCCAAGCGAGCAGTGATGCTTCAAAACAGGGTCAGAGGTCAGGTTTTTGCTGTTGTTTTTGGGGATGGCTCCAAGTTTAAAGGTATTGCACGTTACTACCTACCTGCGCCTCACGTGGTAAAGTAATTACTGCTAGCTAGTGCAGAATATGCACGTTCGTTTTTATTTCCAAAGATCCTGAGATTTCATTCTGCATTTTTTGTGGTCCTCATTATAAAAAATATATATCAGGAGGAATGATGGCTTTTCCAATCATCGCTGTGAAAGAGTCAAGCTAAAAACGTGTGTCTGATAGTTCAACGTTTAACAAACTTCGTTTCGGAGGAATAAGAATAGACCGTCTTTTTCCTTTCGAGAATGGTATGGTTCATTTTCATAGTTTGCCTTTCAATCAGGCACCAGACCCCTAGGGTACTGGATATTTTGCGGAGGAGACGCTGACCCGGTGGTCAGCCAGCCTGAGTGGATTGGGGTACAGGATGTCTTCAGGCGAGCCTAAGAATGAGTGGCTTCCATTGTCTGGAAATCAAACACCAGCTCGATCCGCCAGCTCGATCCACGGAGTGGGGTTTGGGCCTCAGTTGCAATTGCTAGTCCGTCTACAAGGCTTTGTCTCTCTGCCTTCAAGTAGGGGGAAGAATTCTGGCTGGGTAATTAATGAGTAGTCACGCAAACAACAGAAACGGGAGGTCACATCTTGTGCAGGTGGTGGGAGTGAGCACGGCAGGCGAGGTGCAGTGTGATGGGGGGTGAGGGGGTGGCGCTTCGCTCTGAAGAGCCCAGGCCAGCTCTGCTGCAGCAGACCGTGGCCCTGAGAGAATGTGGGCCCTCAAGAGAATGCTGGCCTGCGCTTGGGGATTCATCAGATCTGTTTTTCCAAAGGAAGCCAGAAACCCAGGTTTTTATAGGAAATGCACAAATATAAGATTTTTGATAATTAACTAAAAAAAGAAAGAAACAGGTTGCATATGGCCTACAAGCCCTTTGCCTGTGACTTGGGCTTTCGAAAAATGCCAGAGGAGCTAGGTGCTTGGTGGGGGGGTGGGCAGTGGGCGGGGAGGGGGCAAGCAGTATCTCCTCATCCTCCCCGG
Organism: Galemys pyrenaicus; assembly: GCA_019455555.1. Taxonomy (NCBI): domain Eukaryota; kingdom Metazoa; phylum Chordata; class Mammalia; order Eulipotyphla; family Talpidae; genus Galemys; species Galemys pyrenaicus. Next base: position 3,771,669 of record JAGFMF010012032.1, read on the forward strand.
GAGGTGTTTATAGCCAGGGCGTTCTCTGGACAGGAGCTGTTGTGTGGCTTAACACCCTATTGTGAAGAATGCAGAGTTACTCTAAAACTGAGGGCAGTCAGTCACATTTCTGTCATTTCTTTTCAGTGACACAGCGCCTTTGTCCAAGGCGACCCTAGGGAGCAGAGTTCCAGAAAAGTTTATAGGGCAGCGCCGCTCTCAGCTCTCTTTTCTCACTGACTTTTAACCCATCACAAAGTAATTACTCTGCCCCTGCCCCCACCAGCCTTTGGAATGCGGTTACCCTTTAAAGTTCACTCAGACCAGGCATTTTTCACATTTCCTTTCTCAGAGCTACAAAGCATGGACAGACAGAAGATATGTTCCTACCTCAGGCAAACAGATACATCATCTCTCAGTGTGTGCTCACTGGTTGGCAAAGGAGCAGATAGACTAGGAAAGACCTCGCTGATGTCCGTGATACCGCAATACGATTATTTTCTTATCATTTCCCTCGCTTTCTTTTCGATGGCCTGGCTGGCCCGGCTGTCTCCTCTCCTCGGGGCTCCTGAGAACTGTGACTTTTCAGGGCTGAGAGGAGTGGTGGTGAGGAGAGAAATTACAGTGTGCCCCGGCCTGCCATTGATGTCCTTCCAAATCGGTGAAATTGAGTTTAAAACCTGCCATTAATTCTTGGCCTCTGGCAAGAGTGCTACAAGCTTGCCTATTTGTTCCAGGAGGGTGTGTGTGGAGGGAGCAGCAATTAGTCAATGACATTTATGACCGATTTATAAAATACAAATGAAATAATTGGTTACAAAATCATGACAAGCCTTCACTTGTCTTTTGCAAACTTGTTCTCAACACATTGTGAAACTTTATGAAGCTTCCTGCAGAAAGCAGGAGCAGCCAGTCTGCAGAGGCCAAGCCCGAGAGCGCTCCACTGGGGAAGAAGCTTCTGGAAGGATATTTCCTGTCCTCTCTGCAAACACACCTTGTTGGTATTTTGGATCCAGGGACAGTCGTGGGTAAGGACTCCGCACAATTGAGGTGGAGGATATGCCTAAGTAGGGCAAGGAAAAGGAAAAAAATCTTTCCTGCAAACTTTAAATGCGTGGGAGTCCTGTCTCAGGCCCTTTGTGGCGGTCAGGCCCAGGGCACGTGGAGAAGAGTGGAAATGGAGAGGCCTGGAGCCCCCCTGGCAGGCTGAAATACTGCCAGGTGAGGTGGAGAGAATAAAGGCCAAGGTGGACCCGAAGCGTTGGCCTTAGGTGCTTCTTTTGTTTCTCAAACTCTCTATCTCTAGTCCTTTGTCCTTTTTCTCTTTCACACCTCTAGAGAGAGGACAGTTGCTGACTAAAATGAACAGGAAAACCAGAAGCTAATTATATGTTCTAAGTCAGGTAGATGGGCGGTGTAATTGAAGCTAATTTTTAAAACAGTTTGCCTGTGTCTTCGATAAGAAGGCCTCAGTTGGAAGCGTGAAACCCTCAGACATACAAGAGATGTCCCTTTTAGGGTTTAGAAATTCTTGTTAAATGTTTCAGGCCCGTGGCCACCGTGGGTCTGCTGGATCTGAGTCTTTGCCCAGACTTGGGAATCATCTTCAGAAAGCTCCATTTTCTTCTCACGCTACTGAAAATAACAAGCACCATCACCCACTGTCCAGAATCACTTCAGTGTTACCAGTTCATCTTCCTCGAGGTGAAACTGGCGTGAGTTTCCCCAGAGCAGACTTCGCCCTCCCAGACAGGACGGGCATCGGGTGTCCCGCGCTCCGTGGGGACCCCAAAACTGAGCAAGGTCCCAATGCTCTAGGTCCTTCCAAGGGCCTTTGTGGGGCACGCGGCAGGGGCAGGCCTGATGAGGACCATCTCCTGCTCAAAATATTAAAGCGAGCTCTGATCTCAGAGTTGGGAGCTGATTTCTGATTTCAGCCCAGACAGGTCTGCTTAAAACTATAATCACGCTGATTGTATTGCCCTGGAATTCTCATTTCCAATTTAGGGTTTTGCTATATAATCTCTAGTAGAGTGTGTCTAATCTTCGTGAAACCCAGAGTCTTTGTATAAACTCTATGGATTTTCTCCCATGTGTCTAGGCTGAGATGTGGAGACATGAAATTACTGAGTAAATGAAGGCAGCGCTGTAATGTCACTCTGGCTTTTTGAAAGACCAACTCAAATTCTATATGCTGTCGCTTTGATCCTTTTCATTTAATTCTAAGTACACTTGTTATTATAGTAACTGTTGTTTGTATGTTATTTTAGCTTTTTACTTAAGTAGCTATTTAGCAATTTAAATGAAAATGTAATTAGGTTACATCTGTTTTACATGCATGTAATACCACGCAGATGTAAACTTCTATTAAAGCCATATTTTCTTTTTGGCAAGAAAAGGCAAAAACAAAATTGCACCAATCATTCGAATACGTCTTGCTCCTAAAAAAAAAGAAATAGTATATACAAAGCGCCAGATCTGTATTTATGTGATAGGGAAAGGGCATCACTTGGATTTTTTTTCTAAGTCAAAGAACAAACATGCCTTGTAACTTATCCAGATCGGGGTTTAAGAGGACGGTGTAGTTACCCCCATCCTGAGACACACACCTACTTTGACACCTACGTGGGCCCTTAGTGCTCATGGCCTGTGGCGGGGTCACCAGACCCTGACCCAGCTCTGCAGCAGACTGGCTTCGGCAAAGCCACTTTCACCCTCCTTTCTCTAAAAACCCCAAAGTAATAATATTTGCCCTACCTGCCTCGAGGCATGTTGTGAGGGTTATGAGATAATGACTACACAGGTATTTCGAAAAGCCCAAGACGTCATTGTTGGCGGGTATGATTAATATGTTACTGTGAAAACAGCATGAATGTTTTGTGTGTTCATGGGGACTGGACCCAAAATCAATTCTCTTGTTTTGGGAACCACCGCCTCCCTTATAGCCTGTTAATAGGATTTATAGAACATCATTTAAGACAAAGTCATTTATCTTATTTGCTAACGAAACACAAAATTTGGGCTGTCTGGAACCAGGTAGTATTTTAAGAGTTGCCCATGTGCTCCTTACATGTTCAGCTTTTCAGTGTAGCATTTTTAATGGTGGTTTTTATAGCACCAATAAAAATATTTTCATATAATTCTTCCTTGTAAATATGGTTAAACTTTTAGCTTTCTGCTACTCGGCGACCTGTTAAATAACTTAATGTACTTTCGCATTGGTTACTCAGCGCCGAGACAGTGAGAGACCGGGAGGAGTCAGCTTTATGGCGTTGCTCTTTCACGGAGGGGCCCAAAACTGAACTGCGGAGAACGTTCTATTTGCAGTATCCAGTGTTCTAGAGACTTTGCATCTCCAATTCTGGAAAAGGGAGCCTGGACCGCAGTGCTTGCTTCTCTTCCATGCCCATTTTAAGAAGCAAGAGAAGGTCATGTTCTGTCCAAATAATGACATAGCTACCATTTTTCTGAGCACTTAATATGCACCAGGTGCTTGCTCATCTAGATGCTTCCTGTATTTTTTAATCCTTTATAGCAAACCCACAGCAGGCAGGGCACTGTCATCCCTCATTTGTGACGTTAAGCAAGTGAAATGCAAAGAAGTTAAGGGCATTTCCCAAAGTTATCTAGCTGGGAAAGGTAGACTGGAGATTTTAACCTTGGCCATCTGGCACCAGGGCCTAGACTCTGCCCACTCTCCTCTCCTAAATGGCCAGGTTGGTGTTAGTTTTTTTAATTATTATTAAAGATTTATTTATTTATGCATTAAAGATCTGGGGTCTAGGTCAGAAGTGCGGGGTTGGGGGAGGGTGAAAGGATTCACCAGAGACAGAGTGGGGAGCAGAGCAGGCAGATCGACTGAAACACACTGCTGAGGGGAGCAGCGAGCGAGGCAGGAGAGGTCTGCTGCTCCATGTGGGTCCGCTCCCTGGCCGGGGATCGAACTCATGCTGCAGTGGCTGCCGATAGCATCATTGCGCTGAGACTTAGCCCCTGTGCCACCAGGGAGGCCTGGTAGTGGTAGTTTGTATTGATGATGTATTGAGATGTATTGATACATCTCTATACCAGATGTGCCGTGAAAAGAATCTCTCAACTTTTTTTTTCCAGTTCAGAAAAACGTATTGTGAAACTTAGATGCCATAGAAATAAGAGTAAATAAGACATGCTATGAGGAGCTTTCTTTCACTATGATGGTATCACCCGATGAATGGTCCCTCCAGGAAGGCCATCAAATACACCCTCTTCTGTGACCCAGATTTTCTCCTTCTCAAAATGCCCAAGCCGAGGGGTTGAGCAGGTGCACAGCCTTAAGCCAGTCATGGTGCTTCCAGCTTAGTTCAAGAGGGGTTGTGTAGGGCAGTCTGGATAGATGAATGCTGAGGAGCCTGAGCTAGATGCTAGATCAAGACTCAGCTGGTGTGTGGTGGGCGCACGGAGAGAATGTCAGGGCCGGGGCAGCTCCACTTCACCTGGGCATGGAGAAATGTTGGGAAGCAGAGGGAGGCAGGCGACATCTCAGCCCTGTGCAATAGGAAGAGCAGGGACGCGGAGGAGAGAACGTACCAGCTGGCCTCAGAGATCATTAAAGCCAGAGATGGTGAAGCCTTAACTTGTGCGTGGGCAGAGAACACCAGCATGGACAGGCGGCGTTGCAGATTGGTACGAGGGGTCTTGGAATTGACCAGAAATAGGGCGGGAGAGCGAGACTTCCAGGAGGGACTGGGGCTCTGGCCCAGTAGGAACATGGTAATGTTAATCATAAAAGCAACTCCAGCCACGTGGTTCAGGGGAAGCTGTGGGTAGCAGGCGACCGCACGGACCCTCTCTCCAGAGTCTTAGGTCGGTTCTGTGCTCCTCTTACTGGCGCGCCAACTCTCAGTGCGTCCTCTCCGAGACAGAAACAGTGATGACATAACCCTTGGTGTGGTACAGAAAGGTGGACACCGCAGAACGCTTAGCACCCCGTGCCCGGCATCTGTTAAAGGAATGTCTCCCTGTGGGCCAGCAGCGTTTCCTCCCGTTTATCCACGAGGCTACCAAAGTTTGGGTAACTTTGCAAAGTTCTGCGGCTGGTTGAAGACTTTGGGGTGAGTTGGACCCCTCTTGCCTGTGGGTGCAGTGCTCTGTGCTGCTCTCAATTCCAGGCTTCCCATCAGTGTGCCTCAGGCCAAGTCTCCTGTGTGTGTATGTGTGTGTTGGGGGGGGGGTTCCCTTTGACGTTCTCCCACAGGGGTTAGGCACAGGAGCGGCAGGCGCTGTCTCCTCTGACCTCGATGGCCATGTCCTGAGCTCGAGTTGTGTCTGGCTCACTCCACTTCTAACAGGCTTTGTGTCCACTTCGAATGACCACAGAGGCTTCACTTTCTCCTTTTACCTTCTTTTGTCAATTAGATTTGCATTTTCCCAGGGTCCTTTTGGGCACACCAAAGGGAGCCGCACCCTCCCTAAGTACCCTGGCAACTCATGGCAATATACATTGTATTCATCATGAGGCCGCCCCTCCAGGAAGGCCACCCAGATGCGCCTCTGCTGTGACCTACCTCTCAGTGTGTGTCCTTTCTTCGCCCTGCTCTTTAATGTGCCCAAGCCAAGCTATTAAGTAGGTAATACGCCGCTAAGCCCAGATTGTGGTGCTTGGGAAAACAACACCTACGACTCGTGAATAGCTCGCACTGTTAATTGTTAAGCTGCCGCTGCCGGGTGGCTGACCTCGAAGTCTCTGTTGTGACAGTGCCTTCGCTTTAGCGCCGTAAATGGGTCCCTGCCGTGGTGGCGGGAGTCAGGGATGAGGCCGGGAAGTCTGGACCCAGTATCAGATCATGTTGCACGGAGAGAACAAGATTGATTTATTGTGTTACATGAGGGCGAGGTGGACCTGGCACCAGAGCACCACATGCCTTTTTATTCCCTTGTCTGCTAACGATGCAAGTACAAACAGCTTTAACACAATTTTTTACCTAGAAAGGAGCCTGGGGCTGCATCCAAGTACATTTAACATATGAAAATTGAGCTGCTTTGAACTTGTATGTTTTTGATAACTGCTTGGTATGCTTCCTGGAGGATCACCTGTAGGCTTTTCTTTCCAAATCCTAATCCTTTTGATTGAGTGCCAGGACAGATAGCGCTCATTGAATAACTCCAGTCTCATAATTCTTTCTTCATTCAGAGTTGAAAGGGAACAGCTCCAGACTCAATAGGCAAATCCTCAGATTTAGCTGAAGTCATTCAAACACTTTAAAACTGAAATGGTTTTGTTCTAAAATAGGGTTCAGATGGGCTACTGAGTGTTTACAAAAGCTAGTTGCTGCGTGAACCCCTGGACGGGAAGAAAACCACTTCTCTCCGCCGCCCCCACCTCCTTCCACCCCAACTCCTGCCTGATTCTCCTCCCTGTGACCCAGAGGATTCACAGGACAACCCGAGGAGCTAGAAATCGCCAAGCAAGCCGCACAGTTGTTTGTCAACGTGAGCGAGAAGCCTGGTGCTTCTTGTTTTCGCTCCTCCGTAAGACCCGGCTGAACATTCCTGTCTTCTCCCCCAACCCCCTTTCGGAGGAAGGAAAACAACCGTGTTCTTTTTATCTTTACACATGTGCCTGGTGGGGACTAATCTAAACCAGTTCAAGATGCTTTTATTTAAAGCTGTTTGGAGGGACGGAAGGTGCTGCAGAATTAGAAAGAGGCATCGGGGCCTCTCCCTCTGCTCCTGAGCTTGCCACGTCTCTGCTGGTTTTTTTTTTTTTTTCCTTCTTGCTTTTCCCCCCTTTTTTGGCATCAATCTGGATTTCCGCTGAGATCTCTGTTTCAAGTCTTTTCAGAGATCACATTCACCAAAAGACGGTTCCTTTCTGCAGGACATCCTGTGTGTGTCCCGCTCGGCCTGACAGCGCTTCTGCTGGGAACAGCTGTCTCCCCTGCCTTGGTGCAGGGCCCGTTTCTAAAGGAGGCCTGAAAAGTCCCTTCGTGTCTGCGTGATCAGGATCCACGTGCCCTTCTGGGCCAGCATCCTTAGCCTCCTCTTGGCCACCTGTTGAAAAGAAGAACTGTGACCCAGAGGACCGGGGGCTGCCTGCCCCGCTTGGGTTGAATTTGAGCAAGATTAGGACATTTCTTAGGTCAAAAGGAAAAAGCAAAATACCGAATGGTTTCACTTATAGGAGGACTGTAGGAGATCAAGGGGGAAAAATAATAACAACAACAATAAAACCACAACCACAACAACGAAAAACAAACAGACATCTATAAATCAGAGACATTCTGCAGGGGACGGGGAGGGACTGGGACCAAGGCAGGGGTGGGAAGAGCACAAGGGTCTACCGTGAGGGTGCATGGGTGACTTGGTGGTGGGAATTCTATGGGGACGACACCTAGAAAAGAAAGCAGACATTGTAAGAAATAAATAAATGTATTAATAGTAAAAACTTACCTTAAAAAAATATTAGGACATTTCAGCTTCCCTAATTTTCCACTTCTAAAAGGAGCTTCTTCACTTATCATTGGTACCAAATCTTTGCAAAGAGGGTAGAAGGTTAGTGAGTGTTGTTTTGTGGTTATGGAAAAGGTTCAAGATTAAAATGGACCCTACTAAGTGAAGACACAGAGACACTCAGGACTGGTCTATGTATTGCTTTGAACACAGTTGACAGACTTGTGCTGTACTCAAATTTTATGCAGATCTGAATGAGGACTTGACCCTTGGTTAATGTGTGAATTTTGACCCATGGCGTGTATGTGTTTATCAGCAGCCTTGTTCATTACAGCCTTCCTCCATTTCTCTTTTGCTTTTTCTCTCCCTGCAAGGAAGGATTTTATGGCATTGTGATCATTTCTAATTTTAAAAAGCCTCTAATAATGCTTAAAAACAGCACTTGGTTTTAATGAATGCCACTTAAAGCATAGAGGGAGATTCTTACAACAATGCTTTGGAATGAAAGTAGAAAGTTTATGACACATTTTATTATATTCCTAAATGTGAAAGAGGAGTCTAATTTAAAAATAAGTGGCTATACTTTTTAATTCTTATTTAGCCTCTGTAGCTATTTTAATATCCCTTTTATGGTTGACTGGTCGATGTTTTAAAACAAGTTCTTCGGGGACTCAGTACCCATTAGTCCCTGGCAATAAAAATCTGAAGTTTACTAAAATAAAACATGATGCCGTGGAGCAATTAAGAGGAGAACTTTCAGATATGACCATGCATATGAAATACAGTGGTTTATTTTATTAATGGATTTGGGGAAAGCCAGCCTGACTCTTTTAAGCTCGGTTCTGTGTGTTTGGAATTTTTTACTTTTTGAATTTATTTCTTTGTTTCTGTCCAGGCAGTTGGGGCCTCCGTGGTGGGCTCTTAGGGTATACCGATCCTCCTGTAGCCTGCTAGTTCTGAATCTGAGCCTTTGTTTTCATTTTATATGGAAAGTGGGGTGATGTCACTTAAGAAAGCATTTTCCCCAAAGTGGTTTTGGGAACCAGAATCCGGTGATGTGTTACTTAAAAGCGATAATGTAGCGAAGCTATACTTTGTGCTTTAAATAATTATAGGATTTATGGGCTAGATCCCTAATTTGTTCAGTTTTATGGAAGGACAAAATACAGGTATTCATTTCATCGTAGTTTTTTAGGGACTTAGAAATGCAGTTGACAGCTATTTCTCTAACATTATAATAACTTCTTTGTTTATTAAGTATAAATCGTGACAGTTTAGGAGCACTACAATTTAGTAGTTATTTAATTTGCAAATGGGATTGGCCTCTCTAACCTTTGAAGGAAAGAGTTACTTTGAATGCTTTAAACACTCACTTACTCTCCATGGCTGAGTAAAGGGGAAGGTCAGATTCTCAAAGCATTACGGCCTTTCAGCCTCCTCCCTGGGCCCTCTGCTCCCCACCGGACTTCCCCTCCAGAGTGGTCTGCACCACAGCATTTGCTGGATCTTAACCTTTCCATGTCCGTTAGGTTCCAATTCTTCTGCTTATGTTTTCTTCTCTCTACTGTCCCTTCTTTAAAGACCCTGTGCTATGAGTTCGATCCCCGGCCAGGGATCTGCCTGTTCTGCTCCCCACTCTGTCTCTGGTGAATCCTCTCACTCATGCACCTCTGGCCTGTGCCACAGTTCTTGTGTGTATAAATAAATATTTTTTTAAAAAAATGAACAAATAAAGACCCTGTGCTAGGTAAAGACACGCACACCTTTCCTTTGTCTCCAGTGCAAACATCTCCTCCTTTAAGGGAATTTTTGGACTCATCTGGACTCAGCAGTGCGCTTCCTTGTGCGCGTGAGCAAGCTCTGCCTAGCCGGCTTGCACAGCTGTATGCAGCGGCCGGTAGCCTTCCTCCCCAGCTGACTGACTGCCCTCGCTCTGGTCTGCGGCGCTTCCCACAGCTCTCAAATACTGCGCTCCCCAAGTTACTCGTGTAAATATTTGTCTTGCTCCCCAGTCAGCCTCTTGAGGGCAGAGGTTGTCCTAACTATCTTTGTGACCCAAACGGCTACACAGGAGATGCACAGTAGCCATCGAGTGAATGCACGGACACGTGTTTTCTTTCCTGAAGACACGCCAAGAGATAGCTAACACAAGAGGTCGAGTGCATGGGAAATTTTCTGTTTTTTAAAAAATCTTTAAAAAAAAAGCCATTCACCCACAAGATACTCTGCTCAGCCTCCTTTCAGAGCTAATGGACACTAAATGCAGCGGTCAGCAGGGGCAGCCGGAATCCACACACCTGGCTGGCTAGTGAAGGGTGCAGGCCTGGGTACTGGAACCCTTAATTTCACAGTCGGATTTGTTACTGTGGCATGCACACTTCCCTTCCTGTCTGGTAAGCTGCCAGTCCTCCCTCTGTTGAGGGGATCTGAATTTTGTTCAGCTGCTACATGGAGACCCTTCAGTTCAGGGGGTCCGCCTCTCCCCTCAAGTGGGAATGCGCAGTTGGCTGAAGCCAGGCCTGACTCTCTGCTCACCTTTTCTGGATGCTCACTTTCCCAGCCTGCCTTGCAAGGCGAGGGGGCATTTGGCAAGTAGTGCCCCGTGAGATTTAAGACAAAGTCAATCAGGAGGCTCTGGGAAGATCTTCTTCCTGGTAAAAAGGCAGACGGCTCTGCCCTTCCAGAGGCTTCCTGCTTTGACATGACAAGTAGGAGGACAAAAAAAAAAAGCTATTCCGTAGGAATCAGCAGATCCTTGATGCCCGGCTCTCACCTCTCACCTCCAAACAGCTTAAATATCCCGATGGTTGAAGTATCTTAAGAGCTAGTTTTCTGCAATTTAAGGCAGAATATACCCTAGCAGATTCCATTGCTTTATTTATTTAATTTTTTAAAGATTTATTTACTTCTGCATACAAGAACTGGGGTACAGGCCAGAGGTGCTGGGGGTGGGGTGGGCTGAGAGGAGTCATCAGAGGCAGAGTGGGGAACAGAACAGGCAGATCGACTGAAGTACGCTGCTGAGGGGAGCAGCGGGCAAGGCAGGAGAGGTCTGCTGCGCCATGTGGGTCCCCTCCCTGGCCAGAGATCAAACTCAGGCTGAAGTGGCTGCAGGTGCTTCACAGTGTGGCATGTAAGTCCCTGCGCCACCAGGGAAGGCCCAGATTTCAAAGGGGACCGTAAAAATGGAAAGATAGTGACTGGCAAATATTTTTTGAAATTGTGGCGACATGGTACTCGAGCAGTTTGGTGGGTGAGTCCTATGCCTGCGGGGAGAGAAACATGGATTATTGTCTCTGACACCGCTGGCCCTGGGCAGGGTGCTGGGAGGCTGAGGATGTGGGAGCAAAAGATGGTTTCTGGTGATAGGGGTGCATTCAGGGGATGCTGGGAACTTAGAGGAAGACGATGGAGCCCTGGTCGGTTGGCGAATAGCAGGCTCAGGAGAGGTCTCCTGCAGGAGGGAAGAGCTGACCTGCACCGCGGAGACAGTGGGATTTCATACAGCAAAGAGTGGCGGGAAGAGGAGAGAAGGGGTATTCAAGATACAGTGACTATAGGGCAGAGACGTGAGAGAAATGGAGCATTTGGAAACTCAAAATCTTTTGGCCACATTTGATTTAGAGCTTTCTCTTTTTGTCAAGACTTGGCAAAGCTGACAGTAGCCACACGTGTGTTGATTATATTATTCTATATGCTTTTGGCGTTGAAAAATACTTTATAATCATTTTAAGTGAATAGATGGGAGGGGAGAGATGAAGGCAGTATGTATAAACCACTGTGTTTTGGTGCAGGTTCCTTAGAATTGGGACGTAAATGGGATATAAAATGATTTTAAGAAGAATAAAAGAGGGGGTTGACTTTCATGGTCAGATAATTTTGGGAAACAGTAGGTTAAAGAAAATGGAATCATCCTTACTCCCGCAAGAATTCCCAGGGCCCTTAATACGCTCAGGTACCTTGTCACCGTCCCAAGGACTCTGTCTCCTGGAGCATTTCCCAAAATCCCATTGGCTAGACACTCTGTCATGTAACTGTGCACACCTGAGACTTTGGGGTGGGTTGGTACGGGCTATTCCTTCAGGAAAAAGACGTATGGTTCTGGGGTGGCTACTAGAGTGGGGATGAGTCATGGAGGGATGCTTAACGGGAGAGTCAAGGGCATGCATGTATGCTAAGGACCAGGGCCTCGGTGAAGGAAATGAAAGACACAGAAGTGGGGGTAGCTGATGGGTAGGGCAAGAAGGTGACTGCGCATACAAGAGAGATAGAATACTAAAGATTTCTGCCTTTGTCTCTGTTCAAGGGGTCAAGATGGTTATAATAATATGTTTCTGTTTTCTAAGAGAAGCTAGGTCTCTAGATCAGCCTTAATCTATATTTCAGAGTCTACTTACTGAATTTAGGTATCAGTTAGTAATTCTTCCAGTTGCAAGAGACAGAAAACCGAAATCAGATTGATGTTAGTACAAAGAGTTGATTGCTTCATAAAATTGAAAAGTGCAGAGTAACTAGCTTCAGGCATGGCTCGATCCAGGGATTAACCATCTCACTAGGACCCATCTCTCCGCTCTTAGTTTCTGCTTGGTTGGTTTCATTCTTAGGTTCCTCGTGGCTCATTGCAGCTTTAGCCCCTTACGGTTGGGGCTCTCCCTGTCCATACACTATCATACCACAAATCCTTTTAAAGAAGAAACCCCAGAACCTCAGAAGTCCAGCTTCTTTCTATGCCTCCTTAGTCTGGATGAACTATGAGTTCATCCTTGAATCAGTCCCTACAAGCAGGGAAGCAAACGCATACTAACTAGCTTGAATCAGTCCCCACACACCCTCACCCCATTCCCAAGAGGCAGAAATTCCTAAAGGAAAACCAAGAATTCTATATCTCAAGAGTGGGAGGGAACTTCCTCCCACCTCCAAGAAAAGGGAGCTCCCAAATGAGAGCCCTCGGATTTTACCCAAGATGATTTTAAATTGTAAGTGTTGGGCTGTTCCGAGTCCCATATCTGACAGTGTGAGTTAGATCTCCCCACTCGGCGCCTCGTAAGTGGAAGGCGTTGACAGCTGTCGCAGGGGAAACTGATACTTCCGGAAGACGCCCTGCAAGGAATCCTGGAAATAAACAAAAAGCAGTTTTGGGGAACCCAGCTTTCACCAACGCCCCTAACCTGTCAGCCACAGGCAGGCATCATTAACAGGATTTATACGCGCACCCAGCGCAGTCAGGAGATGGGGGTGAGGAGGACTGCTCTCTGCCGGAAACCCAGCAGAGAGCTAGGAAGACTTTCCGGGTCAAGTTTCAGAGACCCTAATGCATAAATCCCCTTAACAAACGCTGGGATTTGGGTTTGTAACTCATCCCGCTCAGCTTCGCCTGTGGAGATGAGCCACCGTGGTTGCCTGGTTGCCGTAGGGCCGACACAACCAAGCCACAGGAGGGACCCGTAGCATTTGTGGTGAACATGCGGGCACTGACTGCCTTCCACAGTGGCTTTTCCCTAAGGTGGCGCTGCGTGCGTTTTGCTTAGAGGACACAGTGTGAGACCCCAAGAAAGCAGCTCTCTGGCCGGCTCTGCCCCTGCTGCCATTCACGTCTTCACTGACCTTCCTTTCTCCTCCAGTGTGGACTCTGCCATTCACTGGCTGCATTTCCGCATGTCTGCATCACAGAGATCAGTGGTCTGCTGAGTGTCTGCCTCACGGGAATATTTTAAAAGCCAACAGGCCTTTTCCCTTTGGAGGAGCGCAGTGGACTCTGAGCCCAGACAGTGTGCCTGGTCTCTCTCCAGTTGGTTGCAGTGGGTAGCCCAAAGGCAAATGGTAAGTCCCAAAAGGAAAGTTCCAGAAGGCAGCCTGCTGAATGAGGGAACCAGAACGGTTTTGTGAGCCAGAGCTGGGCCTCAGCGCTCTGGCCTGCCCAATCAGCTGCCTGGGCGGCGCTCCCTTTCTGCACACTTCTTTTCTCTTCCCATTTGGTTGCAAACTTACATTGACTGAGAATTTACTTGTCACCTCACCTCCTGTTGACATTTGAAGTGACTGCGTTCAGAAAAACACAGGCGAAAGCAAACAAGCCAGGATCTACTGACAGGTCACCAGGCGTAGAGACCAGACTCAAGTTTCAAAGAAGGGGAAGAGGAGAATGAAGAGCAAATATATTTATGAGGAGGAAAAGCCCTTTCCACTTTTTGGACCCCAATCAGGTCCTGGATGGTGGTTATTCTTCTCAGCAACTAGTGATTCCTGGGACTGCTAAGCAGGGGAGGTTCCGGTCCAGCCGTTGCTGTGTAATCCTGCAGAATCAGGCTAACGTTCTGATTCCTCTGATTATAAGTGACTGCAACAACAAAGAGAATAACTGCCGCAAGAACTGTTTCCACAGCGTCTCTAAGGGGCAGGTTTGCTTTGGTCTATAAATTCCCCAAAGGCAAGCTGAGACTATGTAAATTAAAGAAATAGAGCCAGAGACAACCAACTCTGTGGTTTTATTTGGTTTTCCAAAACACATGTCCATCAACATGTCGTAGACAACACAACATGATTAAAGCACAGCAATAATCACCCGTATATTGCATTTTCATTGGTGTAATGTGTGATGAATAGTAGAGTTGGAACCACTAGGTATATGTTTACCTTTGAGCTGTTTCTTTGATTCATCAGAGTTTATAACAACATCAGTAGGAGTCGGGAAGTCTGGCTCTGATCTGGGCTCCCCACTCATCAGCTTTGTGACCTTGGATAAGTCACGGAGGATCTTTGATCTCTTTGTCTTCAGCTGTAAAACAAAAGGTTTAAGCTTGATAAGCTCTAAATCTCCTCCCACTTCTCAGTTGACTATTTTAAGGTCTCTTCCAGCCTCTGGGATTTTATTCCTGAATTCTGTGATCTTCAATTCCTCCAGCAATTGAATCTCTTATTATCTGTGACAAAGATAACTTTTGTGTAAACTTTGGCTTTCCAGGAAGAAGACAAAATTCACAGGCAGACCATAGATCTGAGGCCTGCAGTAAGGGAGGGGGAGGTGGGGGGGGTCAAAACAGGGCAGGGAGAGCACAAGGGACTGTGGTGATGATCACGGGTGTCTTGGTGATGGGAGAACTATGGGGACAGCAGGTGGGGGAGATACCAAATACCGTACAGAAACGGACTAGGAAAGAAAACAAACAAACATGAGTTACTTAAAAGTTGAAAAAAAAAACCCACTTTGGATTTCTGAAACTGACTTTGGTGCTGATGTAACTGGGGCGGAGATGGCTAAAGCAATCAAAGGGCTTTTCCCTGTCATCACTCCAGGAGCATGCTTGAGTGTGAGATGGTGGTGAGGGGTCTGTGCCTGCCTCTTAGGGGGTGATCCTACACCTTAAAGAGATGTGTTGCCCCCAAATGTCGACAATGGTCTGTTGCTTAACCAAACGTGGTGATTAACTGAAAAAACGTAACTATCCCATTGATAGTAGAAAACCTAGCTTATTAAACAGCGATCATACTTATTTAAAAATGGTAGATTGAGCTACAAGTAAATATTTGCATCCAATTTAAGGGTTTTTAGAGTCTAATTTTGACTCTTCATAATGTTTGCTTTCCTGACGCCTTGAAAACCTGATCTGCTTGCCATTTCCCCTGCTCCCAGGCACAGGGCAGCATTGCTCGGTGAAGGGCACCAGACCTTGTGCTTTTGCTCTGCGTCCACTTGGTTCTGTGGACTGATGAGAATGGAATGGGGAGTGGGAAAACACATGACTTCAACACCCTGTGCTTGTGACTTTCTAACCTCCCAAGACTTGCTCCTCCCCACCAGGCCTTGGGAACGTGCCTTTTGGCTCCTGAGTTGTGTTCTCAGACGACACGCCAGCCCCAGCCTCACGCTCAGCATTCTAACCCTACTATGCCTTGGTGTCAGAAAGGGCTTCCTTTGGGCCAGATGATGGGTAGCATCATGTCACAAACGCTCCAGGAAAAACACAACAGACTTCTCCTGGAATACACTTCTTTCAGATCACGTAAAAGCAGACAAATCACCGGAATTACTGTAGTCTCTTTATCTGATGAGGAAGCTAAATGTGTTTTGAACAAATTCCAAAGATAGATATATATTCCAGTTTTGCATCTTTGTCTTTATTTTCCACCTGGTAGGAGTCTCATGGAAAGAGATCTTGGCTTCTCTTGATACCACGTTACCCTTTCCAGCTCCAGAAGCACTTGAGATCTTCAATACTCTTAATCAAGCAGTGACTTTTACAATTACTTTTAAAAGTGCCAATACTTGAAATATTAAGCGATATTTTAAAAATACATGCCAACATAAAGACAGTAAGTGTTGTGAGATTAGGGGAAAACTGGAGCCCTCATGTGTTGAAGGTAGGGATATAAAATGACACAGCCTTTTGGAAAAGAGCCTTGTAGCTCTTAAAAAGGTTAAACATAGATTTACCATAAAAATATACGTCTAATAAACCTGTACTTAAACGTCCATAGCAATATCATTTGTAAACATAAAAAAAATATCACCAAGATGTCCATCAAATGGTATATAGATAACCAAAATGTGATATGCCACTCAGTAGAATATTACGTGACAAAAAATGAAGTGCTGTACATACTATAGCATGCACGGACTGTGAAAACACGCTAAGTAAAAGAAGCCAGTCAAGAATACTACATGCTGTGACTCCTTCTATGTGAACTGTGCAGAACAGGGTAATCTGTAGAGACAGAGAGTATCTCAGTGGAGTGGGCAGGAGGGGGCACACGAAAAATCACCAAAGTGTACGCTTTAAATGGGTAAATCATGTAGGATGGGAGTTGTATTTCAGAAGGGCTGTCATAAAATGTTTTTTTTTAAAGATTTTATTTATTTATGCATACAAGGGCTGGGGTACAGGCCAGAGATGGTTGGAGGTGAGAGGATTCCCCAGAGACAGAGTGGGGAGCAGAACAGGCAGATCCACTGAAATTCACTGCTGAGGGGAGCAGCGGGTGAGGCAGGAGAGGTCTGCTGTGCCATGTGGGTCCCCTCCCTGGCTGGGGATCGAACTTGTGCTGTTGTGGCCCCAGAAGCTCCACAGTGCGGCGCTCAATCCCTTGCCCTCCCCTTGACAGGGAGGCCCTGTCATAAAATGTTTTTAATGAAAATATATTTGATGTCAGGCTACATCTTACTCCTGCTTCCCTGCTGTCCCTGGAGCAGAAACCAGTGTCCTTACCAGCACCTGGCCCACTTGCTCTGCTGGGCACTCACCCCTCAGTCATCTCGCCTCCTGCTGAGGAACCTCAGGCCTATCCTTGTTTTCAGGCCTTTACATCTGTGGTTCCCTTTGCCTGATGTGCCAGGCTCCCCTGCCCTTCACGTTCTGCCATCCACCTGTCACCCGAGCGCCTTCTTCTCTCGGAGAGCCACCTCCATCCTCTACCGCTAGACAATTGCATCACCCATTCCTGTTCTCAGACAACTCAGCCTGCAGTTCCTATTTGTCTATCGATTTCTCCTGTCTCCTGCACTAATAAAATCTTCTCCCAGGGGACCATAGACTTAGTCCACCACACCACCAGTTGTATCTGCAGGGCCTGGCCCAGTGCCAACATGGTGCATGCACTGCATGTGTGTTGCATGAGTGAATGAAGTGAACAGGACGTCCTACATGTCTGCTGAGAGGAGACACACAACCCCCCAATATCCCTACAGGACCCTCTGTTTTGGGAACTGCCCTTGGCCTTTGAGCTGGGTCCCTTGTTTCCTTTCTGTGGTGTAGCCAGAATAGGGCAGGTTTAATTGCCTAAGGGGACCCAGCAGCATAGGAAAAACTCCAAGGACCTTGAAATTGTGATCTAACCGAGAGTTGGCAAAATTTTGTTCATGGTTCACTTTAGTCCGTTCAGTCTTTGCAATAGTTTCTCTCATCCTCTCAGTATACATTGTCTTTCTGTTGACTATTTCCATTGTCTCCGTGTCATATTGGAAGCTCCTTGAAGGGAGGAAATGTGATTATTGCTTGCTCAGTGTCTTAACACACATTCAGTGGCATGTGTCTCACAGGCACACGTCCACCCTGTTATTTGTAAACTCAAATGACTCAGATACCAAGATGGTGAATTAGGTTTTAGAGAAGCTCATTTTGGGAGAACCTGATTCTCTTTCCATGCTTCATTTACTCTCCTGAGTCATTCTACTTTCTGTTCATCTTACAAGCATCATCAAGTGTTCAGAGGTTACCTGCACAGTACCTGGCCTGCTGGTGAGGTGCAGAAACACAGGTGTTGAGTTACTGCAGGAAGCAAGTGGACTCCCTTTGGGGGATCCTCCCTTGGGTGCCTGCTGGCACCCTCCAAAGGCAGCCCGTACAGAGTCCTGCGAGAAGGAAGAAATTCTGTGTGGTCCATGAGCCTAGCTTCCCTAGAGGTGACTCCTGGATGGACTGAAGAGATAATGGCACCTTCTACTGCATTTATCAAATCTGGAGGGAGGGAAGGCTCTGGTAGCTGGGACTGACTGCCCTGAGGACCTGCTGGCTGCTACCGATGCCAGGAGCAGACGTGTGTTGGGGAGAAGGCCTTTTCCAGTGGTTGGTTTCAACCCCAAATACGATTATGGGCTCCTATATGGGGAGAGAGGATCTCACCGACCCCTGGTCTTATGTCTTAAAAAGCAACAATTTGACTGACATCATTCGTTTCCCATTTAACTTCCATGAATACTTACGCATTGAGTGGAGAAAGGAGGTTTCTGTTATTTCCCTATATTACTTTTCCATGGAGAATGTTCTCGAGATAGATGTTGTCTTAGAAAGTGTGGCAGTAATAGGTCATCACTTTAAGAGGACTTTCCTCTTAACCACATGTCCATATAACCTAGGGTTGAGAGCCTGGCTTTAAAAAGAAAGTTCATCTTACCTTTTGTTGTCTGACTTCCTGTTTGTGGGCGCCATGTTTGGTGTTGTGCCTTCAGTGATTATAAGTCCCGTGAGAACATCACGCTTACTACTCATAATGAGGGCAGTCACTTCTGACCCAGGTCTTCATAACCCTCTTCTGTGCCTCATAAGCCACCTTTTATTTGTATACATTTCATAGTTTTCAGAAACTCATCTCCACAGTTTTTGTTACAACACTAAAGATCTTGTTCCAAGCTGATTTTACTTTTGATTCTGAATAATAATGGATCATTGTCGTTGCATTATAACTTTCAGAAAATAATTAAGAAATGGACTCAGGACAGGTTTATCTTTTCTTAGCCTGTTATATCTTTAAGGGAAAGTCTGTGTTAGAAATCTGATAAGACAAGCAGCCAAATTTCCCATGTTGGGTTATTCTATATAATCATCATCTTCCAAATCAAATTCGAGTTGTTATTTGTTCTTCCTGAAGATGAGTTAAGTTTCCCTATGAAAGCAGGGTGTAACTGTCAGATCGTGCAAAATGGCCATAACAGGCACATGGACCGCCTACTGAATTTACGACCTTAACAAAAGCGGACAGATCAGAATGCCATGTGTCACAGACGTACGTGAAAATTTTCCCAGAGACCAGGTGACCCACTTTTTATCTTGATGCCAGGTATCAATGCCTGTGTGGCCTGATGGGGTGGAAGTTCAATGACTTGCCTTGGTCTTACAGAGAATTTCTACACATCACTAAGTTTTTTGCCTTCAGGTCAAGGTAGATGTGAAAAGCTTTTGTACATTCTTTATGACCTTTACAGTATTTTTATTTTGTATAAATACATATCATGCTTGTTTTCCACACACACACACACACACACACACTATGTGTGTGTATAATCGTTATATTAATTACACCATTAGCTATACCACTAGCTACGTGACATAGCTATTTCCCAACACTATGCTGATATAATTCATATAGCACATATTACTTGTGGTATCTCATCTTTGAAAAAGATACTCGTAACATTTTATAGATGAGGAAAGCTGAAGAGAACCGATGTTGAGCAACAGGCACACTTTCCCAACTACCTCTCCATTCATTCATTCGTTTGTGATTTGTGGAGCTTTTATTAAGCAACTACTATGTGATGGCACTAAGGATATAAAGAAGGGTCAAACACAGTCTTTGCTTCAAAGAGCTTAAAAAACTGTGCAGGAGCAGAATTGTCTTACGCATTTCAAAACTAAAGGAATTCAAATCGGAAACTTCCTGGCACCTGCTTTAGGCCAAGATCAATGTCATCTGTAAGTGAAGTAGCCCTCACCAGTGGGCAGCAGCATCCTGGAAGACATTTTTAAGTGTGTCTAGGACTCTTTGGAACTACTCCTTCATTATTAAGTTCTTCGATGACACAGACCAAGGCTCAGGAATTTCTCCCCACAGCAGTTTATAAATATCCAAGAGTTCTTTGATGCACAGTTCCAGAAAGGGTTAAAGTTAGCATCTCTGGGACACCTAAGGGGAAAGTAGCTGAACGTGATTTCAAAGGGATTTTTTAGGAGAGAATTCCAATTACAGAGAAGTAATTTCCCTTTTCAGCTTACTAAGCTCTATTTCAGACTAATGCAGCCTCGAGATCCATATCCCTTCTCCCCTTATTTCAACAGATATTTTGAATATGAAAATCTTATGTCTAAACTTAGCTGAAGCCTTCATAAGGCTTTTGAAAGGCTAAGTAAGAATTCTGTTTCTAGGCATAAAAAGAGTTGGATCAGAAAGATTCTTTACTGGCTAGAGTTCCTTTTTTTTTCAATGGTAGTTCAGGCAGTCTTTAATCACATTTTTGTTGATTATTTATTAGTTTCCCTGGGAAATCAAAGACTCGGTAACACAAAATATGTCTTTCTTAAGATATCTTAGGAATCAAAAGTCCACAGTAGAGAAATAAAGGAAGATACACTTTCCATTTGCTAATTGGGAATCCCATACCTTTCCTAGTCCTCATCATGCCAACCGCAGCTGATGCCCAGACAAAACCCTTATGCCACTATAATAAAGGGAGTCCCTCATCAGTAAATCACAACTGTGGAGAGCTAGAACTAATTTAAGTGAAAGGATAGGCCCCAAGCCAGCTGTTTGGGCAAAGCCACATTGGACCAAATGGGGTGGTGAAACTTAATATGTGTGTCTTCCCGTCCTCTCCTGAGATACATGTGAGGCAAGCTAGCTCTGGGCACCGTGAGAAGCGTGAAGACAGACTTCCGTGCCCAAGTGTGCACGGCCCGCTCGGTCGATGGGGGCTTGCTCTTGGGGAGCTGGACTTTGGCGGGGCTCCTGAGGAGCTCAGGGAAATGATGAGATGTGGCTGCTTAGACAGACGGTCCCGATCAAGTCAAGTCAAAAGGCCTTTGAAAGAAAAAATGCTAAAGCAAAACACAAAGGGAATACGGTCTTTTTTTTATGGTCGTTGAGGCCACTGAATATAGTTTTGGGGATCGAGATGAAATATTAGGAGACAGAGAAAGAGAGTGTGTTTGTGGGACAGGCAGCCACAGGGGGCAAGGGCATAAATGTGGTGCCCACCGGACTTGAGGTCAGACCCTCTCTGCTGTTTCCTGGCTGTAGGCCCACAAGCTAGTCCCCCACCCCCCTTCTCTGCCTTGTCATCATCTGGAAAACAGAACCAGTGAAGAGTGCCCACCTCATGCGATTGTGAATGGATGGCCAGGCTGGGTAGGGGGCCCTGACTTATCATCAGAACCAGTAAGGTGGTTCCTCTTATGTAGCTTAGAAGTCACAAGTTCACCTGCTTGCACCGCCGGACCCAGCACGCACACGGCCTCGTGCTGGGGAATCAGTGAAAGTGGTCGGGACGCCACAAATGCTCCTCACCTCTGGCCCGGCACTCTCTGCGCTGGCTGTGACCTTCTGGAAACGCTGGTCTCATGTTGCCCTGACTTCTGATATTTCAGAAGAAGCTGGAAACCTGGGTATTGCCCAGAAGTCTCCCAACACTTACGTGTTGTCTGTTTTATTTTAAAACCCTCTACGAGTCAAAATAAAAACTGCTTACAAGCTATGGACCCAGGGCCTCTTGGGTCTCATAATAAAACATTTCTTGTAGCTCATGGAAACCCATCTGATGAATTTATCGGCACACACACATTCATTTTGATTTCAGAAGTAGTCACTGAGTTTCTGCTCCGAGTCGGAACCTGTGTTGGAGCTGAGGGTGCAGTAGAGAACGAGGAACTGAAATACCTTGTAGGGTTTTGGAGAGAAAGCAAGGCCTAGCACTTACTAGAGAATAACTGTGGGTTCCCAGCTCCCTCTGTCACTGCTGAAAATCCAGGCCTGATCCAGTGAGTCTTGGGGAGCTAATTCAGTGCTGAGGAGTCACAGCGTGAGATGGTTCAACCTAAGCCCACACCAGCAATACCTCAGAAATGCTCTGTGGAGACCCTTATATTCCCTTCCCTTTCTTTGACTCCTAACTGACAGCCCATTGGTAATCGTGGGCTTCGTCTGGGATGTTTCATCTTTGCTTGCTTGTTGCGTCACAGACTTCTCTAGATCTTCCTTTGAAAGCGAGCTTCCTGCGCTCTTCCGGGGGTTTAGTGGGACACCGATGCTGTGCGCTATCTCATGTCCTTTGGGAAACACGGAAGATTCTCTACTCTCTCCCCATTTTTGGAGGTTCCCAAAACCCCTTAGCGGACTGTTAAAGGCTCTTTGGAAAAAGGGCAATTCAGAAAACTACTTGATAAACATTATTTAAACGAATATTTCCCACTTGTATTTGACCCCCTCCCCCATCGCACTTGCCTCCACCACTCAGTGCTTCTTAGCAGGCCGAGTGCCTGAAATGGGCCGTTGGGGGAAATTCTAGATGGCCAAGTTGTACTTTAACTCGGCCTTTAAGGAGTTGAGCTGTTTGGGTGTGGCGGTGCCCGGGAATCAGACTGCCAAGAACTAGAGGGCTGCCCTTGTGCTCTCCCAGCCATGCTCGGGGCTTCCTGCAGGGGGCGCGGTGGCTGCGCTGGATGCTGGGAGACTCCAGCTTCTTGTCAAGCAGTGCATGACCCAGCAAAAAGTGTGGCAGAGATAGTGACAATAGATTAATTTGGATAAAGAGTAGATGGGTGTTGGGGGGTGCAATTGGATTTTTCTGCAAATTTTAAATCATTTCCAAATTTAAAAAGAAAAATCTTTTCCATTCATCCAACATCCCCTGCAGTACTTTAAAATTTTTTTATTTTATTTTATTTTTATTTTTGCATAGAAGAACTGGGGTGCAGGCCAGAGGTGCAGGGGATGAGAGGAGTCACCAGAGACAGAGCAGGGAGCAGAACAGGCAGATGGACTGAAACACACTGCTGAGGGGAGCAGCGGGCCAGACAGGAGAGGTCTGCTGTGCCCTGTGGGTCTGTTCCCTGACTGGGGATCCCACTCAGACTGTAGCAATGATTAGTGCTGAGACCTAACCCCTAGGCCATCAGGGAGGCCCAACCCTGCAGTATTTTTAATTAATGTGTAAGTTATACCGCAATAAAAATGTGAAACAAACCAGCCAACACCAGATACAAGGCTTGACAAGCCTGAGAGATGGGAGCAAGGCAGAAGAATGAAGGCCCTAAGTAGTTTGGTCAAAAGAAGGGAATAAAATGGACTGGGAGGAACAAGCCAGCAACAAAATCACAGGACGGGGTTTTCCCCAAGATCAGCGCCCCATGCCGCCTCCAAGATGGTATCTCGCAGGAGCCCCATTCCCAGGCTGCATTCCACACTGCTGCCCAGGCCTCCCACCAAGTCCTGCCCGTGCGTCTGCCAGTGCCTTCAGCTTTCACACGTTGCCAACGCCCCTACCACCCCTTGGTCCCACCTGCCTCCCACATATCCATCTGGCTGTCTGCTTTGAATCCAGCCAAGTAATCTCTTGCCATCAGGGAGCTTCCTCATGACTCACCCACCCAGCCACCCCGTGCTCTGCTTCGCGGCAAGACTCAACCTGACCCTTCTTGGGAGGAAGGAATTAGTGTCAGAGTTGAAGGTCCGCTGGACGACGTGTCTCCCAACCTCGTGGGCTGGCATGCTGGTGGGAAACTGGAGTTTCTTTTAGACAGAGCTTTGTGCAGACAGGAGCGGGGGGGGGGGGGTGGCGGGGGGGTGTGCAAATGTAACCATCCTCCCAAAGCTCCGTAGCGAGCTGATGTCCTTTGGCTGTGGACAGAGTGCTAACTCTGGCTTGCATACAATCCCTTCCCTCCCAGCTATCCACATTTGTAAATATTCAGTGAAATGTAGTAGGAAATCAGTATGGCATGCTCCAACCCAGTTCTGATCGTCCAAGGAAGGCCGCCCCAGCCGGGGAGGCCAGTCCTTTTGCCGCTCATATTTTCACGACCAATCCCTGCCCCCTCGTCCCCACCTCCTGATTTTCATGAAGACTAGCGATTTTGGACAGTGCGAGTCACAGGATTTAAAGAACTTGATTCCTAGGTGTGTTTGGTTTGGAAACAAAGATAACCCTGTTCAACAGTGAATTTGTGCCTCTGGGTGAATGCCCAGGTGTTCTTTCAACTGAACTGTGAGACTAATTTCTTCCTGGCCTCTGGAAACCAGCTGAAGCATTGGGCCAGCTGGTCTATCTTCAATCTTGCATACCAACATCTTTCTCTGATTCCCAGATTTCCTTTATCCCCAGCACTTCCTCTGCTGTGTGCATCCCCGACAGTAAACGATATCTCTTATTGGACTGGGGCATTTTTAAATCGTGAGTCTTTTGGGAAGGGGAGGGCAGAGGAAGGAGCGTGGTGGATGGAGGTTCCATTAGACTATCCCCAGAGGGAACTTCTCCTTAATCTCACTCGCCTCTCACGCCTCTCACGCCTCTCGCCTCTCATGCCTCAGATGGTCTGCACTTCGGCCAGCAGGTGACACTGGGGGCTCCAGGAGTGCTATCGCTTCATATTTAAATCAGCTCAGAGAAAACAAAGTTCATTTACATCCAGTGGTTGTAAAAATCCATATGGGGGCGTGTCAGAAGAGAAGAAGCTGTGGAGATCCTTATCAGAAGGAGAAATTTCTTTTGGAGATTTTGGGATGACTTTCTGTTGCAAAGCACAGCTGGTTTTTTGGTTTTTTTTTTTTTTGGCTCTGAATCAACTCACTGTTGGCAACCTGGGGAGGCCCAGAGATTTACCTGGTGAGTTACAGAGGAAAATCTGGTATCAGGGAACAGGAGCCTATACCTGATAGCCTGTCAGAGTTCAGGATCCCAGATCATACCTATAATTTATTTCCCCAAATAACTGTGACATATAAGATTCTCCATGCACTTAAAAGGATATTTAAAAGTCACAAGTAAGTGACAGAGGACGCCTGTGACTTGCAGCCACTTTCAGCAGGAAGAGTCAGTTGATGCTTGTACTGTAATCTGTATCTTACCTTGCAGGTTTGGGAAATGTACTTTTCTTTCCTGGTAGTGTGTGCGCTTGGTTTGCAGGAGTCTGCCGTGTTGTGCTTGAAGATCTGTTTCAGGGAGAAAAGTTAGAGGGGACCCTTCCCCCTTGCCCCAGTGTGCCCCAACATGAGAAGAACAGGGGAGCCTTGAGTCCGGCATGTGTGGCTTTTAAAGGTCCCGTGAGACAAGTCATCACAGCCCTGCCTCAGCCGGATGTTAAACGTGTCACTCTCACAAGGTGCAATTATGTTTCAGTGTCGCCCAAGTGTACACACACTTGTTTGTTGCGGCACTTGGTTAAACTTGGCAATAGTGTAACAAAGTCACACCTTAAGGACAGACATGGATTCAGTTTTCAAACAAAAGCACAGTGCTCATAGTTAATGATTAGTAATAAAATAACCAAGCTATGCACACAGCAAAAAGAGCCCACTGCAGAAAGGATTGGGCAGGAACAGAGAATTTGGACCAGCTTTGTAAAAACGGGGAAAATTTCTAAGACTTTGGGAAAATTCAACTTCAAAAATAAATAAAGACTCTTCCTCTTTCCTGAGTGTTTGTTTGCTCTGGGCCAACCCTGTGCTTCCTGCAGATTGTTCAACATCAGCCTCACAGCCCTCCACGAAGCAGGGGTCCTGTTATTCCTGTTTGCCAGGTGAGAAAGCCGAGGCTTCATGCAGTGACTCACGAGGCCGGGCAGCCTCCAGCACGCAGGGGGAGCAGCGCTCCAGAGTGCATGGCGGCCCGTGCTGGCCCCCGGCCAGTTTTCTGTCTTGCCTGGATCAACTTCCTCAGCAGAGGCCTCACACCAAGAGCCAACAGGCCCTGTCCAGCCTGAGGCCCACAAGAAGCTGTGGGGCGAGTACTCTGTGTCAGGATTGCTTACTGCGCCCCCATTTCTTCCTCAGCTATGCCAGGAAGTGGGCAGGCAGTTATCCCCCCCGTCCTACATGTGAGGAAAATGGGCCCTCAGATGAAGTAGCGTGTCCCAGGTGGTGGTGGGGCAGGCGTCGACTCCAGGCAGTCCTGGTCCCAGAACCCACCCTCGACCGTCATGGGGCCGAGTCATTCACCAACATCTTCAAGCCTTCAACATCTTCATTCACATACCAATGAAGATGTGCGGCTTCTCTTGGAGGAAAGGCCCAGAAGACCACCGGCGCTGCTCCCTCTCTCTTCCCAGTCCCCCACAGTGGTCACCTGACCCAGTGGGTAGCTGCCCATCTGAGGGGGATAGGTGGCACCTGGGGCCTCCACCCCCACTTCCACTGCTGTACTCTTTGGGGACCCACCTGGACCCTGGGAGCATTTTATCTTGTAATCTCAGCCTAGTGTGTCCCTAGATCTGGAATAATCTGCTCCTAAATGTGTTTTATTTTTAATTTTTTAAGAGATTTGTTTATGCACATAAGAACTGGGGTACAGCCCAGAGGTGTGGGGCGTGAGAAGAGTCACCAGAGACAGAGTGGGGAACAGAACAGGCAGATCAACTAAAAGACGCTGCTGAGGGGAGCAGGGGGAGGCAGGAGAGGTCTGCTGCGCCATGTGGGTCCCCTCCCTGGCCGGCAGCAGGGATCGAACTCAGGCCAGTGGCTGGCATAGCTTGATAGCGATGAGATTTAACCCCTGCACCACCAGGGAGGTCCCCAAATGCCTGTTTTATCGTTGCTCAACGTGTTCCGGCAGCTCTCTGAGTCTGGCATCTGTGCCTCCCCGGGTAGGAGCGCCCGTCTCTCTCTGCCTGGTGGTGCTCCCACCCTCACATGGGCCAGGTGACTGTTTTGGGGGCTGGGAAGGGAGCAGAGGGACACACTGTCAGTAGCCGAGGTGGGAGCAGCTGTGACCCAGACCTCAGTCGGCTTTGTGTGGCGTAGAGACACCCAGCCGGTCTGCATGTCAGAACAAAACGCAAGTCTAACATCCAAAACTGAAGAGGGAGATTTTGGCAGGTACACAGCCTCCTCAACTAGAGATTTATATGTTTAAGAAGGACTTTTCTAAGAACTGAGTGTTGATTATTTGCTCCATGTTGGGCCAAGCCAGTGCATTATTGGTGAGATAATGAGTGGTGTTCACCCAAGGGTAATCCTTTCAGGGATTTTGATGATGCAGTAAATCATGAGTGTAAAGCCTGAGTGGTTTATGCCATTAAAACCTCAAGATAGAATTAGACTTGTAATCACCACTTGCCCATGTTTTGTATTTATGATAATTATAGTAGTAATAATCGTGTATTGTTGAGAAGTAGCAGTCGGCAGCATCCATCAATTTTTTATCGACACCAAATCAAGTTGATACTTCATCTTTGCTGCAAAAATGTAGATTGCACCAATTAGTCTAAAGAAATTGGGCAGTCATTAGCAATGAGGTAAGCAGTTAATCTACAGAATATTTCTGTTCCTCTGATGCCAACAATCCCTCTTAATTACGTAGACTATCACGAGCATCTTTGGGTCTCTGTCGGTAGTACTAAGTGTTGGGTTCTGTGAGTAGCATCATCCATGGCTCCGCTTTTATTTAAAAGGATGCATTAATACCTCCCAGCCCCCACCTTGTAGCTCTGAGTTTCCAGGCAAATTTATTCCCAAGTAGAACACTTGAATCAAAGCTCTTGGCATTTTCTTTCTCTTATCTGGCAGTCGGAATTTTCCCCAGTGGCCTTTTTTAAGTGATGGTGTTTTCGCTCACCCTCCCAAACTTGTTTGCCTTTCCCAAATCATGGAGTAAATCATCTCCTTAAAAAGAAAAGTGTGAATTGAAAAGAAAAATCCAGCTAGTTATGAAGAAATCCTGGTGCTAATGAGCTTTCTCCATCTGCCTCCAGTGCTTTCCCCAGGCTAGCCCAGTGTATCTCTCTAGACATTCTCAATCAGCGGTGCCCACAGATTATACCAAGGAGCTGAATAATGCAGGGTAGAAACTTCAAGTGTGTGTGTGTGTGTGTGTGTGTGTGTGTGTTCTATTTAGGAAATTTGGAGAAGAACAAGGCAAAACAACTCACTCTTCCTCCTCTACCATGAGTCCAAGATAGAATTATATTCAATTAGATTCTGACCATTTTTTGGGGTAGGTTTTATGCCGAGTTCTTAAACATAAACACATGCTGAATTTTGTTGTTGTTTTCATGTTATTATTACAGATTTCATCTTTTATTTGCCTTAACTTTATCACTTAACTGTTTTAATTAGCATTTTAATGCATGCATAAAGCTCTAGCAAATGTACAACATCAGTGTTTCTCCATGGTTTGGTTTACATTGCCATGATAAGTTGCCCAAAGTGAAATATTGGATCAAAATTTATAAACCTCTTCATAATTCTTGATGCTACTGACAAACTGCTGTCCACAAGGATTCTACTAATTAAAAAACAAAAACAAAAACACCTCTAGCAATGATATAGGGAGTTATTTTAGTGAGTAAGATCTAAATTCAGATGTGTTGGCTTTCTCGCCACTAAATTAAAATATAAACGCTACCCCTCCATAGTGGGCAAATGGGTACAGTATCAAGTTGTGCTCTGCCGCAAACTGACTCAAACCAGGCCATTATTATCTCCCATCATGGGAAGTTCAGCAGTGGGACGGTTGTAGGTGAGACATAGTCATGGGTCCCATAATGTCATCGATAACCTGGAGTCTTCTCTTAATTTTTTTTTATTTTTTATTTTTTGACTAAAATATTTTAAAATTTACATATACTTGCCATTAATTGTAATCCCCATGTATTCCCCATCACCATCTCACCAGTGCACCATCACCTCAGTCCCTTGTGCTCCCATCTTCCCTTAACCCTCCCCCTCCCCTCCCCACCAGGTGTCCCCAGTCTGTTCTGTCGCCTCATGAGTCTTCTCTTTAAACCCCTGCATCCTGCCTTTACCCTCATGCTGACTTCATATTTCAAAATAGGAATTTTGAAATGGCTGTAGCTGCTCCAGCCATTGCATCCACATGTAGACACAGGAGACATGGACACAGATCAGCTCTTCCCATGTGAGGAAGTGCTTCCCAGGAACTCCCAGTGGACCTCCCCTCTGCTCTCATCAGATATGGGTCGGACTCCACTCCTAAACCAAAGACTGGCTGGGAAGGGAAATGGAAGCACCAGGATCCGCTTATCAGCCAGGATTTACTCCTGGGCTGGCGGCAGAGTCCATTTTCTCGGAATGTTGAACACCTGAGTAAAATAGTAGTTCCATTAGCAAGAAAGAAGGATGGGGTTGGTGCAGGCCCTGACACACTCTTAGAACTATTGAGACTTCTTTAGTAGCAGTTCGTGCACTTCATGAATATCTGCAAAATATATGCAAGTCCTGGGCTTTGGCCTGTGTACCAGGAACAGCGCTCATGCTCCAGATCTCCTTGGCCTCTTCCTAAAATATCTGCCTCAGTGCTAGCCCCAAAGGTACAAACCAGGAAGTCCTCTATTTTATATCCCTTTGGTGTATAGGTCTCCCATGGGGGAAAGGTAGAACCAGCTTTCCTTCTGGAGTTTCCTGCTTGGTGGAGATGCACCATCTGGTCAGCCACTGTCAGGGCTTCCTCTGAAACTGAGGGATCACAGCCCAGTGAAATGAGTCTACCTTCCAGTTGGACTCACTCATGCTCTGTGCCTGTTGTTGCACTGCAGAGCCCGTGATTTAAGCATCTCGCTGCTCATTAGATCCTCCAGTGAAAGATCAGGGAGGGGGTGGGTGCGGGGGCTACGGATTGGGAACAAAAGTCAACCAAATACTTTTTTATCTAGTTGGAGAAATGGTGAAAATTACTGCCTTAAAGGTTATCTTGAAAATGATCTTGTTTATTTCTACATTTCCCACTAATTATACAAATAATTTGGAGCATTTTGTTTTAGTGTAAAGTAAATAAGGAAAACCAAAAAACAGAAATGATAGAAGAAAATGTATCTTTGGATCAAAGCAATCAGCTCAGATATAGTATTCTGTACTATTCTCAGTGTGTGTGTGTGTGTGTGTGTGTGTGTTCAGAGATTCAGAATCATTTGACATCTCATGTATACAGTGGATCATGGTGTGCATTTGTTGTCTTTTTATTAATATTAATGCCTGACTGGCATATTCTATTTGACGCTGGGGAGATCAGGTGATCTTGGATCAAAGCTGTTCATTCCCTTCCTTCCCTAGGTAGATGAGCACCCAAAACATAGTCCTCATTTCCTGCACACGATGACAGAGTCATCGCTTCAATTGTTTTTCTGGGTGGATACCAAAAAAAAAAAAAAATCACCCCACCTACTATACTTGTGTACCTTTTGCTTTACAGTTTCATAAGGATTTTTACAACATAATTACATGTTCTAATTATGAGATTACATCCATTTCCATCACTTATATAATCAAGTGTAATTATACTGACTACTTGAACAGACAATGGTAAAAATTACTTGAAGCAAAAATTACACAACCAAATGCTATTTCAGAAAGGCTCTTGGAGTGTATGCCCTGCAGAACCCTCCCAACCACCCCCCCCCCCGCCAAAAAAGAGGTGGATCAGGATGAGAATAATAACGTGCAAGTAGCTATTAGAGTCTTCCTAAGTTACAGCATAAGAACGACTTGTATCATTTTAGAAGATTTGTCTTTTAACAACCATTAAAAGCACCGTGATGTATCTCACAGCCCCCTGTGCTGACGGTTGCGCTCCCCTTTTGTCTTTCTTTCCTCGGAAACGAAGTGTATGGAAGGGGAGGTTTTCTGCAAGTCAGCTCTCTCTCCTCAGGTGCTTTTTCAAGAAAAAGTTTAAGCAAACTGTTCTTAATGGATCTTGACTTCCTTGTTTGTGGACTCTTGTTTTCTTCAGAACTTTTCCATCTCTTCACTGGTTGAATTTTTTTCTTATATATATATTAAAAAAATGAAGCTCCTAAGTCACCTGTCCTGAGTTACACAGTTCAGAGCACTTTGGGGGCTCAGTCCGTCCTGTTCTTCTAAGGACAGTATCGTAGGTGTGCTGCTCCCAGTCCATATGGAGCAAATTAGAGAGTGGAAGAATGGAGCTGCCACTGTTTCTGATTGGTTACGGTGGTATTAAAAAAAAATTGACTCGCCTGCTCTGCAGAAGAAAGATGGATAAAATGCTCTTTGAACACACCAGTCTTTTTTTTTTTTTTTTAAATGTCAGTACAGAAGGGTTGCATTTATATTTGGCTTTCCAGACCTGTCTCTTGACCTTCTAATTACTTTATTTGAAACAGCACTGAGGGTATAATAAACCTGGAGGTTGCCTCTCCTTTGCTTTATCATAAATTAAAGCTGCTGGTTTGTTGAGGTGAAAGTGGAGGTAGAATGTTCATTACCGCCCGACTGACGGCTTGTCAATAGCAGTGCTTTTTAGTTTGTTCTAGTCAGCACTTGCTGTGCATTTTGTTGGACCACTGGGAAATAAATACAACAAGATTATACATTTGGAATACCACAAGAGTTCACGGGAAAAAAAAACACAAATGATAAATTATACACTTGGTAGAAAGTGACATGCTATCTTGTGCTATTAACAACCAAAGATAATTGCAACGAATTGTAATTGCAGTTTGCAACTTACAGTACAGTGTGTCCAACATCAATCTTCATAGCGAACAAAGCAATTTTTATTAAAACTTAATTCACTCGGTAACTTTCTGCTGTATACACGGGAGCTAACAGATGTAGCTTTTCAGAAAGTTCAAAGGCATTTGAAACGTGGCAAGAAATGCTAATGCAGTAAGCCTTGGAGAAATATTGCATTACTACTTGTAATGAAAACAAATGTATGTCATTATCTCCTAGTTTGTGTTTATTTAATAAAGTATGCAGTTTGCACATTGGTGGATTCAGTGTTTCTGAATGGACGTGGAGTGATGCTCTATTTGAAATCAAAGACCAGACAGCAGTAGTAATTATGCATGTGGTATAAATAGTGTGCTCTACCTTTTTAGAGCTTGCGCCTTAATGCTTCAGTGGATTTCGTATGAGGTGTAACAGCAAACTGGGGTAACTTTATTCATGACTCTCCTTAGATTGGATGTCTTTGAAGCACGAAAGGGAGATCTCCTGGAATTACTTACAAGAACAAGCATATTTGTTTTGTGAGCTTGACTGATGGCTAGTAGAGCAGTTGAGTGAAATCTCTAAACTGATTAGGGCTTTAGTTCAAATAATCTTCTACCTTTTTCATTAATTTATTCCTTAATGCTATTTTGCTGCTCTTCTACCAAGGATAATAATCTCACACTCGCTGACCTCCATGAGTGGATGACCTGGAGCCCATAACTAATCTTATTTACTCTCCTGACCAGCCGAACTTCATTTACCTCGACTGGATAAAGAGCCTTGCATTGCTAAGCTCCGCTCCTTCGTAGCCTTCTAGTTAATCCACAGTGAAGGGGGAAGATAGGCTTTCCCAATCAAGATTCAGGAGGATCTTGGGGCAGTGGAAACTTTGTGCTGTTTGTCTTCTTTTCCTGAAGGCCTTTTTCCTCCTTTGTTTCTCCCCTCCCTTTGTGAAATTTTGAAAATGATAGAGAAAAAAATGGGGAGGGTGGAGCCAATCCCCCGTCCTAGTCACCTATCACAGCTGGTTTCATTTTGGAAATCAGTTTCCAATCACGGGCCATATGACTGCATTGCTTAATAAGGTATAATTTTTGAATCCACATAATTTTGTTTTGCTTTTTTATTTAATACTGGAGTGTTTCCCACGTTGCTTCATAATTTAATACTTATGCATTTTAATGCCCAAATAATAATCCACGAAGTTTTTATACTATATTTTATCTAGTCACTCTCCATCATCAGAAAGTTGGGTCACTTCCACTTAGTGTCACTATTATGAGTAATGCTGCAATTTAAAAAATCTCTTTAGGTGGTTTCTTCATTTAGATTATTTCTATGACATACATTATTAGAAGTGTAATTAAGTAAAAATTGTAAACATTTGTGTCACCTTTTGCTTTACCTTACTAAAATGTGTTCCTGAACTAATTTTCATAGTTTATTTTGCCAGTAGCCATGTAGGAGGGTTATCACGGTAGTAGTGAGATTTACCCTGCCTCTTCCAGTGGATATTTGACAAAGTGTACTCACACACACACACACACACACACACACACAGAGCGAATAGTAAAGAATAGTATATCTGAGCTGATTGCCTCAATCCAGGGGTATGTTTTCTTCTATCATATCTGTTTTTGGTTTTCCTTATTTATTTTTCATTAAAATAATTTGACATTCCAATTACAAACCAGGTAACATTGGCTAAGTTACATAACCCTCCGTGTCATCATAATCTCATCGAATTCCCCCATCTGAATCAAGGGGGCACTAATAGTGCTTACTGCATGGGTCACTGTGAGTATTATGTCAGCTCATTTATGTAACATTTATGCAGTACTGTCTATCACATAGGAAGCAGTCAATAAAGGTTAACTGTTTTCTCCTAATTTAATATCACCTGCTATTTAAGCTGCATTTTTTAGAGGAAATATTGTAGTTCATCGTAGCCAAGTCATCAGCAGACTCCATAATCAGCAACTTCTGTCTGTACTAAGTGGAGAATTTAAATCGCTTAGGCAGTGGGCCATAAGGAAAACTCTTCTGTAATGAGGATTCTGTCTATAAGGTAGAAGCTTTTGGAAGCTCCTTCCCTCAATTTACAATAACAAATAGCTGCTGTTCCAGAACAATCTTAATGGGCGTAGGTGGCTTGGGTTGTGGCATGCAGATTCTGCGACCCTCGTGTTCAGGGAGAGCCCACGCTGCTGCTTTTAGATACTGGGCTCTGCCTTAAACAACGTCAGGCAACTTACTGGCTGAAGAAGTGGTTTCCTGGATCTCTCTGTTTTGGAAAATTGATTTCAAATCTAGTATTTTTCAAAGAAACACTGTAACTATATTATTCCATGAGGTGATTTTGACGACATGCATCTGCTGTGTCTGAT
Organism: Galemys pyrenaicus; assembly: GCA_019455555.1. Taxonomy (NCBI): domain Eukaryota; kingdom Metazoa; phylum Chordata; class Mammalia; order Eulipotyphla; family Talpidae; genus Galemys; species Galemys pyrenaicus. The sequence continues at coordinate 3,805,352 of JAGFMF010012032.1, forward strand.
TGAGACTTGAGGACAGCACCTTCCACAGCAGGCAGTTCTAGCAGCTTGCCCGGGGTGTCCACGAAGCCATGGTCAGACTGGCCTCTGCCAGGGGGGCATCACCTACCTAAGGCTGACATCTTATTTGAAACAAAGGGAGTGTGACTATCTTACAGTTCCCTTTTGAGAATTAGATCCTTTTGGGTTGCAAGCAACAGAAACAAATGCTTGGGCCTCCCTAATAGCACCAGGGGTTAAGCACTGCACTGTGAAGCATCCATGGCCACTGCAGCACAAGTTCGATCTCCAGCCAGGGAGGGGACCCACAGGGCACAGCAGACCTCTCCTGCCTCGCCCGCTGCTCCCCTTAGCAGTGGATTTCAATCAGTCTGCCTATTCTGCTCCCCACTGTCTCTGGTGAATCCTTTCACACACACCCCACCTCTAGCCAGTTCTTGTATGCATACATAAATATTTTTTTTTAAAAAAGAAACAAACAAATGCTGACTAACTTAAGGAAAAGAAAGAAAAAGAGCATGTGAGACAGAGGTTTCTTTTCCTGGAAGGACTTTGGATGGGCTGGCGCTAACCATGGAAAACAACTCCAGCAAGAGAGGGGACCATGCACCTCCGGGGGTCCCGGCAGCAGGGATAGTTCAGCCGATGGGGTTGCTGGTGAGAGGAAGAAGCTCTATCCACCCAAGAATCGGAGTCAAGCTGGGCCCATGTGTGCCAGCTTCTCAGCTAGAGTGCCCCCAATGGCAGCCCCACTAAGACTGCACGTGACTGGCGGAAGGGATGTCCCCAAAGAAAATTGGAGAAGTGGAGGCTGGATGCTCAAAATAACCAAGGTGCTCGGACCTTCATGAAGACTGTAGCACTGATGAGTAGGAGAGCAGCTAAGTGGCGACAGGCACTATGGTGACCTTGAACCCTGCCTAGTGACTGCTGCCTCTTGCTTGAGCCCTGGAGGTGCATTTCATTTGTCACAAATTCATTGAGAAATCACATCGTCAGCCATTTTCTAGGGAAAATGTCTTCTGTTTGGCTGTGAATATCACAAACCTGAAAGAGGCTTAAGCACATCGGGATTTCTATTTTCTGCATGAGAAAGAAATCTACCAAAAAACAAGTTTTGGTGGAGGCCCCACAATGCAGGGTCCAAGATCCTGCTTCCAGCCAGCTGCTCTGCCACGCCTTCGATGTGACTTCTGGGGTCAGGTTTGCTCTCTGGCCACAAGGGAACCGCCGCACCTCCTAATGGCTCATCCATGCTGCAGGTGGGACGCTAAGAGGGGGCGGCGCATGTGACTGGCCCTTGAGTCATCTTTTTCAGGGTTTGGAAGGAACTTCCTCAGAAGACCCATAAGCCACCAGCGTTATCCATTATCCCATTATTGAAAACTTAGTCACACCTATTGATAAAGGACTCTGAGAAATATTTTTCATCTGGGTACTTTGTCGCTCCCTAGAATCGGGATTCTAGAAGGAAGGAGGAGAGGAGAATGGATGTGAGGAAGCAACCCGAGGTCCTAGCCCAGCCCCCTCACCTGAAGTAGGCAGCCTTCAGCTCTGCGGGCTCTCCCTGCGGCCACTGGTGTCAGCCAGAATTACAGACGAGAAGCCAGGACAGGTGAAATGAAGCACTTTCTTGGGTAGAGGGAGAGGTGAATGGATTGAACGATGAAAACTTTAGGTCATTAAATAAAGTTCCAACATTTTCTTCTTGCCCAAAACATTCACAACAAACTCTGTGGAGTAGGAATTGAAGGAAAATGTGCCAGGCCATTTTTCTTAAGCCTTTTTGCAATGCAACAGGACAATCAATACAAATCTTTGCAGTAATCATATATTGATTTTCCTAGAATATAACTCCATTTAAAGCACTTTTATCCCCAAGAGTAGAAACATTGGAGGCTATCAAAGGAGGAAGTGGGTTTCCTTGACCCCATCTGCAGTGCACAATTGATTAAGAGAGGATAGTTATGAGAGAGAGACAGAGAGAGAAGAGAGAAGTCACAGAAAGGTTAATACCAGCTAAAGAGGAACATGATTATAGGCCATTAGGCTTCTGGTAAAATCCGAAGGTCAGGAGAAGATAGTGATACACCCTAAACTTACACTAGATTTGAGTACTTAACATCATGCTGGGCACACCCGAACCCCCCAACTTGGGGGCTACAAGCTGTGCATGGACACAGGCTGACAGATGTGTTTAGATTCTGATGAGCTGGCTTGATAAGAGAATGAATGATACGATTTTTGTTCCTCCCAAGACGCTTTTAGTCACTAAGCACTAAACTAGCACTTCAAGGTATTCCATAACGTTCCTTTACAAAGTTAAAAGAAAAGGAGAGGAAAATGTGAACCACCCTCTGTTTTATCCTCTCCTTAAGAGAACAACACAGAAGTCCTTCTCCCCGCCCGCGCCTCTTCCCTCCCATTCCTAACAACGAGAGCCGCCACCATCAGAAAGTCCCAAGAGTTTAGCTCTGCTGAATGGTTCTCTGTGCGGATGTCTTCATCCCAGAGACGGGGAGAGTAATTGGATGGAGATGTTGGAAGAGCTACACAAGTTCTCTGCCTCTGGCCTAAGTAACTGGGATGTCGCCAAACCCGAGGGGGACCCCTCCCACAGCAATCCCAAGTTCCTCTCTCTCAGTCCCCGCTGAAAAGAAAGGCATGGGTGCCCCAGTCTTCCTTTGTCTGCAGTCATTGTTCTCAGGATATTCCTTTCCCTAAATCCCTCTTGTTTTTTTGTATCAAGGCTGGGTTCTCCCCAACAAGCGCTTTATTAAATTAAAAGGTGCTTGTCGCCTCATTATCCTGTTCAATGTGCTGTACTTGATACTGTTTATTTTTACTAACAACTTCAGGAGTTTGTGTTTTGTATTTATTTTTGTTTGGGGTTTTTTAGGTTTGGATTTTTTTTTTGGCTTCAGGCAAAGCAGCTAGTGCATTATTGTCAGATAAAGTATCTTATCTGTCAGCAGCACCCTTGTGAATTAATCATAATTCAGTAGCTCACTAATCAAGATTCTAGATGAATGTTTTGATAGAGCAATCAGATTTGTCCAATCTATCATTACCTGACAGTCGCTGTGGGCAGACTGTGAAGTTGGCAGCAGCCGACCCGCGTCTCATCCCGCTGGCTCGGCCCGCTGGTCGGTAGCGTCGCTGGGCACAGCCGAGGACCCAGCTAATTGAGATCTGTTTCTCATCCCCCCAGGTTGCCCTCCCCGCCCACCAACTTCCAGAATGGTTTGGGTAGAGCTCAGCTGTTGGGAGCCTCCTGTTCAAGCAATTCCTGGGCCATTTGCTTAAGAAAAATGGTAACAGAGGTGGCCAAGCCCGGTGACAGTGTTAAGGGTGACGCTGGCATCACTTGCAAACAGTGGTCAGAGGAGAAAGGAGAAATGGCATAGATTGTTAAACTTTACAGATTACGATCCTTGCCCATACATCACTAAAATCTGAACCCCACTCGATCGAGTTGTGTGTTCTCAGGGGTAATTCACAACTTAGCTTGTACGTTTCTTCACTTGGATTGTATGAATGAAAGCTTTTGTATAGATTACTATTTTACCGTATATCATGTTTCAAGGCCTGGGATAGAATCCTAAGATAATAAGTTATGCTGTATATATGACCTGGTAGTCACTTAATACGTTACTGTGAGAAAATTAGGGGTCAGATTATTTTATGGAGGAGTCTTTTGCTCACTTCTCTTCTCCCTACATTTTTTTTCCTATAATGAAAATCCCTTCATTATCAGGAGCTTGGAAAATTCTAGAAAAGTCTAAAGAAAAAAATTTTAATTTCCCTTCTTTCCATTTCCTTGGGGTTAATCAATATTAACACCATGCCATCCTATTAAAATCAAAGATCAGCACAAATAACTGAGTAAAACTGCCTGGCACTGTCATCAATAAAGTATAATTCTACCTGGCATGATATTCTGGAAACACCAGGAGAAATTCCATGGGCGCCTGGGAGGAGCCTTCCTCTCGAGGTTCCAGTTTCTGCGTGAAAAGCATCTGGGAAACACATTGAGGCTGTTAGTGTATCTAACGTGTTGGAAGTGACAACTTTTCAATTTCACAGGCATGTCACAAGCCTCACTAAGTGGATGCTAGCCACGCTTGGAGAGATGGGTAGCTCGGGTGGTTTAGACAGGGGATAGTGGAGAGTTACCTAATTAGACTACAGGTATAATTATGCCAGGCATTCCAGGCAGCAGTGGGCTGTGTGTTAATTAACTTTGATGCTGAACATGAACTAGCACCTGAACAAAGAAGGTTCACGAAGGAAGGGAGGACTCCCTGCATTGCCGTAGCTCAGGTCTCTTATATTGTTATTACTATTATACTATTATTCTGAGCCACCTGCTCAGGCCCAGATTTTAGTTCCAACGTGAGACTTGAGAATAGGCTCTTTTTTAAAAGCATCAACATCTGTCCCCATGACCCCTCCTTTCCTTTCTCCCATTTTCTTAGCTCTTTCTTTGGGGTGCGCTTTCAAAAACTAAAATGGTGTACGTGTGCCTGTATATGGGTCTGTCTGTTACTGGTTTGTAAAACCCAGGGAGTGAACTTCCCCTGCTCTTCCTGACATGACCCAGGTCTCGCTCTGTGGCGAGGAGGAGAGCGGCTTTCACTGGGTGCAGGACGAGCGGGCAACCCATGAGCAGTCTTGGGCCCCAGGCCCTGGTTGTCCCAGTCCTGGGAAAATGGGAAAGGCACTGGCTGAAGTAGTCCTTCTATTAAATGAGCTCACCGTTTTGTTGGTGCTGTTCTCTGCTGTTGATTGCTGCTGCTCTTCCTCACTAACGCAGTAACTTACACTTTGTAAATCCATATAAATCAACTCTGCATACTTGCATGAGAAAAGATTTCAGGTAATCAATGAAGCGCTGGTATGGGGAGAGGCCAATTAATTTTCCAATCTTCTCACAGTTCTCAAGTGGGAAAATCCCATTTTGAGGTTCTCTGCTCCTTCTAATCCTGTCTCCTTGACATCTCCCTCTGGCTTCACTTTGCTACTAATGAAGTCTGGGTTGACACAAAGGACCACCTCATTCATAGGGGAGATAAGTGGTAGTTCTAGAATTCTCTCTACAGTAGCATGAAATTAGTGAAGATTGAGGCTTACCAGAAATATTAAGAAGAGATTGGATTTAATGCCTTTTTCTATTCTAGTGCCTCTTACCAGTTATGAAAAATACTTCTGTTTTACTGCTTAGTACTAGTAAATGGTCTTCATTTTTATTGTTTTCTTGGAAGAAAGGAATGATGAAACCTCCAGTCTACACGAAGCGTTATCAGGGAGCCCTTTGGCTGTGTGGGAAATGCCGCTGAGTGATCTAGCCGAGTGAGGATGAGGGACATTTGGACAATTGTACTGCTCCCTTTCCGTGAATTTCATATGGGTATCTAGTGAAATTCCGTCTTCGTTGTCTTCTCCCTGCCTGACACCCAGTTACTGGTTTGTAAACCAGTAACACACCAGATCAGCCCCCCCATAGTCAAAACCAGAGCAACTGATTTTCAGTAAGCGCTTGGGCTTTGCAAACACACAATTGGTGAGTCAGGAATCCAAAGAAGTCTAAGACATAATCCCTGTCCCCAGAGAGTTTACCATCTGTTTGGGAAGATAAGACATAGAAACGAGGAAAGTAAAACTATAATAAAGGATTTAAGTAACAGTTCAAGACAACATTGGGCAAGGCATATCACGTGACAGTACATGACTGACAATTCCTAACGTTGTCTTGAACTTAAAATTTAAAAAAAAAAAGATATTTTCTTAGACTCTCCAAAGTAGGGACTCATAGATGCTGGTTGAGACTCCCTGAAATATTAAGAAACTGAGATGTTATTCTCTAAAGAATGCTTTTCAATTTTGAAATTTCAATGCAAAAGAAATCTGATCCATGTAGCTGGCGAAATAATTATTTTAGATTATCTTGGAGGCACCCAATTTAAATATTTTTACAAACTCCTAGACCTCTGAAAAAATGTCGGCGGGTCCATAGACCCAGGATAAGTAATTACTCCCTTAGCAAGTTCCCGGTTCAAGTGATGGGTTTTGTTTTGTTTTTCCAAGCAATACAGGTAAGATATTAGGGAAAAGATAAACTCGAATTATTAGGTAAGATGTAGACAGGTGGTTGGGGAAGGTCATTTCAGTTAGGTGGAATTGGTCGTGGGAGGTGGGGAGGAGATAGTAAAAGCCAAGTTCAGTGTGTGAGGCTTCCTGGCCAACATGGAACGTTCAAGAAACTTATAGCAAGTAGGTGGGAGGTACTGCGAAGTGGCTGTGTTCTGGAAAGCCGTCAGAGGTGTCCAAGGCTGAAAGACATGGTGCGGGGGATATTTTAGGAGATTAATCTGGTTGCAGGGTGTGCAATGGATTTGGGATGTTCACGTTTAAGGGGTTGTATTTGGAGACACAGTGTTCCTGAAATGAGGTGAGATGGGCTTCAGTAGGTGGATTCATCCATGTCAGTTACTATCAGTAGTTAAAAAGAAGGAAAAAACCCACAGCCTCGCTGTTGTCCTGCAGATGTGAAAGTTAAGAAACTTTCCTGCGAAAGGCTGACCTTGATGCTTGAGTCTACTCAGTGACTGGGCAGATACTGATACGTAAACTGTCAATACAAAACCAGTAATTGAAAGAAAAATATTTCCAAAATTTGTGATGATTTTCATTGTTTTTGTGAGTCGGTAGCCATCCTCACTCTCTTCTCTAGAGCTGGTAGTTCAGAGCTTGCTTGTGCTCCACCAGTTTCCTGCCTCATTCCTATTTAGGTTAAAAGGTTTTCACAGCACCTCGGTTTTCAGGACTATCAGTTGCTACAGGCCTAACAGTTCCCGATCGCCTTGATTGTCACCTGCTGAAAGACATACTGTTGTCTCAGAAGAACTAGTGCTTTCAATGCAACTCACCCTATGCAGTATTTGTAGAGTTGGCTGCTTTCAGGCTAACAGAAAAATGAAGTTGACTCTGGAGCTGGGAAATCTCTGGGGCAACACCTTTAAGTTTGAAGAGTGAGGAGAAATGGAGCAGAAAAGCCTGTACCTTTAGCCAAGCCCATTGCCTCACGCTATCCGAGAGCTGGGTAAAAGGCTGAGTTGGTCACATGTATTTGTGTGATGTGAAGCTGTCTTTATAAAACCTGTCCTCATCCCACTGTAGGGAACTGGAAAAAAAGTTTTTGTTGATCAGAAACAGTTGAGTTCTGTGAGCCCCAAGCAGTGTGGCTGTTTAATAGGTGGGTCCCCTTCAAAGTCCTTGTGCTTGTGTCGTGTGTCTTAGACCTGGTCAGCCCGGTGGGGCCCTGACCAACGGAGGCCACATTTCTTAGTGACGCAGAAGACCGAGAGGGGACACTGCCCCTCTGTGAGGACACAGTAGTGTCGCCAAATTTTAAAATCATCTAAAAATCTGAAAATCTAGGCCTCCCTGGTGGCGCAGTGGTTTAAGCAAATCGCAGCTACCGCAGCACGAGTTCGATCCCTGCCGCCGGCTGGGGAGGGGACCCACAGGGCACAGCAGACCTCTCCTGCCTCACCTACTGCTGCCCTCGGCAGTGTGTTTCAGTCAGTCCGCCTGTTCTGTTCCCTACCTTGTCTCTGGTGAATCCTCTTACCTCCCTGGACTCTGGCCTGAACCCTAGCTCTTATATGCATAAATAAATAAAATCTTTTAAAAAAAACAACAACTGTAACATTATACTTTCAAAAGAAATAAATAAAAATCTGAAAATCAAAAATCAGAAGTAGTCATTCCCAATACTACTGAGTGGTAGATGTGGAATTGTACATTTACTTATGTAAACAAACTTTATAATAAACATTGACTTACTTTTCTCTGGGAAGGCACATGTTTGTGTAATGGGGTATAAACTGCTCTCAACAGGCCTTTTCTAATAAAAGATCTACTTGCTCTTCCATCTTAAAAACCAGAGTTTCAGAGCTTTATGATTCTAAAATGAAAAGAATTCTCTTGCTATATATGAAAAAGAAAGTGATGGGAATCTTTTGCCAAAACATGTACCTTACTTTGCTCTTTCTGTATAGCTTGTTTTTTTTTTTTAAGATTTATTTATTTATGCATACAAGCACTGGGGTACAGGCCAGAGGTGTGGGGGGTGAGAGGATTCACCAGAGACAGAGCGGGGAGCAGAACAGGCAGATCAACGGAAATACACTGCTGAAGGGAGCAGCGGGCACTGCCGGAGAGGTCTGCCGTGCCATGTGGGTCCCCTCCCTGGTCGGCAGCAGGGATCGAACTCGTGCTGTAGTGGCTGTGGTTTGCTTCATAGTGCGTTGCTTAACCCACTGCGCCACCAGGGAGGCCCCCGTATAGTTTGTTTATATGAGAACTTTGGAAGGAGGAAGCTTTAATTAGGAAATAATCATTTCCAGTTCTGTTATAGTCGTTACCCCCAAAGTCTCCCAAATGCCAGGCACAGTACTAGATTCTGGAACCTGGTCAGCCTCAGGTGAGGAATGAATGTTTGGGACCCGTAGCATGTGTGAACATAAACCAGGTAACAAAGCTGTTCCAGTTTGGGCGCCTTGAGTGGGTCGGTCACACTTTCAAGCCACTGAAGTTTCTTTACTTCTTCTGGAACTTTCCTACACTCATGCTTCACATCCGAATGATTTTTAATCATCAGCTGGTGTCTGTGATCAGCCCCCGCGGTCAGTGTGTGCTTAGGAAGCAAAGCAAAGCAAGTTGAGTCGCCAGGAGAACATAAAGGGGAAGGTAGTCTCTTCCAAAGTAGTGGTAATATGGTCGCCACTCTAAATATACAGGGTTAGGGGGCAACCAGCCTGATACCATGTATGGGGTGTGTGTGTGCGTGTGTGTTACTGTAACCATCTGGTTCACAAAATAGAGAGTTGATTGCAAGTTTTTCTCTGTGGCTTGAAGAATTCTTATATCCTCTAAGTAACCCCAATCCTTTACTAATCGAACAGGGTCTGACTCGCCAGTTTTGTTATTTTTGCTGTAACACAGGCCTTCGCTGTAGTCAACAGCTCTGCTTTTATGTAAAGGTGGTCCTTAGTATGGACACCTGAGAAGCCACATCAGCCCATTGGTGGTTCAAAAAAGAAAACAGGTACCACTGCTGGAGCTTTTCAGTAGCTTTTAGGGCCTGGACATCAGAAATAAAATGAGATCACTCGGGGGCCTGGCTTTTTTTTTTTTTTAATTTTCAAAAATTTTAATTTATTTATGCATATAAGAGCTAGGATGCAGGCCAGAGGCATGGGGGGTGGTGAGGGGATCCACCAGAGACAGAGTGGGGAGCAGAACAGGCAGACTGACTGAAACACACTGCTGAGGGGAGCAGCGGGCGAGGCAGGCGAGGTCTGTTGTGCCCTGTGGGTCTCCTCCCTGGCCGGGGATGGAACTCGTGCTGCTGTGGCTATGGAAGCCCCACAGTGCAGAGCTCAACCCCTTGCGCCACCAGGGAGACCCTCAGATGCCTGTGTTCATTTTCATGGGGTCACTGTGCTCCTTGGCCCTCAGTCCAGTGGCAGGGCCTGAACTGAACGCAGAGCCCTCGTCAGCTGTCCAGTGGCTATGTCAGAAAGTGCCTTTACCAGATCTCTTAGGCAGCATAGCTCCTCCTTGGAGCAAGGCACCTTTAAGGTATTTGGAGGGGAGGCGAGGGTTAAGAGGTCTAATCCATAACTCTAAATCCCTGTGCTTGGGGGAGCTCATTGACACCGTGACACCCTAGGTTTTAAGGGCTCCCTTGAAGCCATTATGATTTGTCAGGCTGAGCCCGCTGGAGAACGCTTAATTGCATGCCATTGTACCAGGGTGCTCAAGGCCTTTTGGGGTCCTTGGCTGAGGATTTTCCTGCACTTACAGGAAGGCTTTGATGCAGACCAACCCAAGAACATCCCTTAAGTTTGTGCTTTTACTTTTTATTTTAATTTTTGTTTATTTTTTCTTACGATGTCTGCTTTCCTTTCTACAGTGTCATCCCCATAGAATTTCCACTACCAGTTCACCCATGCGCCCTCACCATAGTCCCTCTGCTCTTGTGCTTTTAAATGGAATAACTGGATTGCTAGAGAGTTGGTTTTTTCCTCTCACTTCCTTCTTCTTCAAACCAATCCTCAGTTGTATGTAGATCCCTGGATATGAGATAGCTGTTGAATAGCTTTTTTTTGCCAGTTCTAATTTCCTTGTCTTGGAGGTTGGGATTTTTGTTATAGGTGATGGTGGTGGTGGTAGAGATGGTGTAATGAACAAACACAATTATCACATCCAAGGACTGCAAAGCTTTAATTTGGACGTGTAATAGAGATCACATCGTTTCATATGGAACCAATTCCTCTTGCCTCCTTCCCCCGAGGAGTGAAGGAAATATCTCTGGTATATAGTTAAATACCTGATAGATCAGACCTTCAGATAGGTTGGTAGATTAAGGCAAAGCACACACACACCAAAAAAAACTCGTGTTTTCAGCTGTCTATCCTATTTTAAGGTTCCTATTGCCTCTCAGTATTCTGAATTTACCAGATTAGTCCTAATCTAATATTAAGCTCTTTAATGTTTTAAACATTTTGGCTGGACTGAGTTCCCAGCTTCTTTACTACCTATCTCTGCTAACATCTCTGCATGCATAAGAGGGCACTCAATGGGCCTGGATTGAGGGAAAACCACCTAAGGAACAGGCTCCTTTCTTGGGACTACGGATCCACGGCTTTGGCATTGAGGGCTGAGTGGCTTGAGAGAATGCCTCTGAGTCCTAAAGATAGATCCGAGCATCGAAACTAAAAAGCCTGACTCTCCTTTTGCCCAGAACTCCAAGCTCACTCAGAAACGAGTCTCAAAGCTCGGGAGCTCTGGCATCTTCTCGTGTTTTTTCACCCTGTGAAACAGAAGTCAAGCTGTAGTGTGAGAACTAATTCACAGAGTCCCAGTGCTTGGTGAGAGTCTGGACTGACTTCTAACCCAGTCAGTACATCCCCGTGTTAGCTGAATTTTTACAGACTCTGCCTCAGCTCCTCTCCCACTGATGGAGGTAAATAGTACTGCTGGTTTCTCCCTTAGAAAATGACCTGAAGTGTAGATCCTTACAATGCCAAAGGCAGTAATGGAGACCCTGAGCTATGGGGTCCTTTTTGCTATGTGAGCTCTGTCAAAGAAATAGGGAACACGATTATTTTAGTGGAGCTCCGTGTGGACACAGAAGCTCTCACTCAGTGTGGCCTCAGGAGTAGTTAGGGGGAGCCGTCTTTGATTTCTGTATATCTGCATGCCTGCCTGCCCTGCTCCCAAATTGTGGCACATCCATTTCTGCTATACTGTTGTGGTTTTGGTCTGCATGGCTGAAAGATGACGGCACCTTCTAGAACAATCATCTTAGCTAGCGAGTGAGGCCATACCAAACAGACATGGCCACCAGGACCCTGCTTCTCACAGCACAGGCATGGTGAAAAAGTCTGTTCCCAAAGTGGGAGGACAGGAGATACTAGCCAGGGTACTTCCCCGACCCCCTCCAAGGAGTAAGTACCTCGAGTTCTTTGTATTCCGCAGAATGAAGTTGCCTGAAGGAATGAACATAAAATTTTAGAATAGGAAAGGATTGTAAAGTTCACCCAACGCTACCCTCTGTGTCACATTAAGGAGAAACTAAAGGAAAGTGATTAATTTTCCAGAAGTCCTGAAGCTAGTTAACAGTGTTCAGTGCTCCTGCTTTTGGGTGAAAGCATCTGCTATATCCTTTATTCAGTCTTCTGCCCTATCGCAGCCACACAGATTTGAGGTGTTATTTTCCCCCCCAAAACCTTGAAGTTTTTTGAGTTATAAGAAGTTTATGTTTATAGTCTCTTGTTTAATAGATGGTTTAGTTTAAGTTTCATAGACTTTTCTAGAAAATCATAGGTAATGTTTATAAGAACACCAAAGAGACCTGGGAAAATGCACCTGATGTACCATTCACTGAAAACAGCAAATTAATAATTATATAATCATGTTCAAAATCATGTAAAACTTGTGTATGCATGTGGATGTCAACTCAGTTTGTTAGAATGGCAGCACTAAGCATAACTCCACATTTTCCTTAATATTTAATAAGAATACACCCTCTTCTCTGCCTCACATTAGAGCTACATGAACCTGTAGCCTGGTGGCCTCGCTTGTGGAAGTGAACTCCCCTAGTGCAAAGCACATTTTTTTTTAAAGATTTTATTTATTTATGCATATAAGAGCTGGGGCACAGGTCAGGGTCGCGGGAGGTGAAAGGATTCATCAGAGACAGAGTGGGGAGAAGAACAGGCAGATCTACTGAAATACACTGCTGAGGGGAGCAGCGGGCGAGGCAGGAGAGGTCTGCTGTGCCACGGGGGTCTGTTCCCTGGCCTGGTATTGAACTTACGCTGCAGTGGCTGTGGAAGCCCTACAGTGCAGCGCTCAACCCCTTGTGCCACCAGGGAGGCCCCTGTAAGGCATATTTCTTTGTGGCACAACTGGAACGTTTATTCCAGCGGTGAACATGTTGGAAAAATCCTCCCAGCCATGGCTGTAAACTGTGGCCTAAGCCCTGCAACCTGCCCCCGAAAGATGGCTCAGTCCAGATGCAGTCAGAGCTGTCTTTGAGCATGCAGAGATCAGAATCTCGGGGCTGGGGCGAAGCTGGTATTGTATAACCTGGCCCCTGTGACTCTGAAACTGGTGATGGGCATGTGGATCATGTTACATCTTGGTTCTTGTTCCTGGGGTGGCGCTCAGTGAAGTTCCTCCCCAGTAGCCCCAGATGTGCCAAGTTGGGCAAGACCTTTCCCCATCTGCTTGGTTGTCCCACCCCACAAACCGCACTCTGTCTTTGGACTCTAAAACCAAGGAGGAAACCCAGCCTCAGACGCGTGTCATTCTAATTTGCCCCCATGCGCGTCCATCTGGAAAGCAGGACAGGGACAGCGGGGGCAGTCGGGGGGCTGGCGAGGGCCAAGGACCCATGTTGGAAAGGCAGGGCTGGTGGTTGCACTGTCCTTTCCTTCTGCTTACGAAGAGCCAACCAGATTCTCAAGGAGGATGAGACCTGGAGGGGAGGGATGACCCTCACGACGCTACTTGTGCTTTCCTGTCACGTGTCTTTAGACCCTTCATGCCAGCCCCGGCAGCTGCATCCCCTCCCTTTTCTTGCAGCTCGTAGCCCAACCCTGTGCCACACGGCCGAGGGATGCTGGTACTTAGCGCGTTCAGTAGGTTTGATGAGCAGGACCCCTGTCTGGAATGCCTCAGCTACTGCAAAAGCGGGATTCTTTGTTTCAGAGTTGAAGACACATTGTTTCAGAGAAAAAGATACTTTCCTTTCTGGCAGGAAACCATGCCCTCGAGATCAAGGGTGAGAGAGGGCATGGAGGTAGGTTTCAGGGCTACTGGGGATTATCAAGCATCTACAGGAATGATATGGCCCATTCGCTCACTGACTGATTTTTGCTCATTGATTAATGGTTTTCATTTAGCCAGATTTTGCTGAACTGAGTACCGAGCAGATGGTAGAGTACCAGCGAGTCACGGCCCCAACCACATTGAGGTAGACCAGAAGCCCAGACTCACTCCACCACGTGTTTCTTGAGGATTTAATGAATTAGATGCATAAGGAGCTCCAAAGATGACCCAGCTCAGTTCTTAAGAAGTGCAGTTGTCTTAAGAGGGTTTATCCTGGTTGTAATCTCTCCAGAGATTTTTTTTTTTTTAAATCACTGCTCCAGTCACTTATTAGTCCTCTCACTTCCTGCAGGAATGTGTTTTCTGTAGAGATTTTGCTCTACTTGGGATGGGGTCCCATCCCAATAAAGCCATCAGAAGTTAGTTGAAATGATTACACATCGAAAATGCATTCAGTATTCCTAACCTGTCGAGTGTCACCCCTCCAGCTCGGCTCCCTCAGCCGGCCCAGACACCACAGGTGGCGTGCTGTCCTGTGCTCCCTGCCCTCCCCAGGGCAGCATGGCCGATGGGGGTCTGCTCGCTGCTGCTGCCTTGGTGGTGGGAGAGCATCACACAAAGGATCAGTCACACGGGAAAAAGGGGCACATTCAAAATTTGAAGCACACTTTCTACTGTATCTGTATCTCTTTCCCTTTTACTTTTGCACCATCATGAGGTTGAAAAATCTTGTTGACTTTTATAAACATTTTAAGTCCCGCTGTTGGCGGCGGGAGTGTGGAGTGCCAAGAATTCTTACCTGGGTTGTGCTTAGCTGTCGTGCTTAGCTGCTTCCCTCGGGAGTGGGATTTAGCAGGGAAACTTGGTTCAGCCTGTGTAAACCTCAGTTCAAATCAGAGTTCAAACCTGGTCGAGTGAACTGCTTTAATACTAACAGTGAAAAACTTGACTTCAAATAATCCTTGTAGGGGACCCACGGTGCAGGTAGCGGTTGGCTCTTTTATAAATACTTTTTCTTTTGAATAATAATGGCTTTAAGTCAACCTCTCTTTAAATGTGGTTAATTCCAGTAGGATCAACCCAAAAGGAAGGTTCAGCCATGACTTCCAAATCCAAAGAGAATGAGGGAAAGTCACGTCCGTGGTAAAAATCCCCGTTACACTAGCCTGGTGAAAGGCCACATACCGGAATAAGAGAAACTCAGCAGCCACTTACCCGCAGCTCCGCGGGCTGTGCCAAGGGCTTGAGGGAAGCTGCAGCGTGTCTACGCCCCTGGAGCTCTCCTGTGGGAGACCCGGGCCAGTCACACATGCGGGAGATAGTTCCAGGGAGTGGACTGGAAATGCAGGTCCAGGACGCTTCTGGAGAGGTGCCATGTAGGGGGAGGGCTGAGAGGCCGAGACAGGGAGTTGGAGTCCCAGATGGGGCCAGTGAGGACCTGTGTCTCAGATGAGCAGGGACCCCGGGCATGGGCGGTGGGGCGTCGTCTGGAAGGAAAGCCGGGCCGTTGGAGTGCAGGTTTTACTTGACGTACAGAGAAACTGTTTTCGAAGCCATCAGGAAGGAAAACTGCCCTGTGTGTGTTTACTTCACATCGGATAAGAAAGTGCTGGCTCTCTTTCCTTCTCTACGATGAATTACAGGAGTACTGGTAAATGAAATAAAATTTATGAAAGCACTTGGAAGATGATTTAAAGCAGTATGTAAGTCTGAGAATATTGCTGTTCAGGTGCCTAACAGAGAGGAAGGTGTTACTACTTTATTGTGGAAGAATCGTGCCAGCCCGTAAGGAGCCCCTCCCTGCTGGGGCCTCCTGATCACGGGACCTAATGCTTGAGAAGCCCTTGGCCTCTCATGAAGGCTAAGGGAGGCATGTTCCCACCCTTTGGGGCCACGGGCTCTGAGGAGGGGCCCCTGTTTGGTACCCTGCTCTCTTCTGAGTCTGGCGGGGCGAGGCCAAGGCTGTCCTGAGGTGGAAATGCCCGGATGTCTTCACTTCTGGGACTGCACCAGCTAAATGGAAATTATGAAAATATCCAGGGCAAGGAGCTAATAAATAAGAAGTGACAGGCGTCGCATATTAGGGGATTATTGCTCACACCGCCTCTCCTGCAAAGCGCTCCATGAAGGTTGAAGGCGTCTAATAATCCTCCTGAAATGTGCCGCTGACACATGGGCGCTGCCCAAGGAGGTCCGCTCTGTTGGAGAACAAGCCAGAAGATTGATGTCCCATGGCTGTTCCCTCTGACGTGGTCTGTGGCCTTTTCTGAGAGCATTTTGGTGACCTTTGGTTTTTAAATGCAGTCCTCGCCTGCGATATCTGGCAGTGGGCAAGGAGCGAGGGCCCGGTTTACTCCCTGGCACCGGGAGTGAGGACGCTGAGGTTGGCATTTCTCCGCCGGTCATCGCCCTTCAGGCTGGCCGTTGCTCGGGCCTGGCCCCCTCTGGTAGGGACACCGTAGTCACGTGCCCCACGAAGGCAAAAGTCATTTTGCAGGGTTTTTCCTACTAAATAACTCCAGCAATACTGCCCAAGCCCTAAGTGTGGCACAAATTAATTGAGCAAAGAAAAAGTGACTTGTATACAGTTGGCCCTTCGGTTCTTATTAGGAGCAGAAAGAGCAATTGGACGAAGATCGTTTCAGGAAAAGGAAAAAAGCATATGTTACTTATTGTTTGGGGTGAACGTTTTTATGAGAAAAGGGGATGCCATGTCGTTAATAACGCTGGCACGCCACCCCAGTGCTGGCCGGCCTGATAGATTAAACATGAGCCCTCTCTCATTATCCCGGCGGCTCTGCTGCTGCTGATAAGTATTCCATGCACAGCCCAGGTTCTGAGTTGACATCTTCTTCTAAAATTGTTTGGCTGTAATAAATATAAAACTTTCACCACTGATGTAAAGCATTGCTGGTTGGCATCATTTCCTACCCCCTTTTAATTATTCCTGACACTGTGGAGAAACATCTAATATAAATCTGTAATGTGTACTGATGACAAACTACACGGTTGAAGGACCATGTAATTTCTCCACAATTAATTAAAGTGCATGGAGATTTTTTTTTTTGCTCTTTCTTTCTTTCTTTCTTTCTTTCTTTTTTTTCCCCCCAGCAGCCAGATGTCACTGACTGGCTCAAATAACACTGCTGTCAACTGTAAAAAATTAAGATCCAAACCGTAAGAAAGGTACTTAGATAAAGAAGCCAGATGCCGGGCTATTTGTGAGCGCCGCATCCATCTTGATGGAAGCCGCCATTGTTAACATCTGTAGCGCCACAGCCTTAATTACGCACTTAACTCAGCAAGTCTGTCAGCGGTTTATTTCCACGAGGATCGTCACTTTTGTAAATCTTCTTCTATTCAGAATCGAATGGTGCCAATCGGCACGGGAGGAGAGACGGGGCGCCCGGTGCAGCAGAGAGTGGCCGGGCCGTCGGCGCCCGCCGAGCGCTGGCGTCTGGGGCTCCTGTGTGTGGTCACTTAGGGGGGAAAAGGCTCTGCTTCCATTTCAGGCTGATCTACCACCTGGAATTGATCAAAAGCAAATTAATTTTCATTTCCAATTAGGAATACAATTAAATCCGAAGTGGTGAGGGGGGAAATGGCAGTGTTTACATCTAGCTCTTACGGTGGGAGGCGCGAGGAAATGCCAGATGAAATGAAATACAGGGCTTTGTATCTTTGCACTTAATTGGTGGAAGTGTTAAGACCTTGGCTCCGCTGCTGCTGCTGCTGCCACTGCCTCCTTTACTGGCCGCTGGGCTTGCTCCTCCTTTGCCTCCCGCAAAATTTAGGCCTCTGGGAGCAGGAGAGAAACTGCTGGAGTCCCTCCCCAGCCCTGCCCTGTTGCTCCTGTCCCAGGTTTCTGCTGAGGATCTGGACGTGGGTGCCGTGAGGAAGAGCCTGTACTGGAGACAGGAGTTGGCTCCGCGCTCCGGCCGCTGGTCCTCAGTGTCGAAGGGGTACCTGGGGGATGGGTTCCCCTCCCGAGTCTGGCCATGCTCAGAGATCTTGAGTGATGGTGCGAAAACAATCTGTCTGCTGCTGGGGCTTTTCACTTGACTCTTCTCCACAGTCAACGCTGCCTTTTGTTGGAGTAACTGAGGGGGGGTGTGGGGCCCACGGGATTCCTCCTGGCTGCCTGGGGAACGGTTGGCCCAGTGTGTTCATCTCCAGGGGTGGCAATTTGGGGAGCTTTGACCCTGATTTTAAGGAAAGTCAATTATTTGTCAATTATGAGTCCTAGAAATCCAGCAAGGAGACTCGGATGTTAAATGCCCGGCTCTCTGCTTTGGGGCCGGATGACAGTGCCTGGGTGGACTCAGGCTGAAGTGTCCTCAAGGTGTCACCTGTCTCTCGCTGGGACAGCTGCCCTGGCTTGCCGGAAGCACTCCGCGTCTTTGCGTCCGTGGTGAGGGGACTCTTCTGAATTCTTCTCAGAGACCAGCCTCTTTGCAAGACACATAGCAGGCGATGAGTATTTAGTCCTGTGAATACACTGAAGACAGTCTCGGGTAGTGCTCGCCCCTTTCTGAGGTTCTCCTGGTGACAGATTAAGAGGAAGAGAAAGTCATGGAGACAGCTGTTGGGGTGGAAGATTTTCAATCATTTGGTGACCCCGGTGCCCCAGCACTCCGGTCCATGTTTTACTTTGTACCACCCCCACCTTCCCTGTCCCAAGCAAGGGTTTACATTTCCTCCATGCTTGGAATTTGGGCTTTAAAAGAAGATTTTATTACTTCTGCTACAGTGGAATTTCTCTTTTTACTAGACAGTTGGCATGAACACAGCCTGAAACCGCGATGGAGTTGTTAACACTCTGGGATCAGTTTTTCCCCCTTTAAAGCTATTCTTTTCTTTTCTTTATTTTTTTAAAGGAAAAAAAAAAGAGCTCCAACAAATCAACAGAACTATTAACTTTCTGATTTATTTGCTACGGACAGCAAAAAAAAAGTCAATGTGAAGTGACAGAAACACCAGAACAGACAGTAGGAAAACATTGTATGTGAAAGTTTCCAACTGAAATCACACCACAAGCAGTTGGTTATCTGGAGATAGACATCTTCAATTTCCTGATTGCATAATAGAAACGGGATTTCTTTTTCCTCTGCAAAAAAATGAAAGCTTTATCCATAACGTTGACATCAAGTTTTCTGTGCCTTGGATTCCAAAAAGTCCAAAAACAGGCCCGTATCTTCTCAGTTGCTAACCGTTTCCACCATTTCTTCCCCCTCAAGGGAAAAAGGTAAATGTTGCAAACAGGAAGACAGAAGAAACCTTCAGGAGCCTCGGGCATTACCTTTGCCCACCTGGCAGTTATGTCCCGGCATTGAGTAAACAGACAGATGCCCACTGCAAATGAAATAAACAAATCTCAAATAAACAGTGAACTAAACAGATCTGCAGTGGGCCTGCTAGCCCCACAGCTGGCCCAGGACTCCTTTGCAGGTATCTCAGAGTGGGGCATCCTTGTGGATTTCAGACCCTGTGCTTGGGTTCCAAAACTGACCTGGGGCACTGCAGGACAGTGGAGGCACTGCAGGTGATCTCCCTGCTCTTGTACTGGCACAGGTGAGGGTGGTCTGTCTTCACACGCTCCCAGCGCACTGGGGACAGGCACTGTGTTTTCCTCCTTCCAGAGTTCCTGATGACCCATTTCTGAGATGGAAAATTCTTGGCTTCCGTCTCTCACTTACATCACTTGTGCACTTTCAAACGCCCATAATCTCAAAAGCAGCCCTCATTTAAAAATCACTCTGTATATTGATACTTCATTTTATTTAATACAGTGTTTTAAAATTATATTTAAAAGGAGACCTCTTTCGTCTCACGTGCCCTTGGCTGGGAAACAAAGGAAGTCTCTTTTAAGAGGTGTTTTATGTTTTATGACTACTGAGAGAGAACATAGTTCTTTAATAGGTATGTATGTAAGCGAGTTCCACATTATAGGTTTCAGAGATTAAAAGTTTTGGAACAAGGTTGTTTGATAATGTCTTTGAAGGGCAAAGAACCCAATGGGAAGCCTCAGAGGTCTGAATGCCAAACAGACACTCCCTAAACTTGCGGGCAACGGGAGCTTTGCTTCAGTCATATTATTCTCCCTGATAATAACATGCCGCCTTGACTGTGGCTGAGGGCTGTGCAAGATGGATCATTCTTGTCTTCTGCTTCATGGTTATGGGCATGTAATGTGTTCTTCATTGAGCCAGCAATTGATGGAGACGCCAGTGCATTTAAGACTCGAGTCTACTGGAAATGAGACTTGCATTCTTGCCAGAAGTGGATGCTTTTCTGTGTCCACCCCTATCACACATCTTGGTTTTTTTTTTTTTAATCCTGACGCTTAAAACAATAATATCAAACAACTCCAGGGGAAAAAAGTTAAATATTTCCATATGAAGAGCTGATTAAATTTGTATGGTTTTCTTTTCAGTAAAAATTGATATGTGATGAAACGCAGTGCAGCTGGATGGCTGATTGGGGCTGATACTCCACCCCCTCTGATCTCGCTACCCGGCATCAGAGCCAGCGCCCCGTGAGCGCCGAGCTGTGGCCCAGATTCTGAAATGCCCCTTCCCGGGCATCTGGACTGCAGAATGCAGGCGGGGGACGCAGCGGTCACCTGGCTCTGGCCCTTCCTCTTAGGTCCCGTGGTTCTTCCTGTCCAGTCTCTACGAGGACACAGTTGGTGGGAAGCATCGTGGTTGACAGTGAGCGGTGAGAGTGTTCCATCGCTGAGGGTCCTTCCATTGAGACTGGGGGAGGAGCCCCAGTGGGCTGCGCAGGGAGGTGGTGGGAAGATGCTTCAGTGACCTGTGCCTGATGAGGTGTCCAGTACTTGGGCTGAGTACGATCTTGGTTGCTGCGGTGCTGGGATCTGTGTTCTTTTGCTTCCTAGGCTGCTTCTGCTTCCTTAGCCTCGGTACCACTTGTATTTTTATTTATTTATTTTTAAAGATTTACTTATATGTACAAGAGCTGGGGTACAGGCCAGAATCACGGGAGGTGAGAGGATTCACCAGAGACAGAGAGGGGAGCAGGACAGGCAGAGCCACTGAAACGCACTGCTGAGGGGAGCAGCGGGCGAGGCAGGAGAGGTCTGCTGCGCCATGCGGGTCCCCTCCCTGGCCTGGGATCGAACTTGTGCTGCTGTGCCGTGGATGCTTCACAGTGCAGGTGCTCAACCTGCTGTGCCACCAGGGAGGCCCTCAGTCCCACTTTTAGTCAGACCCCTTGTCTTGGTCACTGGCCAGAGCTCCATCCTTCCATGCTCACATCTTAGGGTGAAGAGGGAGAACACAGGCACCCATTTCCTTGGGCAGAGCTCTGAGGGTGGGAGCTGCTAGGCCACAGCTGACTGACGGCAGACACCCTGGAACCTGGAGTCTGGAAGGAGAGGCGTCCTAAGGGTAGCAGCACAAGGTCACGCTGAGCTGGTGGCGGAAATAAGAGTGTCCCTCATGTATGTCTAGGGCCATTTGAGTGAGCAGTTAGCAGAGAACTAGGCCTCTTTGATGAGGAATCTTGAGTGTCTGGGGGCACGGCAGTCATTGCTGCTCTGTGAAACATGGCGGCATGCAGTTCTTGTCCACTGTCGCCCGCCTGTGGCTACACAGGTGCCTCTTTGCGCCTCTCTTTCCTAAGAAGCCAATCTTTTAAAATGTGCACCAAACAAATAAATAAAGCATGAGTGCTGAGCGGAAAGGGCTTCTCCATTCCTCATGGGGATGTGCCTGTTGCGTGTTCGAGGTGAGCTGCCTCGCCTCGACGGCTCTGCTCTCCGTGAACAAAGGCAGCGGCAGTAGGTGTGTGTCCGGCTAACCTGAGGGGGAGGAAACCCCTCTGCTACCTCAGCGCTCAGAACTGCGTCCATCTTTCCTCTGGGCGGACAGGAAGCTGCCAAAGAGCCGGCATGGGCAGCTCTGGCCCTTGCTCATCACACGTCCTTGGTGTGCGGCGCTGAGATGGGAGTTAAGGAGCTGGCCTTTTTGTCTCGACCGCCCCCATGTCTTTCTCCCGGAAGTGCAGTATGTTTTGGTGGCCCGTTACCCAGCTCCCCTTCCACTGCCGGTTTCCAAACATCCTTTTCCGCCAGCTTCTGGCTCCAGCTGCTTTGCCACCAGAGGCCACGCCGCCCCAGCCACCTCTGAAGTGGAGGCTCCTCCTGCGTGAGGTTCCACGCTCGAAAAACCAACGGTGGCACCGGCCCTGGAGCTGCGCGTGTGTATTTCAGTCGGGGATGCTGAAGCCCCCTCCACATGAGGACTCAGCGTGTGAAAGAAAAGAGAAACTTTCCTCCAACTCCGGGAAGTCGTCTGGGCCACTGAGCTATTACAGATTTTTATTCGTCAAGCCCAGTGTTGGGGGGGGGGGGGTCCTCCCTGCCCCCCACCCAGCACCAACAACCAGTGTACAAACAAAGCCTCACCCTCTGAGGATTTCTTTCTAATTAAAATTGTACATATACCAAACAAACAAGGGCACTTCTGAAATGTAAATCTGTCATTTTCCTGGGCAGCCTAAATGGCCTCCACAGGCCCTGAGGCAGCTGCCCCCCCACCCCCCAGCGCCCACTGGTCCTCCCCAGCCTGGGGGCTCCCGGACACTTAGACCCTGGCGTGGGTTGTTTTATGTTATTTTTTTTCCCCTTGAACACTTTCTGCAGTTTAGTTATTTGTTGTAATTATCAAGTTCATTTTTCTCTAATAGATGTGATTAAGTATATTTAGCACTGTGTAATGAGTTTTCTGCCTGGTTGCATCTTAGCTAATAAGGAATTCCTCAGCGGCCCGCTGACAGCTGTGTGGATCCCAGGTCTGCGCTGCCACCAGAGAGCCTTCCCTGAACCGCCAGCATTAGAGGAATTAACTCCATTACACTCACCATAAAATTGAGGCTGAAATTTGATTACTAATGGATCCTCGATTCAACTAGAAGCTGTAGAGACGGCGGGGCCAGCGGGAAGGAAGGTGACCGCGTGTGAAATGCCAGGGTCCGCGTTTGATGCGCGGTTGTATTCAGATCTTTCCAGCCACACCTCCGGTTGGTTTCCCGAGCAGGCCAGAGAACAGCCCCACCGATGGGTTTTGAGCCTTGCCGTGGGTGGGCGCGAGGAGGCAGGCTTGGTCACCTCCGCGGTGCTGTTTCCTTCTTCCAACGTGTGTTTTCCCTTCCCTGAGCTGCAAACCTCTGGGTGCGTTTTTGGCCCTCGAAACTACCTGCCATTGTCGCAGGCAGCCCAGATTTGTGAGGCTAAAGTGCTGAGGACAATTAGTAATTGGCGACTGGCTGCTGTGATGTATAGTTGCTTAGCAACGGTCTCTGAATTAAGTCTCTGGAAGGGGCACACAGGAAGAGACAGACAGGAAGATGAAATAGGTACCATTTCAATGTGTAGGTGAGTCAGTAATGAAAAAAGCGCGGAAGATATTTGTAATCATAGAAATGGCTGAGTGGAAAATTGGAGCTAAAGAAAAGACACAACGTAGTCCCTCTCTCGTTAAATTAAACAAGAGTAAGTGGCATTTGAACCAGCCCCGCTGATGTGAGAGCTTTCTCTCTGTCTTTGACTCCGGAGTGTGATTTCAAGCAGGCAGAGCTCAAATGCAGCAGGTACATTTACAGAGGGAAGAGAAGAGGAATCAGGTTCTGCTTGGTTCGGGAAATCCTAGAACAAGCTTCATTTCGTTTTGCTCCATTCCTATCAGTGAGCTCGAATGCAATGGGGCAGCACCCGGTCTTGATCCAGCCCTGCTCACGGTGCCAGGTGGAATGGGTACTCCTTCCACCGACGTTCCAGCTCGCGCCACTGAAGTGAGGCAGTCTCTCGAACAAGCCGAGAAGAGCGTATCATGTCACTAGGCGAGTTGGGAGGGAGCCTCTCAGCAGACGGAGCTATCACCCTGAACTCCGGGAGTTCATGAGCGGGGCTGGCCTCTGGAAGGCCAGAGAGTGGAAAACAGTCCAAGACCTTGATCCACTCCCGAGCCTCGTGAAGGGGCGGCCTTATCTAGGCGAGGAGCTGCACCGGGAGGTCTGCAAAGGTCCAGGGACTCATTACCGTTAGTGAGAGCTGTTTTGCAATTAGTGTTGAAACACTGAGATAAAGAAAGGATATATAGGAATTAAAAACAGATAACGTAAACACTAACAAAGAGTCTTAATCCCTTGCCTGGGCGTTCTGCATGTTTCCCTCTGATCAGAATTCTTAATAATATCGAGTGTGTTGCAATTCAATAAAGGCCCCCTTGGACGCAGGAGGTCGATTCTTGGATTAAAACACAAAACAAAACAAGAAAAACAGAATCAGAGGAACTTATACTCATGTCTCTATTACCTTCAAAATTAGAGTGAAGCAGTAAATAAAGTGAAGCAGCACAGGAAGGGCTGCTTGGGTCGCATGGGGCAGGTCCTGACGGTGCCACGTGGCTGCCCGTCCTCTGGCTACTTGAAGGGTATCTCGAGGGCTCTGGAAGCAGCTTCTCTCCTCGCTTGTGTTCGCTCTGCAATTGAAGGAGTGTTGATAAAAAGTTCCTATTGTGCAGTCAGAAGGTCTTTGCCCTTCCGGCCTGAAGTTCCTCGCCGGAGAGAAGGAGCTGATTGCCTGGTGGTACCCAGAGAAGGGTTCACCCTCACTTTCTTTTTTTAAAAGATTTTATTTATTTATGCATATAAGAGCTGGGGTATAGGCCAGAGTCCAGGGAGGTGAGAGGATTCACCAGGCACAGCCGGGAACAGAACAGACAAATGGACTGAAACACACTGCTGAGGGGAGCAGCGGGCGAGGCAGGAGAGGTCTGCTGCGCCCTGTGGGTCCCCTCCCTGGCCGGCAGCAGGGATCAAACTCGTGCTGCAGTGGCTGCAGTTTGCTTCATAGTGCATTGCTTAACCCACTGCTCCACCAGGGAGGCCCCTGCCCTCACTTTCACTAAACTCTGTCTTTTCAGGACGTTGTATGATTACTTGGGAAGAAGCCAGAGTGATGGCTAGTGCATAACCATAGCTTGAATGACAACAGGATCTGTCTAGGGCCTGTGGCTCCTGCGTGAATATCTTAAGCAACATGTGCTCTTCTAGTCCTTCCCCGAATCCCACCCTTCCCTTAGGTCATGCTCACCCTCTGGCTAACACACAGCTCCGCTACTAACTGTAAACTCTGTGTGGGCAGGGCCATATGCCTGCTCCTCGTTGTACCCCCACACAGGGTCTGTTACAGTCGGCTTGGGTTGAGCTGCTGTCTTGGATTCTGCCTCCAAGATGGC
This sequence comes from Galemys pyrenaicus, assembly GCA_019455555.1. Classification (NCBI taxonomy): domain Eukaryota; kingdom Metazoa; phylum Chordata; class Mammalia; order Eulipotyphla; family Talpidae; genus Galemys; species Galemys pyrenaicus. The sequence goes on from JAGFMF010012032.1 coordinate 3,830,017, forward strand.
CCCCAACGACCCACCTCCTGCCACTACAGCCCTGTGCAATTTCTCCCTTGGTGACTTGCTCCCGACAAGTGGGAGAAGGGGAGGCCTGGGACAAAAAGGCGAGATGTCTTTGTGTCTGGAACACCCAGTGTGGGGGAGCTAGCGGCGCTGTGTGGCTGTGCGTGCGTGCCCGTCCTTGTGGCAAGAACGAGGACCCCACCCGACAGCCCCGACAGCGAGCCCGAAGCCAGGCTAAGGTCATGCCAGTACCAGCTGACGTCCTGGTGGTCCCCTCGTGAGAGACCCCAACCGTAGCACCCCAGCTCCCAGACCCCCGACCCACAGAAGCTGTAGATGTGGTACTGCCTGAGTCGGGAGGCTAGTTGTGGTCCCATAGTGGACGGTGACACACTGGCCAGTCATTGCCTCCCCAGGCACCTGTTCAGTTGTCTCTGCAGGGACAGCGCCAGATGCTTGTGGCCCCAGGCCCAACAAGGCCCTTCCCTGCCCTTGAAGACCTGACAGTCTGGGAGAGGAGAGGGCACTTAGCAGGGGACCCTGAAGTATCACCCACATAGTGTGGCAGGTCGATGGAGAGGGGCGGGGGTGGGGGATCCCAAAACTGAACCAGCGCCTCTCATCTGAGGCGCCTCACAGGAAACGCCTGCCTCTCCCTAGCCAGTCTTGGAGACGCAGGGCTTTGCTCTGGCTGTTCCTCATGGCACATGGCTGTACTGGAGCGGACGGGCCCTGCAGGACGCAGCCCTCCGGTCGGCCGTGGCTCTGGGTGGAGCGTCCTATGCTGAATTTGACTACGTGAGTGTCCCTCTGGCTTTTCTGCCTCTAACACACTCATCTAGGGGGCTGTTGATGAGCAATAAGTGATTGGGTTATTCTTAAAAGAACAAAACAGTGAAATTATTTTCATGCTTTGTGTGTGTGCTGGCCATAAAAGCAAGCTGCCCTGTGACCCGAGGCTGAGGCTGGGCCGCAGGAGGTGGGTCACGCCACGCCCTGGCCCTGGCAAAGCCCTAACATATTGATGGACAGTAGGGAACCACAGCGCACAGAGCACATCTCCATGGGCGCTGCAGGAGTGGCTTTCGTAGCGCTGGCCATTAGTAGCCATTGCCAGGACCTCATCCTCTCGGCTAGACGGAGCTTGCTCCGTGCTTGGATGGAGCATGTGGCTGACCTAGGACCTGAGAACGACGCCCAGAACCTGCAGAGGGCAAAGGTCATGTTGCAGTGAAGAAGCAGCTGGGCCCGGCCTGGGTCCTCTGGAATAGGAAGGAACTGGGCTTGGCACCAGAGGACCCCGATAGTACAGCCAAGATGCTCCTGGCTTTGGAGACGGCTCCCAGGAGGAAGAAAGCCGACACCTTCATAGTCCACTTGCTGCAGGCCTCAGCAAGAAAGTGCCAGCACCACCTCCTTGCAGATGGTGCAGAGTAAAGCGACATAACTGCTTTACGTTGGAAAAGGGAAACGGTCTAGGAGACACGCCAAGGATTCCTTGGCTTTTCTCCTCCTCCGGTGCACGAACCGTAGAAGGATGAAACCACTGATTGTGTGTAGGGCCTTTATTTTCTCCCCTTTAAAAATATTCTCCCCTTGTCTGCTTCTGCTGTGTCTGTTTTTGCTGCGCTGGTTGTTGTTTTAAATAGGAGAACTTGTGAAATGAGACTGCATAAAAGATGGGCTTGTTTTATATATGGGATATTGCCTGTCCTTCAGATCTATGTGTCTCGCTTATGGAATGAACCAAAGTAGGAGAGATAAACTAATATTTTGTATAAGCTCAGCCAGACAATACAGATGATAAAGATGTTTCATCTTCTTATGCATGCAGAAAATATGAAAAATCGTAGTTTACACATATTTGCTCAATTCAAGTGTAAAATTGGGCCCCTCAATTGCCCTGGGCCACAGTGGCTGTGTTAAGGAAGCTCGATTTACCTTGCAGCCGAGTGAAAAATGATCAGAATATTAGACTCATCTAGCCCACATTAAGAAGCCATTGCATTTCCCGACAATTTTATGCTATCTCAATATGAAAACAGAGCAGTTTCGACTCATATCAGGTTATGATCGGCAATTACAGTTGCATAATTCACCTAGTCGTCTCTTTGCAGGGCCTTTATTTTCCCTCTTGGTGACATTCCTGAGAAAGTGCCTGATAAAAATGTCATATATCATCCCCGCTTTAGAATGCGTGAGGGGGTAATCTGCCATGCCTTGCTGAGCCCGTATTCATCACTGGATTTTTGACTCGGAGGGGTCACGGCGCTCATAATTTCCTGTTTGATATTGTCCTCAGCAGCTCTGACAAGGGCTGTAAAAGCCGGGCTGTGGGCAGTGGTGCAGCCCGAGCTGGTGGGGTTCACCGCCGCCCGCGTGCTGCCGTGGCCCGTGCCGTAGTTGGCCGTTTCGAAGATAATTAGATCTGATGTCAACATTTCTTTATCACCTGCATCCTTTTGTGCATCTGCGTGTCAAGTTGTTATTTCCGGATTTATTAACACCCTCAGAGCTGCTCTCTATCTGTCAGCCGGAGCGCCGGGTGTGTTGACAGTTGTAAAGTTAATTACTAGTACTAATGAGCGTCGGGCTTTGGGTGGACATGGCGTTTTGGACATTTAAAACTATAATTAGTTTTTCTTCCTCATGCGGTGCTTCAGTCCAGGAAAAAAGTGTTTCAGGAACTCTCCCCCTCCTTCCCATTTTGACATTCTGTGTGCAGTCAATGTATCTTTTCTTCAAAGGCTCCCAAATTCCGGCTCTGTTTGTTTTTAAAATAGATGTCCTCTCCACTGTAACTCCATGAATAATTTCTTTTGTCCCTGCCTTCTCTTCCAACTTGATAATGCGACTGTCTCGTGTGCCTTGAGAATTATCAAAAACGTGCCGACTCTTCCCCATCTGCGGCCCACTCACTCTCCACGTACAGCTCTCCTCGTTTCAGTCCTCATTCTGGGTTCTGTCGAAAGGCTGGGTGACCGAAGAGGATGGGGTAAAATACGAGAGGAGTGAAAGTTCTTTCAGTGGCAGGTCCTTAAATCACCCTAACCCCCAACATCGCTAGTGTTGGTTCTGTCTCCCCGGCACCACGGTCGGTTCTTCGCACAGAGCCCTTGTTCCATCACAACACACCCCAGAGGTCGCTCCGATCGCTTCCACTTTACAGATGAGGAAACTAAGGTTGAGAAAGGTCAAGGAACTTGCCTGAGGTCGGACAACTGGGAGCTGGTGCGGGGATCTGGGTTGCTCGCTGGGGCTCCGAACCCGCGTCCCTAACTTCCACTGTCTCAGCACGGGAGTATGCTTTCAAGAAAAATTAGCAGACTCCTGGGGCATGTATTCTAGAACAGCAAAAAGCAATCACTTACTAATATCAGATGGGCTCATTTGTATTTCACTCGCAGTCATACAGGGACGCGGGTTTCAGTGTAATGGCAATTATCTGTGGCATGTACTTTACGGAGGTATTTTGTTTGGTCTGTTGTGGCTGCATAGCGCCTCTCCCTTGCTGCTATTCATATTTACTTTCTATTCATCATTATCTGCCATTTTGCTAAATAACTATCCTTCCCAGACATAAATCATCTATAAAAATACTCTGGCTCAGAGAAAATTTCGCCCTGGCACTGCAATGATGAGATAACCATTTTCATCTCTTGTTGAAGCATTGAGATTTATTGGCTTTCGATGGGCAACAGACCAAGCATCACTCTCTGCTAAACAGACTCCCACTTGCATTTATTCTTATTGCATTTAGTGATTCAAAATGGAGCTCCGGAATCCCTCGAGGGTCCATTCCCAGCCTGGGTGGGGTGTTATTACTTTATATTAGATAAGGGAAGGACACACAAAGAAACATGTGGTGATTCGGATGATTTTTTATTTCCGTTTAGCAGTGATGACAGAATGTCATAGTGAAATGACTTCAAAAGTCATTTTTCCCCACTGCCCCGGTTCTGCAGCCCTGTCCCCAGAGGGCTCTCCTATTGTACAGCGTTATTAATTCTGCTAACTTTCAGACTTCATCGCCGACAACAGGCCTCTTGGCTTTCGCCGCCTATTACATTAAATTTCCCATCAAACCATGTCAGCCTCTGAGGTCACAGCTTTCGAGAGAAGCTTTAGATATTTTGCCATCTGACTTCACGGGCAGGTGTTTTCTAAATTGCTTTTAGGTTTGTTTTTCCAGTGTCAGAAATCAGATTGAACCTATTTAAAAAAACTCAAGACATCAAGCGCTCATCGGGACAAGAACAAAGCAAAGTTTCAGGCTGTCTGAACTGGCGCTGGTGTGTGTGTGTGCATGCACCCCACACCTGCACGCGCTGGTGTGTGTGTGTGTGCGTGCACTCCACACCTGCACACATGCACTGGTATTTCAGTTGACCTTTCCAAGGGAAAGCAAAACCTTCAACCAGACTTTACCCCCGACCCTGCCTGATGAGTGGGGTGTCTTATTGACTGCCTACTTTCCCGACACTTATCGAAGCCCCCAAATATAAACATCAGCTGCCCCGGTGGAGAGCGCTGTGCCTGCTGACCTGGAATTTGGAGGGGCCTGTGGAACTGTTGAGGGGCGTCAGCAGGTCAGCACGGGCAGGCCGGCGGGGAGATGGCGGACCTGGCGTCGGGCGGGCGTCGGACGGGTGGGCGGGTCCTCCAGCACGTTCCAGGTGGCAGTGAAAACGCAGCATTCGCCTCGATGCGTTCCCCCGGGCGCTGCTCAAGTACGGGAACAGCAGAACTTCCTCCCAAGCAGCCTGGCCACGGGCACCACGTGGCTGTCAGAATGACATTTTGAGGGAAACCTGTGCAGGAAAATAGAGCTGGGGCACCATTTAAAGACAGAAAAGAACTGAGATGTTGTTTTTGAAGCAGTCGACTCATGGAACGATTACAAATCATTTGGCAAAGCCGACGCACCCTGGAAATGCTTATTTACTACGAGTTCCAGTTAGCGTGTCTGCCGCAGCAGTGACAGCAGCTAGATCTCAGCTCGCTGCAGCCGGTTCACAGGCGGCGGCGCCTCTGGTCCGCGATCGGAGTGGGCCTGTGTGGCTGGGAGGCGGCAGGCCTCGGGAGTCGAGTCGGAGAGGAGGGGGATCCACTCCTGCTCCGCCGTGGTCCCTATTCAGCACTTCAGCGGCTCACCCGCGGGCAGGTGACAGGCCCCGCCCCCTTTCTCTTTATCATTTTGCCAGCATCAGCCGGAGCTCCCGCAGGAGGAGGCGCGGACCAGGCGAGGGCTGGAGAGGATGAGTGAGCCAGGCGGTGTCACCGCTTCCCCGCTAGCAGCCATAAGGAGAGAGAATCATTTGTGACACTCTGGGGACAGTTTTGTCACCCTGACAGTAATGCTGTTACGCGCTGGCTTGACACACGGGATGAATCCATAAAGACAGATAAGTAACTGTGAAAGTGGCTGGGGATCAGGCCGAGTGCCACCACTCACCTGCGGTGACAAGTAGACAGTCATGAAGGATTGGAGACCCTGTCCAGCACGAGACCTGTCAGCTGAGATGGACTGCAGCCTGCCGCGCACGGAGGCTCTGCGTCCCTGCGGGGGGTCCCGGAGCCCCTCAGCGCCCCGCGGGAGGGCAGGCCCCTGAGGGGGTGCGCTCCGGAGCAGAGGGTTTCAACACTCCGTGTTTTTCTTATGAAATGGAACCGTGGAGTTTGTGTCTTTTGATGGCTAAGCTCAGGCTGTTGGGTGAAGAAGGCTGGACTTAGCTTCCGTCTTCTCTGGAAATTTTTTCATACCAATAGGGGTCCCCATCTGCAAATCAAATGAATCCCAGTTTTGAGAGCAAAATATTACAGCTCACTGCTCACGTCCAAGGCACCAGGCGAAGGGTGGGCGGGTGCAGGGGCTTCGTGTTTATCTCTGTGCCGGCTGCTGGGGAGGGTGTCATTTTAGACGAGGGTCTGGTTTTCTTCAATGAAAGACCGTCTAAGGGGATGCCCAGGTTCTCCAGGTTCTTCCCTGGCTCTCTGCTTCCCGCTTGAACTTGAAGTCTGAGCAGCAAGCACCAGCTCGTGCAGACTTGAGACGCATTGCTGGACCTGACTACGCCCTCTTTGTCTTAATTATTCTTGAGGCTGTGGATGCCCAGCTGTGCCCTGGGGTCTTCCTGGAAGTTACGAAATAGGTTTGAAGTGAGAAATAAGCATAAGTGGTCAGGGTGAATCCTCCTCTGGTCACTTGCAGGGTTGGGACAGAAACCTAAAGCTCTTGCACAGCCATTCGAGTGCCTTCCTCCCCTCTACCTAGAAAGACTGTTTGACCCGGGGGACGTATCACTGTATTGGGGGTCCCGGGCAACACACACGATGGGCTCTGGTCGCGAGCACTGTTAAGCAGGAGAGGGGACAGATGCAAACCCACCTTCCAGCGTCTGCCCCATAGCGGTGATGACAACGGCCTGCGTTGCTGCGTTGGCGTGCGTGGGGCACGGAGAATCTTCCGTCAGGTTCTGGTTCTGATTGGTGTAATGTAATCATCTTTGCTAACTGCGGAATTGCAGTGCCACGTTCCCCACCCCCAAGTGACGCCTCTCCTCCTATTCATTTTCTTTCATCTTTGTCCCCCGCCTTCATCATGGCTGGAAATCGACACGGTCCACCTCAACTCTGCTCAGCCTGCTTCTGGGAGCGCAGCCCTGGGGGTGCCTGTGCTTCTGTGGTTTCCCCTCTTAAATAGTCCCATGAGCTTCAGCCGCTGCTGCTAATGCTGCCGCTCCGGAAGATTCTCTCACCACTTCTGCTGAGCATCTTGTCTGTCCAAGCCCAGGCCCCTGCCAGGCAAAGCCTTGAAAGCAGATATTTCTTAGCAAACCTTGGGGCCTATGGGTTGGTTTCGAGATTCTTTTAGGGTTTTTTTTAGGTTATTTTCGTTTATAATTTTGGAAGCTACGAATGTTTTCAAGCCATTCAGCTTATAATGAAACAATTTTTTTTTCCTTTGACCCTCGGTTATTGGTTTGACAGGATTTGACCCGATGGTTCTAGCCGTGATTTAAATTCTGAATTTTCAGAAGCTTATTAAAGATGTCAATTTGGGCACCAGCATGGTAAATGTTCCTGTCAACTTTGACTCCTAAAGGAAACTCTATTTTAAAAGACTAAAAGACTTTCCTGATAAATATGTTCCTCATTTTGGGCTAATACTTTCAGCCGGAATGCTGGGCGGGGCGGGGCCAGCCCACACCTGACCCCCCTTGCTCCCTCATTCCGTGAACCAGCGTTACTTTGCAAGTCACCACACTCGATTTTTATTTTGCCAAGATCACGTTTGTAATGGGATATAAATCTCCTGGCGTGCACCTGATTAAATAGGCCTGCGTGGGAGTGAACGCAAGGGCTGGTCTGGCCTAGCCGGCCACAGGTGAGCAGGCCCGCGGGGGGTCTGCGGCCCGCAGGGGGCGCTCTGAGGCGCTTTATGAACTCGCAGCACAGGGCTCGCGCTGCTCGGGCCTCACGGAGGCCTCTCCTGAGAGCGCATCTCCCTGCCCTGACCTGCTGTGATCCCTGGGCGGGGGCTCCACCCGCCCTTCTCCCTGGGTGACCGCAGCGCCCACCGGGGCAGGGGCTCAGGGTGGCACTGAGCTGGCAATGGCGTCCCCGTCTCCTCTGTCATCCTCCCTCGCTGCCCTCCTACGCCCTGGCAGCTTCATGGGCCCCCCTGCACGCAGCGAACACCCACACTGGTCCATACGCGCCTCCGAACGTCATGTCCTCCGTGTGTCCTAGTCAGCTCCTCGCCAGAGGCCCCGGAAGAAGAGACTTCTGGAGAAGTGAGCCTGTCGGCGCGGCTTTCCGTGTCTCCTGCTCTCCGTGTTCACAGGGAAGGCGGAGCCACCTTTAGTGTGCCCCCTGGGACTGCGTTGTCTCGGTGGTAAAGTGCAGGCCTCGCGAGGTGCTGGGCCCAGGCCGTTTGCACGCGCCCGCTCCGCCGCAGCGCCTCACGCCCCTTCCCGCGCTCCGCTGTGACCTCAATAACTGTGGGGGCCGGGGTGCGCGGAGCCCTGGCCCCGCAGCACTTCCAGGATCTGTGGGGGGACCCCGCCTGGAGGGTAACACTCTCTCGGATTACTGACTGTGGTGCCACCGTCCCAGGCCGAGTGGGTTCGCGTCCATTCTCACAGACGAAAGAACTTTGGTGCCCGCGGTAGTGTTCCACAGGCCTTTAACGCTGAACTTGGAGACAGCCGGGAAGGCGGGGAGGCAGCCACCGAGCCCCCAGCCTCGGCGTGATGCTGCCGCCCTCATCGCCAGAGCCGAGGGGCCCCTGTCGGCCCAGGTGTCCAGGGTCATGGCCGCGTGCCGGGTGTCCACCCCAGCCCCCGCCCCGGGCGTCCGCAGCCTGCAGGAACCCACACCACAGGTGCTGGCTGTGGAGGCTAGTGGCAGGGCCAGGAAATAAGCCCGGGCGGCTCTGCTTTCCCTGCACTGATGTTGCTCCTCGTCCTGGTGGCCTGGGGAGGTAAACCAGGCTGATGTGGACCTGGAGAGGTCCCGCTACCCATGGCCTCGGCTGCACTCACCAGGGACTCTGGAGGGCACAGTCCCCTGCCTAGCGTGGGGGTGGGTCCCTCGCTGCACGTGGGGAGCCTGAGCTGAGGGAGGCTCCTGGGGACACAGCGGATGACGGGTGACGCAGCTGGGAAGGTATCCCGGACCTGCCCACTCGGTGACCAACACCCTTCCCATTATACCAGGATTAACTCCACCATCTAGGAAGTCTCAGAAACAAAGCTGCTCTTAAGTCTCCCTCTAGCTTCACCCTCGACATGATTCCAAATTCCCATGTCAGTCAAGTGCAGTTCCCTAGGGGAGATCTCGCTGGGGGAAGGTGGCCTGTGACTGGCTGTTCAGACCAGGCCGTGGGAGGGCTTAGCGGGGTGGCTGGCACCGAGGGCAGGCCCTGGTTGGCACTGGACAGTCTGGACCTACATCCCGGCGCTCTTGCCTTCTTCCAACTCCTGCCCGAGGATGTGCACAGCAAGTGGAACTGGGGCCTCCCTGGCGGTGCAGTTGGATAAGGCACAGCACTATGAAGCAGCTGAGCCACTGCAGCAGGAGTTCGGTCCCCAGCCAGGGAGGCAACCCACAGGGCACAGCAGACCTCTCCTGTCTCCCCTCTGCTCCCCTCAGCAGTGTGTTTCAGTCCATCTGCCTGTTCTGCTCCCCACTCTGTCTCTGGTGAATCCTCTTACCCCCTACACCTCTGGCCTGCGCCCAGCTCTTGTGTGCATAAATAAATCTTTAAAAAAAAAAAGGAAATCAAGTGGTTGTATCGAAGGGGTAGGTGTTGCTAAGGGCCAGCAGCAAAGGTGTCCCCATCCATAGGGACAGAGCAGAAGCCACCACTCCTCAGGGCAGACACCAAGAGCAGGACGCCCATGGCAGAGCTCTCCTTTCCTCAAGCCCTGGCTGGGGTCACGGGGGAAGCTGCATTTGCAAAGGTCAGGCTTTAATTACACGCACAGTTAAATGGAAATACTGTAGAGGGGGCATGTGCGTATTTCTTTGGCCTTCATGAATGTTATTGCTCTGTCACTTGCTCTCTTCTTGGGTTTGTAAATGAAAGTTCCTTTAGTACATTTAGAAGGATTATTTATCTGTAATTGCTTTACCTCTGGAGGGAGAGGCTACTTTATTTTTTTGAGTAGTTAAAAAAAAAAAAAAGACAACAACTGTGCCTATGCATTTCTTGCTAATTTATTTCAAACCCTGTGCTTTTTTTTTTTTAATAGCCTTACCAACTAATGCTTTTGATTAAAACACAAGCAAAAACCAGCCAACATGAACAGGTTGAATGCCACATCTGTGCAGAAGATAGCAGCTCACTTATTTATGACTCAAAGAAATGGAGTCTAAATTAAGCTAGCTATTGCTGGAGAGTGGATAAGCGGCCATTATGAATTATCCTTAATTATAGCGATTTCCTAAACTAATAAACCTGCTAAATCTTTATTGCAAAGGTTAGTTTACGCAGCGCATATAAAATCCGCATGTGCTCCGCATCAGCCACCAGCTGTCTGACAGTGTGCTGCTATTTCGGTGAGTGTTCACATAAATTTTATGTTGGTTATATTAACAGGCAGTCCATATCACTACCCACAGATGCCAGTAGGCATAAAAATTGCTCTCCAGCGAGCCTCGATATCCCCAGAAGCTAGTTGTGTCTAATGTTCCATGTAGTATTTGTACGTGAAAGCACCAGACTGGAGGGTTATTTACAGATGAATATTTCAATCCAGTTAGTTCATATAGGCCTACTTAGCCTCCTTTGCCGGTTTATTTGTATGCTAAATAATTCACCAAAGGTTCTTGTTTACTTTCTATAGTAGTTTCTGTGAAATGCAAACAAGGGAGCCAACTTTAGGTGTTCAAAAGACTCAGCAGCTCTGTGTTTAAATGCAGGTCAGCGCAGCCAAAGCTGCCCGCTGACGAGCTGTCACTCAGTTTTACGTCCTTTTTTCCCCCTTCCTCCTCCAGATAGAGCTGGAACTTGCTGCTTTCATAGGAATTTTTGGCTGCACTCTCTTTATTCTAAATTTATCTTTTTCAATACCTGGCTCCCCACGCAACGCCAGCACCACAGACACATCTTTGGTTCTGCGAAGCTTCCCCACAGTCCTCTGGGCAGGGGGGAGCAGGTCACCCCAGCTGGCTCTTGAAATGCCCTTGTTTTCTTCCCTTTTGCGGTTTTTTTTTTTATTCTTTCTTTTCTCTCCCATGTTTTTCTTCCTGGTGAATTTCCAAATCTCAGGATTTGAAAGGACAGCAAATAGCGCCCTTCTCTTTTCTGGAAAGCCCTGAGCCATCATGACCTCTGCCACACTAAAAGACAGAGGAACACAGGCGGGCTCTAAGTGGGGTGCCCTTTCGCGGCCCCCAGGATCCACGTTCACCTGGGCGGAGAGAGCTTCATTGTCCTCTAGCGAGGTGACCGTCACCTGGCCTTATTGTCCCATGCTGCCATGGCTCAATTCCCATGTGGAAAGTGCCAATTGCCCCCCCCACTTTTTGCAAATGTTTATGATCGCAGACATTCGCCCCTAAAGAGAGCAGAAAATAGCCTCCTTCATTTTCAGCCAAGCACTGCCAAGATCGTGAGAGTTCAATAGCAGTGCTAACTTTTTATTTAATAAAATTGATTTTATCATTTTTACTACTTACAATGGGGATTGGCCGGCTGATAGTTATTTGACCTCCCTTTGTGGGGGCCGTGCAGGGTTTGCTCAGAGCTATTGACGCGGCTCTCTTCCCCCACTCCTCCGGCAGCCCATCTCGGCAAATAATATTGAGATGCAGTAACTGTTCCCTCATATTGATTTCAGATTGTGCTCATCACACCCTTCCCGGGGCCAGGCGGGGAGCAGCCCCGGGCCTGTGAAGCCTGGACTGCTGCAGGCTGCAGCGTCATTTCCACCTCCCACGCAGGACTATCGCAGGCGTGGATGGCCCCCCAAATAAAATCACCCAGGAAAATGGACGCGCTTCCGGACCTGGATTACATTGCACACATCCGTAATTAAACTGCTTCCGTCAGTATTCTGTTGGGCTTTTTCCGGCATTCTTTAAGGAATGCTAGAAGATTCAGAGTCCCTGTGCTGGCCAGAGGACCGATTGCACGCAAAGCTTCTGGATTCAGAGTGTGGCACACTCAGCCAGACGCGGGGCCTCTGACCTTCGCTTCTCAGCCAGCTGGGGTTGTTCTCAACGCCTGGGCCCAAGACAAGTTCCATGTGTGGCCTCCCTGGAATCAGTGGAGATGGCAGCACATTTAAAAGAGCAGAGGCTTAACATTCAGAGGCAGGGGACCCAGTGTGGCCATTATAACCCTGTCTGTCCGTAGGAAGCACATGGCGTGCGGTTTGGGTGGGTCTGTGCTTTCATTGTGCAAAACACCAAAAGCCATGCAAATAATATGAACAAGCCTAAGTTTTGTAGTCAAAAGTGGGGGGGGGGGGTGTGCATAGAGAATCTGCACCCAAGAGTTCTATCTGGGTGATGGAATTGCGGGTTTACATTACATTTTCTTCATTAGGCATTTCTGCATTTAAAGGTTTTTGTTTTCTATTATAACTAGAAAAAGGGTCTTACATAAATGAGGTTCTTTTTTTCTTTTCTTTTCTTGTTTTGTTTAATGAAAACGTTGGGAGGAGGCTGGTGTTCCAGAGAGCTCTGCTACCAATGTGAATGCATTAGCCAAGGTTGAAATTGGCTCGCTGGCCATGCTAATCTCTGCTCCTAAGGAAGCAGGACAGACCTCACCCCCGAGACCATGCACCTGCCAGTTTTTATTTTCTGACCCCCACGGGGATTGTGCTGGCCTTTGCCACAAACGTGAGTGAAAAACGATGGGGGAGAAGGGCTTTGGAGTCAGGCGGACCCGGGCTGGATTCTTGTTTTTTTCTTGCCAGCTATGACTTTGACAAGTTTCTTAACTTTCCCTGTTCCTCAGTCTCTTCATTTGGAAAACAGGCTACAGAGAGAATTAAATGAGATCATGTGTGTGAGCTTCTAATAGAGCACTTACTAGGTGCACTTAGCACCTAGTAAGTGCTCAGTAAGTAGTCATTGTTATCGCTGGCATCTGCGTATCAGGTCCGTCTTCAGCTTGGCACCTTAATGGGAGTTAGCAAATTCAGTCCCCGCAAGGCTGATTTTTAAAAAAAGAAAATTTATGTATGCACATAAGAACTGGGGTGCAGGCCAGAGGTGCAGGGGGTGAGAGGACTCACCAGAGACAGAGCGGGGAATAGAACAGGCAGATGAACTGAAACACACTGCTGAGGGGAGCAGAGGGGAGGCAGGAGAGGTCTGCTGCGCCATGTGGGTCCCCTCCCTGGCCGGGGATCGAACTCGTATTGCAGTGGCCGCAAAAGCTTCCCAGTGAGGTGCTTGAGCCCTTTCGCCACCAGGGAGGTCCCAAAGGCTGATTTTTTTCTCCTGTAGCTCGTCTGGGGTGCAGTGGAGTTCTGTCCAGTCTCTGATATATATCCTTTTCTGGGCAAACTGATTTCAGATGATACTTTTTGATTTAAGGAAATCCATTTTCAAGCACATGTCTAGATAGATTTTGTTTTCATAGTTCTTTGAGGATGCTTAATAATAAATATCCGTATCGAGAAAACGGGCCAGGTCTTTATGGTCCAGAAAATATGATCACCTCACTGATCAAGCATAGACAGCGCCACCCGCCCCCAACACACGCTTCCCTCTTCTGTGTGGCAAGAATTCTTCCAAGGGAAGCCTAGAGATTGTGGCCGGATCCTCAGACCATCATTTCGTTTTGGTCGTAGCATCAGCTTTGCTTTCCTCTGGCGTTTCCCATTTGCTCGGCCAGCAACACCCAGCACCACAGACGGCCCCGGGGCGCTTCCCTGCAGGCGGCCATCTTCAGGGCTGAAGCGAGTATAAGAAGCAGCTAAATTAAAGACTACACGGTGGCTGCAGCCGGCTTAATGAGAGACAGCAAACATTTTGCAGGCTACTGAACTTCTGAAGTGTGACAGTCCGAGCCGATGAAATCATGGACACTCTCGTGGGACTTTAATTGGACTCAAACTTGGCACGAGAGGCTGCTGGAAGGCGTGTTCCGGGCATGAACGGGACTCAAGCAACAGCTAATTCAGCCCGCACTGCCCACTTCGCACAACTGTCCGAGCTCCACGCCGCTCCCGACTCCCTCTTCCGCTCAGGAAAGAGGAAACCACAGCGAATAACAGCAGAGATGAGAAGGCACCCCCAAGTCCTGGTGTGGGAACGGCATGCCTGTCACCCCACGCGCTGCCCTTGAAGTAGCTCAGCTTCGTGGCAGCCAGTCAGGCCAATTTATTTTAAAGAGGCAAAAAGAAGTGCAACAAACTTAGGGCCTCTCTTCTGCCTGTTAGGGTGTCAAGATATCAGCGTCAAGGAGTCCTCTTAACAGGAGGGTGAGGGCGAGCTGAGCATAAACACTAACAAGAGAGCTGAGCATGGGCCTCCCGTGGAGGGGAGCTAAGTGGGAACCCCAGGCTGGGAACCCAAAAGAGCAGAAAATGACCGGAGCTGTCAGGTGCAGCACCCGTCAGGCTGCGGCAGAGGAAAGTGAAGCACAAGGGGGTGCAGGTGGGGAGCATTTGCTTTAGGGGTGCGTGTCCGGGGTGAAGAGGCTCTTGGGAAGTTCAGGGGGGGGTCTTGGCTTCCTGGTTTGCGCCAGTGTCACAGAGGTGTCCAGGTTGAAACTGATCACGTAATCTCAGCCGCTTCTGGTCTCAGCACCCCGACTCCCGCCGAGCCCACCGTTACCATGGCCCCGCGCTCAGCCGGGAGGCTAGTCGAGGGAGTGGACAAATTGGGCGCCCGCATGTAACAGAGCGTCCTGGACATTGATTGTTGAAGGTTCATTAGATAAATGCTGACATCACAGATTGATGTCTCTTTAAACCAGTACCTAGTGCAGGGCCGTCTAGGGAATCAAAAATATTGATGTAACATGTTTGAGCAGAAGGCCCGCTGGAGAATTCCCTGCCTAAATGGGATCCATCAATTTAGGCTTTCTTTAATTATTCTAATTCCGTGCAGCACGCTGGAAAGGGAGTTTGTCTGCAGCGCTGATTTTTATGGGGAGCGGCACCCCTTTTCAGAGCCAAGAAAGGCCAGGCAGGATGCACTTGTCTATTTTTCATCGTTGTTTTGAGCTGCTGTTTAGTAATTAAAATTTTTGATCATAGCCTAATTTTCCCATACAGTATGGCCATGGAATTGACAAGGGACTGATTAATGGGCTGACCCGGGGCCAGGAGGCTTCTGGGTTGTTCTCTGGTGGAAGGCATGCCGGCGAAATAAAGTTGATGGTTTTGTTTGTGTTTAACCCTTCACCTTGGCACTATCAATAGATTGAAGACATCATTTGTATATGCAAGTGTTTCTTTAATTAAGACCTTCTAAAAATCTTTCCTATTGATTCATTCCATTATCCTATTGATTAACTGCAGTGGATCATGTACTTGGTCTTCGGTGGAAGGCCAGCCTCGGCCGTCTGTCACGACTGCAGACGCAGACCACAGGCAGTCCGCGCCCGGGGCTGGCAGGAGTGCCTTGCGTTCTAATGAGGCGTTGGCCGAGGCATGGCGGGGCTCCGAAGCCCCATGGAGAGAGCCGGTTGTCTCAGGCTGGAGGGGTGGCCAAACATAAAGCTTCCTTCAGCTATTTATAGTGCGACCGCTTAGCGAGTGGCACTGGGGTCCTTGGCAGGTTGGACAGGGAGGGGGAGAAGGATTCTTCCTGTGTGTGAATTTGGAAAGGCTGGACTTTGAAACAAAAGCGAACTCAGAGATCCCGCGTGAGGGGCGTCCAGAAGCAGGCTGTGTGTCTTCCTTTGTCCCCTCTGGAGCAACCACCCCCCAGCCCCAGACGGGCTACAGGAGGGGCCACGGGCGGGGTGGGGGGGCTTCCTGTTTCGGGGGAGCCCCCCTCGGCTTAATTCAGAGAGAAAAGCCAGCCACTTCTCTACCTTCTGCTGCTGGACGTGGTTCTAAATCATTCCCCTGCAGGAAAAATGAGAAACCTGTGGCTGCACTCGTGCTTAAGCCCTGCGTTTTGAAATACTGCTTTATATTGACAGTCACGGAGAATGAGCCTGCCTGGGAGTTTGGGGAGGAGGGTTCAGTAAGGCTGGGGCTTGGTATTCCGGGCTGTGTGGAATCAAATGAGGTGAGGCACACATGTGGCACTGCAGTCAGCACATAGTAGGTGCTCACTCAATAAACCAACCGTCGTGGACCTGCCAGAATCTGTCTCACGTGTTCTATTGCATCCTCCATACCCAATCCCCCCACCCACACCCAGATCAGGTGCCTCTTCCCGTATGGAATCCAGCAGGAAGGAAAACCGTGGAAGAAAGGGTGGCTAGACAGACGGCAGGTCAAGTCAGACAATCAGCTGCTTCTAATTTTCAGTCTAAAGAGTGAAAGCACCTTGGACTTGGGAACATCTCACCTAAGGAAGGTCATGCTGCTCATTACTGCCATGGTCAGGCTTGGCCTTCGCTTCCAGTGTGGGGTGCCGGGGGACCCCTGCCTGTGGCTACTTTGTCATCCCTGGTAAAGAGAGGCAGAAAGTCCCTCCACACATCTTGGTCTTAAAAAGGGGACCAGGGGAAAGCTGGCCATTGCCGGGAGCAGCTCTCCTTTTTGAATATGAGTACTTAAAAGGAGACCGTGCCCGGTTTATGGAATTTTAAACTCAAAATCGAATGCGCGTTCAGGGCTGGTGTGTGTTTCTCCCGTTGACTGTTATTGATGGGTAATTGGTTGTGTTAAGTCAGATGCTCAGTTTCCCTTGGCAACGATGGGCTCTGGGCGTCCTGCATTCCGTTCGGCAGGTTGGCATCATATCACAGACTGTTTTCTCAGGCCTAGAGTCTCCCTGTTCTAAGATGCCAGGCCTGCCCTTGTAAACTTTTCAAAGTGTTTGTTTTCCACATTTCCATAAACTGCATCGTTGTGAAGAACCCTAGATTCTTACTCCACAAAGGAGAGAACTTACTTATATTTAAGTGTACTTTCCATAAGGTAAATTATTTAGAAAATGCAATAGCAAACAATATTTCTCAGTATGCTTTCTGAAAAACCACGTTCGAGTTGAGTATGTCATCCATGCTCAGTAAATCAATTTCTGAAATTCACAGAAGTGTAAAGAAAAAGAGAGTCTCCGCTAATCCCTCCACCTTGAGATAATTTAGTGTACTGTCTTACAATCTTTTTTCAATGAAATGTATAGATAGATAGATAGATATACATTGTAAAAATAAATTTGAATCACAGGATTTTATAACTTGCCTTTACCCACTTACTCTATGATGAGCAGTTTTCCTTGTTTTTAAATCTTCCCAGGGAATAGGATTATTAGTAGATACTAGAACTCGCTTGGCCACATTTATTTAAATTTTCTCCTATTGTTCCTCCTATTGTTTCTCCTATTGTTTCGCTTGTTCCCTCCCCATTTTATTTATTTAAAATGCTGTAATGAATACCATTTTCTAAAAACTTGGTATGAGTCTCCATCCCCATAGGACACATTCCCAGAATTTGGATTACTGGATCAAAGACCAATAATCAAAAGTCAAGACATCCTTCCCAAAGGTTGAGCTGATCCTGTACCCCCAGCAACCTGTTTGCACCCCTTCTTCCTGGCCCTTCCCCTGGAGAGTGCGTGTGTGTGTGTGAACACTTGCAACTTGCTATATTAGGAAAGCAATGTCTCTTGAATTTTATTTATACTTTTATTACTAATGAGAAACAAGTATTTACATATATGTAAGTGACTATTTCTTCTTTCATGAAGTATTTCTTCTGCCCATTTTGATTGGGATGTTTGGGTTTTTTCTAATTGAATTTTTTCCTTTTTTGTTAAGAATTATGGCCCCTTTTCATTAATAATCAGGTTCTATTATAGATGAGCAGATTAAATTTTTCATGTAGACGTTAAGTTACCTCTGGAGTATCTGATACTAATGGCAATGTTATTAACGTATCGCTGGTTACTTTTAAAGAAATGGCTAGTTTGCCTGTGATAAAAAAGAGATATGAAAAAGAATCTGACAATGTCAATCTAACTGGAGTTAACCATCCCCGGACACCGCCGGCATTTTATTACAGTTGTCAAAAAAAAAAAAACCCAAACCAACAATTTTATTGTTTTGATTATTGAGATCCAGCCACAGATCAACTGAGCAATTAAAATCTCTAAATAACATTCTCCGAATTGTCAAACAAAGGATTAGTTCCCAGTGGAAAGGACTTCTTTTTAAAGAAGATAGTTCTCTCTGTAATGTCAGTGCCGGGAAGTGGTTGCACTAATTGGAATATACAGAAATATTTTACCAGTTTAGCAATGCATGACATCCTAATAAGATTGTGATGACAAGCTTTGCTTTTTATGAAAGGTGATGTTGCTGCACGCTTCTAATATACATGGACTCATGTGCCTTTTTATGGCATGTTATAAATGAAATTTCTGGAAGAAATTAATCTGCTTTATCAGATCTGTCCTGTCTATGAATCTGTTTTTGAAAAGCAGGACAACAGACTCTTGCTTTCTGTTGTTTTTATGTAAGTACTTGAAATAATATAGTTGAAAGAATCTTTGAGATGAGTAGCAAAGGATCACAATTATAATGCATATTAAACTGCTCAGCCCAAATCCCACTAATCTGCCAGTAGGATGTGTGAAGCCAGAGCCTGTCTCCCCCTAGCTCAGGTGGCTGGCTGAGTGCAGGCTTGGGACAGTTAATGACAATCTTCCAAGACAAGCAGGACTTAACATCAATATCCCTCGCCCTGATAATCTATATACTCTGGAGGTGGTGAGCTCTGGCAGGGTTTTGATGATTTTATGATGGCTTGTGTATATTTACAGTGTGTTTAAAATACTCTTTTTAATTATCATTTGAGTGACAAAGCTTAATCTTTCGATCTTTATCTGCACCTCCTGCTGATGTATGTTTGTTAGGTAACTAAAAAGAGGAAATTTAGCAAAGCCAGAGCTTTATGCCAGTAATAAGACGGAGGAGTCAATAGATGATTAACCTGCCTTTCTCCTCTCCATGAGAATAAAGGAGTCACTTTATGAAATCTTTGAAGGTAGCCCAGATTTTTCAAGCCACATCCTGGAAACGTGGAATAACTAGACAGAAATGGGCATCCTTTGAATTGCACAAAACATGTATGGAAAAGTATCAGAAAATCATTTGCCCACTATGCTTCAAACACACTGAGACAAACTCCCACCGAAACTATGTCCTATACATTTCATATGCCACTATATATGTATGTGTGTGTATGTTCATAAATGATCATGTGGCATTAAGCAGCATATGTGATTGGACAGTGATATTTTCTTAGGTTTTAGGGGTGAAATGAACAGGATACAACCATTATCTTAGTCTATTAAAGGCACATCTTAAAATGCTTCCATAGTATTATTTTACTTAAGGAATGAAAGGTTCGTGCTATTAACCCTTGCTGCTGAGTATGAGTAAAGGTACATGTGTTTTCGTAATGGGTGCTTAGGATTGAGAATTAAATATTGAACCTCTGTCTTGATTTTCCAGAATAATGAGGCACAACCACCACCCTTTTGGAAAGCTCTTGTTCTTCTACTAATAGGTCAAATTCTTAAGCGAAAAATGAAAATAAAAGGCAGAGGAAAACAATTCAATTAGCTGGCCTATGAGATTATTGACTTACATGATTAGCTGATAAAGTTAATGACCATCATCATCACCATCCTCCTCATATATAAAAGAACTGCAGGCTCCCAAGACTCCTCTCAATGAAATCTTAAAAATCATGGATTGATTTGCAGATTTAGAGGGATATTGAAAGCTGATGCTGTGCTTGAATAAGATAAGCACTCTCTATCAGACTGTAGTGGAGAAAGCGCTCACGTGACCATGTGATTTTATTGACATTTCAGAACTAAAAGACCATAAATTCCGCTATCAGGCAATATACTGTCCTAAGAAATGGACCTCATGAATCCCAAAGCCACCTTTGGGAGCCCAGTAGACCCAGTATGGAGTCTAATAAAGCATTAAACCCCAGCCCAGGCCCAGCTCCCGCTGAGTTGTCATCCGTTTTAGCTTTGAAATTGGTAGACTTAGCTGCCATTTGTAACCCACTCATTCCCTTGAGCCATTTTATTCTTAACTCACTTGTGAGTCTCACTTAGGGCCAAGGGTGCGTCCTCAGCCACCTCCCCCTCCCAGCTACTGGCATCAGAATGACACGTATGTAGCTGGCCCGTCGAGGTTCAGGCAGCAGTATGGTGTGGGCTCTGGCCAGGGTCAGCCAGACAGGAAGGAAACGTTAGTGAACCCCTTGGTCAGGCAGGCCAGGAGTCATGTGCGGAGAGTCATCAAGGCAAAGGAGGCTGCGCTCAATCAGAGAGCCCTCTTGCTGGCCCCTGGTTGCTCCCTGCGAGGCTCGGAATGGGGTTGCTGAGTCAGAAGGGCGAGCAAGCGAGGTCTGAGTGCCCGGTTGGCAGGCAGCTGGACCAAGAATCCGGATTGGTGGGTCTGGGAAAAGAAGATCAAAGATTCCCACTCGGTGCTGGGCCTCCAGACGAGGTCGATCAGGACACCAGCACAGAATCTCTTACAGCAGAAACTGAGTTAAGAGTCGGCCAGAGGCTCGGCGAAGGTGGGACGTGGAGGCGGTTGACCAGCTCTCCGTCGCCTCCCCTCCTCCATGCTGGCAGTGGACTGAGCATGGTCTGCAGAGGATTTAGCAACAGAAAGACTGACAGGAGCCAGCCTGCCTTTCATTATGGTCAGTCCTCGTCAGTTCCAATTAACGTCGCTGAGAGAGTTCTCCTCTCGAGATGATCTATTGTCGTTCTGATTTCTACACAATTTCTGAATTACTCATATATTTAAATTAGCCTCAAATGAACGCACCTCAGTCACGTAACCTTTACTACACATCATGTTCTGCATGAATGTTAACTCAGAGACCTCAGTTATACAATCACAGGCCCACATTCTGCCACACACACTCATTTTGAGAATAACTTCGTTACCATGTGGCATTGTTTGGGCTCGTTCTGCTGCTGCTTCTGCCTCCAGTTACCGCACATCTAAACAGTGATGGACGGTGATTAAAACAAAGAGATGGCCGTTAGGTGCTTCCACCCTGTTCCACAATAGGACCACTTAATGTTTTTATTTTTATTTAAGATTGTAACCAGTGAGACTGTTTACCAGCCGCTCTGTGTGAATTTTTATTTTGCACATGAAAATTTTAGTTCTCACAAAAAATCATCACTTAATCTGAATATTTTAAAGTTGAGATTCTTGGTGAATTATTTTAAACTAGGTATAGTTCAAGAAAAGAATTATTACTGATTGTCATGTGATTGTTACTGCAGGCGATTGAGTTGTGTAGAGAAGCAGCGTGTACGTAATGACTTGCTCCGCTGTCTGACCTGACAGGCATGTCCTTGGGGGTGGAGTAGTGGATTTATGGGTGCTGATGACGTCAGTGCCCCCCAGGAGATCCATGGTAACAAGGAAGTGGTAATGATGCACAAGATGGCCTACCCAAGAGTAAAGTTTGAGTCTAAGCTTTGTGATCCAGTATCTCCCTACGATCTCTAGGTCTAAACTAGCCTCGGTGTGAACTCTGGGCTGGACCCACAGAAGGACATATTTGAGTAAATTTGACTAGAGTTAGAGAATACAAAAGAAATGGTGGACAGACTTGTAGGTGTTGGGAGCCCCCTACACTTCATGCGTTAGGGGTCTCCAACGTGTAGGTCACTTGGGACAAGCAGTAGATGCCTCCCAAGTTACTGCTGTGAATGGCACAGCTCGTGAGGCTGGACTCAGCAAACCAGAGACCTTTCGGGCTGGAAGATTCAGGAAACAAAATGATGGCATCATGCCGGAAGCCCGTTGGACAAGCAGTGGATGGCAAAGGCAGACACAAATGGGCTGACTCTCACGGCCCAGTGAACTGGAGCAGAACCAGTAATAGCGATGGGTGAGGCATCCTTCAAGCTGGAGCATATTCGTCCTGCCTAAAGGAACCATCCACTGCTCAGCTCCGGCCAGTTACGTTAAGGGGGCGCTATTTATCCAGTTAAGCGGATAGTCCAGTTTTTCAATCAAAGCCAAAAATCTGGATATTTGAATTGAGCCTCTCGATTTCTTTTTCGCCTTTAAAATACTTATTCACGTTTTTAAAAAGTTACAAGAGCCGTGCTGTTTTGGCCACCGTAGACCTCTGCGAGCTCAGTGTGGTCCCTGTGCCGCCCGCTGCCACTTTCCTGCCAGAACCTTGAAGTGACCCATGCAACCGATGGTCAGCAGGCTGCCAATGCTTTGGGACACTGGACAAGGCTAGCAGTGGTGCTTATAAGGCGAGTAGACACATTCCTGGATGTTAAAGACAGTGACGGAATGAATGGCTGTCACCAAATGTCACAGCCTGCCGTCACCACGTGCCAGGGAAGGCATTACACAACAACAGCTGTCATTGATCGAGCTGGCCCACGTGCCAGGCGTTTCCCACCACACTTCACATCCATGCACTCAGTGGGCAGCTCGACAAAATACATGCTTGTATCCCCAGGAAGCGGCGTTAGTAAGATCTCATAATTTCCCCAAGGTCACTCATGATAACGGGACTTCAACACTAGCCTCTCTTGGATTTCAAAGGTCGGGTTCTCGACCACTGGGGGAAGCTGCCATTGATGAGGGTCCCCGTTAACTGGCACAGAAGTCACGGCTGGGCTGCCCGGAGCATCAGTCCCTCACCCGTGAACCAGGGCATTGCAGGCCAGTGCCCGTTCCCCAGTGGCGCAAAGCAGACACACCTGTTAGGGGCTTCTTGTTGCCTGGACAGGCATGGTTTGAGTGCCAGCTTGCCATCACCTTTGTCCTGCTCTGCAGAACCCTCTTTAACAAGAGCCATGGGAAAAGGGTCTGACTTATGTACAGTTTGGCCTGCAGCGTTTGCGTCAGTTCCTGCCCCTGGAAGCGTATACTTGGACTTAGGCATTGCTTGCTTAACCGACCACAAAAGTCAACATCCCTCTGGAAGAACAGCTCGTGCTTGGAGGCGTCACAGGCTCCAAAAGATCCTGTTGAGACAGGATGTTGTGCA
Source organism: Galemys pyrenaicus (assembly GCA_019455555.1). Lineage (NCBI taxonomy): Eukaryota > Metazoa > Chordata > Mammalia > Eulipotyphla > Talpidae > Galemys > Galemys pyrenaicus. Next base: position 3,852,681 of record JAGFMF010012032.1, read on the forward strand.
GAACCCACAAGTGAAGCAAACCCACACCGCCTCATCATGATGTTAATATCTAAGGGCGCTCCAGACGCCTGTGTGCCTTACACCATAAAGGGGGTCTGGGACGGGACGCCTTCCCCCTTTTACTTTGCGCGCCTGGCAGTGTATCAGCATCTTTTCTTTCTGACACAAAAATGTGTCCTTGGGTGTGGCCAGGTCCCAAGGAAGGCGAAGCCTGCTTATGCGGAACAGAGGGAGAGCAGGTGGCGGATGGAAGTCAGCACACGTGGGAAAGAGACACAAGAACAGGGGCTTGTGCTGCAGCCCCGCCCCTGCCCCGAGGAGGCAATTAGTTATTATTTCAGATGGTTTTCTCACTGAGCTCTCATGCCATTTCTCAGGAACCTGGTGGCAGGTGCCCGATTTCTCTTGTCCTCCAGCCCGGTCTTGGGTGGGACTCGTGTGAGTGGCTGTGCCAGCCATACAGGTCTCAGTGTGGCAGACACAGAGATGAAGCCCAGTCTTATGCCCCATCGGAGCCCATTCGTGGATGACTGTGCCCAGAGCCCTGACACACCCCCGCGGCTGCCCCGCGTACCCAGTGCTCACCAGCCACGCTCAGCCCATGCCAGTGCCCAAAGAGGAATCGGATTTGAACCCAGAATAGCAAGCATTATGAATCATCGGGCGCCCCCAAACACTGCAGCATAGTTTGGAGGTACGGCGTGCTCAGGGCAGTAGGAGGCATCTGATCAGAGACCCAGAATGAACAGCCTTGCAGAACAGATGGGCAAACTCAATGGACTTCCCTTCCTTCGCGAGAGGGGGGACCATCATTTAAATTTATATACACTGGACGCCCCTAGAACTCCATCCCGATGATTAAATCTTATCACAGCGTCCAGATGTATTAAGCAGTGACCTTCTCAAGTCAGACATGAGCAGAGATGCCTTGTGGCCTCGAAGGGCAAACGAGGGTTCCTTTGACAGGTGCCAGGGTCCTGGCACCGGGGCTTAGAGACAGCAGAACAGACAGGTTTCCACCAGCATCTACCTCTGGCCCCGGGAGGAAGCTTCTGCCTAGTTAAGCTTCTGCCTAGTTTAACTTCTGCCTAGTTAAACTCCACCTGCACTCTGGTTACCTGAGCTGCTACTTCACATTCCCGCGCCTGAGTAGCCAGGAGGTCGGGGACTCAGGGATGTGTGTCAAGGGATGTGCTGGAAGACATGCGGACGACTATGGAATCCGGGGTGATGGCTTTGCCTTAAGTGTTTCTGCACCTTTCAGTAGACCTGTCCAAAGCAGACTACCCAGTGCTTCCAACAGTTCGGATCCCAGTTCTGCTGACAGGGGGACAGAGGAGCAATGTCACACAGAAGCCGACGTGCCCTGCCAGAGCCGCACTTCTGTGTTGGAATCACGGCCTCTGGGAGGTGCCAGGGAGCACGGGCCCAGGGCTGTGCTCCAGAGTTCTGCCTTTGTGCAGGTGCTCCGTCAGGGGCATGCCCTGTCCGCACCTGGGGCGTCCCTCATGCTCCCCTCATCCCTGGTACCTTTTGAGCGTCCATATCCTTATAGACCGGGTCAGGGAGAAAATGTATGTCCACCCCGGGCTTGCTGATAATCTGTAACTGCAAAATTATGTTCAGACTCAGCAGATGGAGGGGTCCGTGTTGTCTCTAATACAATTGGCGGTTTCCAGTTTGAAAACTTTCTGAGATCAGGATGGCCCTTGTTCCTTCCTTCAGATTCAAGGACCCCTTTGGGTAGCAACGGACAAAAGAAAACCTTTGAAAACAGACTCTCTGAGAAGGGAGAAAGGGTTGAACTCGGGGCTTTTTAAAATTGGGTTTGCCTTCCTCTTCACTGTGGGTGAAAACCAGAACACATCACATACGTGTATTCTCTTAATTGTAAAAAGTAAATACTCTAAAATGTATTTTTTAAATTGTAATTATGTTACAGTGGTTTCTATGTACCGTAGATTAGATTTTTATTAAGGGTTTTATTAAATAACGGGTGTTTCACCAACATCTAATTAAATCTTCTATCTAAATTGAACAGAAAATTATGGGCAAAAAGAAAGCATTTGTAGCAGACTTTATTACAGATAAGACTATTATTTGTTCATCTTAAGAATTTGAGATCAAATTTACAAGCGGCATCCTCATCAAATTTCTTTTCTGGGCTGCTGAGCCCTGGACCCTTGAAAGCAACCCATTATCCCCCCCCCCTTTATTTTATTATAGTGTCGTGCTTGTTGGCAACATGCCCGCTGTTTAAGGTTACTTTCATTAATTAACCGAAAGTTAATTTCTTTGCAAGCAAAATCTCTGATCTCATTATGTTGTCTTTAAAGCTGAAAGCTTCAGGTTTTCTGGTCTCCTTTGATGGCACAATAAAAAGCATGCTCTTTATCTTAAGGGAAACTGTCTCCAGGGTTTAATTTAATAGTCCTTCAAATAGTTACAGCTCAGCCGAGGACGACAGTACTATACCAGCTTTAGAAAGTCTTGGCTTTGTCATGGCTGGAGAGCCCAGTGGCTGGTGCAGATGTGGACCTCGAGGGAACCGTGGCCAAACGAGCCGCACCGTTTACCTCTTTAGGCCTCATTTTTACCCTCCCGTATGTTAATAAACCTGAAGCAAAGACCCGGCCAATGCCGGTTTCCTTCCTAAGGGCACCGCTGCCCTGCCACCTTCTCTGGGATTCCAGAAGTTGGGGGCTAGGGGGCACTCAACATTTCGATCGTCTATCTCTGGTGCACTTGTGGGCGCGCTCTCTATATTCTGTGGATGGAAATGAGCAACACTGTGTTGTACAAAGAGTTGGGGGGTGGTTTTGGAGACTGGCAGGCCTGGATTTGAACCCCGTCTTTCCCTGGAGTAGTTCTGTTCCCTGGTCTAGTTATTCAGCCTCTCCTGCTGCGCAGTGTCCTCATCAGGGAGCGTGGAATGCTCGTGCAGAGTTAAGAAAGCAAAAGGAACTTGTCCACCGCAGGCCCTGAACAAGTGTCCGTCCCCTTCCTTTGACCGTCCAGCTGCAAATGTGCTTCTTGATTTGGGGGTTCATCCTGATGGTGAGAGGCTGGTCTCCAGATCGCTACACAAAAGGAACAGTTTGGGGAGATGGTCAGACTCCACAGAGCGTGTCGGGCTTCCTGTTGCCCACCTGCTTTTTTATAGGCTGAGGACATGAAGGGTATATTCCCCTGTCTCTCCGAGTTAGCTTCATTCTCGGTGATGAACTATGGCTGCTTTCTGGAGCATTAAATGCAGCGCGTCGAGAGTGGCCAAGATGTCTTTTCAGGTGTGGGACACGCCAAGGGACAGGACTCATCGGTGGTCAAGTCTCAGGGGCCGTCCGGAGGCACGGACGAGCCATTTGTGTCCCTCTGAGTCCAGTGAGGTGGTACGTTCACCGCTGAGACTTGCCGAGTCTGGGGAGGCTGCCGAGGCGGTAATGGCGTGGTCTGCCCTGCTGCTCCGGGCACTGGGGACAGGCTCTCTGCCACGTGCATACGTCGCTCGCCCGTACCGTCTCCTGATAACTCACGCCATTGATGCAACTCCAGCAGGTCAGAATCACTAGGCAGAAAAGCCCAGGTCTTGGGACTTGAGGCAGAGCAGAGGTGCCAGCTGATGTCCTGGCGACGACCCTGCCCACCTTGGGGTGCCTATTGCCTCCCCTGCTTTTAGACAGAAACATCGCCAATGCTATTGATTAGTTGACTGACAACCCAGCAGCCCCCTGATGTGTTAAATTCCCCACTCTGGGATGGCTGTAAGTACGGGCAGAGTGTGCTTCGGCTGGGAGGCTCTCGGCGGACCTTGCTGTCTCTGCTGCGACAGTGAGGTTGTTCAGGCACGACAATTCCCGTTGTTCTTCTGGCCGTCACATTGACCCTTCCCAGGACAGTCTTTCAGTAGTTATCCATTTTTTCCCCCCAGCCTTCCTTTAGATTTGGAAAAACACTTCATCTTCCCCACTGGGTTATAGGAACTTTTGATTCATTAACATATATTACATATATTAAGGTACTTATTTTTTAATTCTACTTTCTGTTGTGAGTACACAGATCTTCCTCACCTTCAGATCTCCTCCATCATGTAAATTTTACTTGCCTTTCTCCTTCTCTCTTGCTGATCTTTGACCTTTCCATCTTCCAGGGTCCTCGTTTTAAAAGTACAAGGCAACCTTATGAATGGTGGATAAGCCATGGTATGGAGGTATCGAAAGAAAGGGTGACATAAGCCAGGGCAGTGGCGTTTTCTAGAAGGAGCGTAGTGATGATAAATAAGCCAGCACCATGTCATGGAGATGTGTAAGTTGTTGATTGAGAGCCTAGTCTAGGGCCTCCCTGGTGGCACAGTGGGTTGAACACTGCACCGTGAAGAGCGTCCGTGGCACAGCAGCGTGAGTTCGATCCCCGGCCACAGAGGGGACCCACATGGTGCAGCAGACCTCTCCTGCATCCCCGCTGCTCCCCTCAGCAGTGTATTTCAGTAGATCCACCTGTTCTGCTCCCCACTCTGTCCCTGATGAATCCTCTCTCCTCCCACCTCTGGCCTGTACCCAGCTTGTGTGCATAAATAAATAAATCTTAAAAAAAAAAAAAAGAGACTGGTCTAGAACAGCTGGAAACTTAAAGACCCTCTGATTTGTGTTTATTTCATGGCTGACTGGTCACTCCACGCTCTCTCTGACTTCCATCTTCAAGCTTTGTAGACTCGTTGAAAGGGGATGAAGGGTCCCTGTAAGTGCAGGCTACTGCTCGGACAAAGTGTGCCTTCGGATGATGGACCCGGGGCGCCATTTGTTCTGCATCCAGCCCCAGAGCCCTGGTCAACCTCCTTCCCTGCCTTGGCACGAAGATTGCAGGGTGGTTACTTGAGCCCCCTTTCCAAAACAACAACAGTAAGACCTCCAGACGGAGCACACGAAGCCTAAGTCAGACTTTTTAAAAGTGGAAAGCGAGTCATAAACACCTAAGAAATGAAGTTCCTAATGGAAGCCCCAAGAAGCCCTTTAACCTGGACAGAATCCTATAGCACAATTATATACAATTTCACCCTTGACTGGATCTGTTATTTGAGCAAAAATAGCCATTTTTCTGCTCGTACTAAATGAACCACACGGTCTGTGCATCCAGCTGCAGAAAGATGTAAGCCGTTCGGTCTGCGTCTAATCAGCTCGCTTGACGGCAAGGGCAGTGCAGGATCAAAAGAGTTAATAACTGGATCCTGCCCGCAGCAACCACACAATTAAGGGCAAGATTAGCAGAGATGAAAAATTTATTGTGAAAATGCAGCGCTAGTCTGCAAAACAAAATGATTTCACTGAGCGTTGTTCCGTGCCCGTAATCCTAATGATCAACTCTATTACACTAATAATAGGAGAAAAACTAATTGCAGTGAGGACAGGACAAATCTTTTTTAATCTGCGTTGTCATCCCAACTAAGTCCCAACCCATTTGTATTAACCTCTGCTGACAGAGTCACATGATGGACATAATTTCTTATAATTTACCAGCTATGGATCTAACCTTTCTTCATCAAATATTCATAAAGGCAGGATTCTCAATGATTTTCTGTCTCTCTTCATATTTACAGCTTGTTGTCTTCTTCCTTTTTACAGTAATTTGGACACAATTGAAGTCAAATGGAATTAAAGTTAAATGCCTTGAGCCACCAAGATGCCTAAAAGCAGAGACTTAGGGGAGGGGTCGTGAACTGCAGAGGGAGGGCTTGTGTTCCCAAGACCCTCCACAGCTCAAAGGTTCTGAGTGGGTTGGCCCTCCCCAAAATGGGGACACGAAATCAACCGGAGAATTCGAAGCTTTGCCCTCACTTGGCAGGGAGACACATGACCTTGAAGGCCCCTGTGCAGGATGCTGGGAAACTGAGTTTACACTAGAGCCCCGGGCTTCCTCTGTCCTTGGGCTCGCTGGAAACCCAGGCTGCCCTGACCAGGCCCTGTTTGAGCACGTTTGCCCCCCAAGACCCCAGAAACACACCAGGGGCTGGGAGGGTGGACAAGAAAATTCAGTCGGTACAGTTACTTAGAAAACAAACATGAATCTCTGAAATCATTCCTAAGAGCACTTTTCTAGAGAAACATCTGTTTCCACTTTGTATCTTTGTTGCTTTGACAGTTTTCTTAAGAGACATGTAGATGAAAGAAGTTTCGAGAAGTTTAGGTGTTTAAAATAAGTGTAGTAACCAGTCCCGTGTTTTCCCTCTCTTCCTCGCAAGGCTTTGGTTTCAGCAGAAGTGCAGGGAGGTGAGGTGGACAGTCCAAAGAACTTCCTCGACTTCAATCCTCTGATGACCTTACCTTAACTAAAACAGCTAAAAAATGTGGGTAAATGCAAAGGAATTGCTTTACCAAGTTGATTCAAAGTCCTACATTGACCAGGCCGAGAATTCGTATCATGCTGAGTTTCCAGAATTCTGACTCGGAGAAAGGAAATTAGAACTGGAGAGAGTTCTATTCTTTAGAACTGCATCACACCCCCAACTCAGGCACGTAGTTTTAGTGACTATCAATCAGTTCTCGTCCTCAACCAGTTTTAATTACACAACTAATTTGTAAACACATTCACTTTATTAAAAGATGAACACTTGATAAAGTCCTCTTTCAGCCTAGCTACCATCTTAGACCTTCTTAACCTTCTGAATATTTTCCTGGCCATTTACAGATATATGGAAAAACCACAGACAGGTTTTTCTTTGATTTTTTTTCCTACATAAATATTTTTTATGCTATGCAAATCAATACCCAACTTATTTTGTTATGCAACAATATATCTTGTGTTTGGAAGTCTTCCCGTATTAGAACAGATTATGTAAATAAGTTCATTTCCATTTAGTTGTTGCATAGAAGTCCATGGAACGCATAGACCATAGTTTAGTGTCATTTCCACAGTGATGGATACTTACAGTTTCCAGTTTTTCAAATCAGAAGCAATTCTGTAAAAGGTTATCTATCTGGAATGCAAGTAGTCCATATAATTGTTGTTTAAACAGCATGCTGGTTTTGCAAATGCAGCTTTGAGAATGTTTCTACTGACCTGAGAGCTCAAAACACTTTTTCAGTGGTTTCTACCAAGCCATGCTTCTCTTCTAATGGTAAGGACAAAAACAATTAGGAGTTATTTGTTACCCTCAGTGCCCCCACAAATAAACAGACATGCCAAATGGCAATGAATTAAATGTTTTCAATCAGGGAGGAAGATCTTAATCAGCTGCCAGAAATGCCCCAGTGCAGCTGGTTAGGCAAGCAGAACACCAGTGTAGTGTGTCTTGTTGCATATCTCAGTTATACCTGAGGTCGAACTCTGCCCGAACCGTAGCCACAGCCCTTACCATGGCACCTTCCTGAGTGGTGCTGGGTTCTCTGTTTGCCTTCTTGGCTGGCACTCCTTTTATACAGTGGCGTCACCAATGATGTGGCGATGCTTTGCCAGTTAGGGTGTGGGTATATGTGCGGCCTCAATGACCATTCCTCAGTAGAAGATGGTAGGAAGTTCTTTCACCGGACCGAAAGACTTCTGGGTTTGAGCTGTAAGTCCCATGAAAAGTTTTACCAGGGATCTAGGTTACTGGTATCCTTCTGTACAGGGATTAGCTAGGTGCTGAGATGTCCACCAGTTTACTCTGGGTTGATAGAAGAAATAAGCATAGACACAGCTCGACCTTAAGCATTTGTAGAAGTGCAGGATGCAAACTTCCAATCTGATTAATGATAAACGAAGGATGTTAGAATATTTTTAATAGTTCACACTCATGATGTTAAAGTTTGGGAAATAACTCAAAAGTAGGTTAATGATGTTGTCAAGTAGAAGTTTTGCTTTGATGGAAATGAGCCACTGACTAGAGAATGGCATGTATGGAAGACGATCTTTCTCAAGTTATCTCCTCTTTCTTCAACTCCCATTCGTGTCGCTAATTGGCATGAATTACCATATGACCCAACAATTCCACTTGTAGGCACACACCCAAAGCATGGACTCAAGCAGGTGCTTGTATACCAGTGCTCATAACAGCATTATTTACAGTAGCCAAAAGGTGGAGACACGGCAGGTATCCAGCAACCGATGAATGGATAACAAAATGTGTTACATGCCTGCAATGAAATATTATTCAGCCATAAACACGAAAATGAAATTCTAATATACATTGTAACCTGGAAGAACCTTGAAAACATGATGCCAAGTAAAATAAGCCAGACACAAAAGGACAAGCCGTGTATGTTTCCAGTTACATAACTAGAATGATGGTACTCATGGAATCAGAAGCGATTATGAAGAGTGCAGAAGTTTTCACTTACTGAGCATGGAGTTTCTGTTGGAGATGATAGAAAAGTCTTTGAAATAGATAGTGGTGATACATTAATACTTTGAGAGTACAATTGTGAATGCAGTTAATGCCCCTGAATCTTATGCTTAAAAATAGCTAAAATGGTAGATTTTGTGTTATTATATATTATATCTATAATACAAAAAAGATGGAAATGTAACTAGATCTAAAATATAAGCCTATCAATCTCAAGTTCAAAGGTATCTAATTAAAGATCTAAAAATACAGAAAACATGATTTCTGTCCTCTAATACTACATATCTAATACAATATGTCTTTAAATTTAAAACTGGGGCGTGTGCTGTTTCAGTTATACTATCGGGCGATGCTTTGCATATGACTGCCTGGTTCAGAGCTTGGCCACATCGCTCACAATGATCTTGACCTTGGGCCAGCTGCAAATTACTCAGTGCCTCAGTGTTCCCATCTGTAAGTTGGGGATATTAGTGCTGTCAACCCCAGGGGATTATATTGTGATTCCAACAGCTAGAGTTCTTAGAACACTCTTGGGCACCACATCGATCCTCAAAAAATGTTTACTGTTGGCAACTAATACATTAAAGGAGAGGCAGCAAGCAAGCCCACGGAGCACTAGAATCCCGGAGCAGGTCTAGTCTCCTGTCTCTGCCATAGATGCGATGGACTGGTCTGTTGATCTCACCTTTGACTGAGGGAGTATGTGGCAAGACCAGCTGCTAAGAACAGAGGTTCTGTCAGACTGCAAGTCGCAAAGAGTGAGCTGTCAAAATGACCTTGCCGAAAAGTGACAGTTCCCTCCCTTTCAGAAGAGAGCTTCAGATTCTCTACACTTGAACCTGTTCCTTCATCCTCCTTCTGTGCCCACTGTGGAGAAATAATTCACAGACTCGCTCGCTGCTTGTCCAAAGACCTTTCTCCTGGGAAAGAACCTTATAAATCATTTTAAGTGAGTGGCTATAACTCCCAGGTGCTTCCATGAGACCAACTGGAAAAGGACATTAGCTTGAACCCAATTAAATCGCTTCTAGTCTGTGTTTGCCGGGCTCCTGAACGAATCTCTCCCAGAAGGCTGTTCACGGGGTCAACCTTGGCTGAAAGTGTCAAGAAGGGAAAATTGGGCTTTGGAGACCGCCACCTCTTCCTCTCACCCCAGAGAAAGCAGAGCTCACTCCGGGAAGCAGCGCCGTCTGTGCGAGAGGGTGGAAATGTTACCCTCGTGCTAAGTGGGGTGTTCCAGTGCCTTTCCCTCTTTGTCTCCGTGTACTTAACGTCCGACTCCTGGTGCCCTCCCTGGCACTGGCCGCTGGCTGCAGCGACACCTGTCTGCAGAGGGTGCTGTGCTGGTTCCTTTCCAGCCACATCACATAGGCTGCTTGCTGGGGGCGCTGGAATAGACAGCCCTCCCCCCCCCTTGTCACGCACTCGGGGTGTCTGTCACTGTGTGACAGACAGACCTTTGTGAACCACTCGCTAGCTGGAAAGAGCAATTTAAAGCAGGAACCTTTCTCAGGCCTTGTGGTCTCGCTCGAGCTAACCTACTGGCTAGAGCTGCAGAGAAGGCATAATGGGCCCTGAGCGAGGGGTCCTAGGCCATCTCCCAGGTGGTCTGGATGGCAGAGCTGTTCTTCTAGAAAGTGCAAATTCTAACTTAGCAGTCTGCGGAGGAGCCCGGCTCCCGGGCAGACCAGGCCGGGGGCAGGAGGTTACAGCAGCTAATCAAGTCCTCGCTGAACTGTCCCGTCACCAGCGAGCCCCGGCCCATTCCCAGCTGACCCCGTGCCTGTAATGCTCAGCGAGGGCCGCCTCTCCACTCCTCGGCCTGTTTGCAGGAGCCGGAAAGGTGACTTGTAGCAGGCCTCTCGCTCCCAGGCTCCTCTGTTAATGACACCGCACAAGCAGATGTCGTCCTTTGATTCCCGGTGACCTTCTGAATTTTGGCAAATGAGAAAACGCCGGGGATGGCGGCGAGGGCCTAAGGGTGTCTTTCCCACAAGGAGACACCTCATCTTCCACACACCGCCCCGCCCCCATCCCTAATGGCCTCAGCTCATTTGCCCCTTTGGAAAAGCTGCTTCCCAGAGCCGGGGCTTTGAGCCGAGCTGGCCGGGATGGATCCACGCTGAGTATTTACCAGATGTGACTCCGGGCCTGTGTGGCTGTCTCGACTTGACAGATGAGAAAATGCGGCTGAAGCGCCCTTCCCAAGGTCACCCCACAAGCAAACACTGATACAGGGAGAATGAGATCACCCCAGACGGTGGAGGAATGACTCCGATCCAGGCTTTCAAAGCGCTGACGGGGGAGACAGCCCTGGCCCCCAGACGTGCGAGACTACAGGCGATAAATAGATAATGATTTGTCTCTCGCTTGCTTCCTCCTCAGAGATGCCCAGGTGGGCAAGTTGTGGTTGTGATGATTAATTAATAAGCCCGCCCACTTAGCCTGAAGTTTGGAGGTCACACTGTAACCCTAAGGCGGTCTCTCCAGCCACTCACCCCCCTCCCGACACCCCCCTGGGCTCAGCCACCGCTGGCGTCACTAGCCGCACAGCAGAAATTTCAGCTGGAGGATCTTAGAATTTCGTCTGCTTCCTATTGAACTGCAGTTTTTAAAAACTCCTTTCAAACCAAGTTATTTTAGAAGCAAACCCAGCGCTGACTCAGAGGCCCGCCCAGCCCTCCGCGGCTCAGCATCTAGAATTACGCTTCCTCTTGAGCCCGAACCCACCGCCCCAGAAAGAATAAGAGCGGCGTAAATTGGATGTGAGTTGGGTTCTGAAGATACACATCAGGTGAACTTAGGAACACAGGGGGCTCTGGCTCCGTCTCTCCTTTTCCATCCCAGGGCAACAGGAACAAAGCGTCAAAGGCTGGAAGATCGTGGAAATCAGGCTCAGAACCTGCGTTCCCCCCTTTCCCCCCCGACACACACCGAGCCCAGTGTGGGCCGTGGCCCATCCGACTAGGGGAGGGTCTGCAGGGAGACGTTTTGCTCCGTCAAGCCAACTCTGCTGCCTGAACATAGGAGTTGCCACATGAGAGGCCCCAGTTCCTAAAGGGGTCTGAGGCCTGCTACAGAACACTGGGGTGTAGGGCCTGTTGCTCCCCTGCTTCAAACTCGCTGATTAGTTTGCTGTCTCGCTTAGAATAAAGTCAGCCGGTGCAGGGCTTTGAGACCCTGGCCCTCTGGTCTACCTCTCCTTCCCGTCTCACCTTCTTTGGCCACACTGGTCTCCAGGCTGGCCCCTGAGTGTCCCTGGCTCATTCTCACCGAAAATTCTCTCCCCCAGATAGATGCCTGCTGCACCCCTCGAGCCTGTCCTCCCTGACCTTTCCTCTCATATTCATTCATGCCCCTGTGTCACCGGCTCCAGAGCTTCTCTCTAGCACAATCGATCATTCTCCCACTTGCTTGCATCATGTGGCAGAACCTGCTTCTCTCTCCTCTGGTCCCAGTCTTTCCTTCTACCATAGGTCAGAACCTCGGTTTTAGCAGAGAGAGGAAGAGGACAGCCCATCCTGCTGAGAACCCATGCTTCCTCATCCCTCCGGCAGCCCGAGACTGCGTTCTGGTTAGTGCCCTGGAGGTGGACATTGCTTGGCTGGCACTCAAGGCTTGGTGGCTGGGGCACCCGAGACCCTGGCTGGGCTCAAAGACAGCAGCCCCGGTGTGGAAGTGGTTGGAACAACTGGGTGCTGGATGTCTGTTAACTGCTCCCATACGCCGCCTTGACATTCTTTGATGTCGAATAAGAGAAACTTCTTTAGCCGCTTTTATTTCTAATCTGGTAGTTAGCTGCAGTTGTAACTGACATACATGTTTCCTGCCCCTGGATATAACCTCCGTGGAACCTGGGACTTGTCTAGTTCTCGGCTGTATTTCTGGCGTCTGGCACCCAGTAGGTGTTTGTTGAGTGAGTAAATACACACATTCAGACACACACACATCCACACATCCAGAGCAACATGCTTTCTGCCCAGGACCTTGCTTCAGTAGGGGCCACTTGGTCAGCTACACCGAATCCTCTTCTTGATCACTGAAACCAGGAGTATAGATACTTCGGTGAACAGATGCAACTTCAATTCTAAATCTTAGCTGTAAAACTTGGCATTCAGTTGCTAGGTCTGCTCTACTTTAAGATAGGGCATTTCTGGGGCTTTGGGGTTGGGGGCCCTGTTTGAACTGGGTAACCTTTCAGAGAAAAGCTGCACCAGAATAGAATCCCGTTCTCATCTTAAATACCCATAGGCAAGTGGAATGCTTTGCTCTCCCTAATTTTGAGATGAAATGGCAGCTTAGAGACCCGGGGGTTATTTGGGTGGAGGAGAACAGCATCCAGAAAAGCCTAACATACAGATGTGTTGCCTCTGAGGGACTCCTAAGTTGCCTGCAGTAAGTAGTCTTGGAGTCAAAGTCAAAGTAACAGTGACTACACAACCTTCCAGTTCCACAACAGAGGAAGGGTGGAGGCAGAGGGAAAGGCTGCGGGCGAGGGGGCGAGTCCAGGCCCTGCCATGTGACTGGCTGGTCCTGTGGCCTGGAGCAGGTGCTTTATCCTTGCTTTCTAAACCAGGATATGTCCTTCCTACCTTGTAGGTAGTGGGGTCCCGGGAGATGAGGTCTGTGGGTGAACTGTCATGTTTATGTATAAAATCCAGCTAAGAAGAACCAAGGGGTTGTCTGACCCACCTTTCATTTTACAGATCTCAGTGCTGATGGCCAGAAAGTCAAGATTTTCCCCAAGGTCACAGGGCAAGGTAGTGGCAGAAGTGGGTCTTCCTGCCAAGCCATCCTCCTCATTGGTGGGTCGTGGTGATTTAGTTCTTACACCTCCTTTCATGGGCCTTGTATTTTTATATCATGGTTTATATCATGCTTAAAAAGTTGTTGTGTAGCAGGGAAATTCATTCGATGTTAAGGAGCTAGGGTTCAAATGCAAGTTGCTCCCAATCATTTGTGCATGCCACAGTTTGTTATGACTGTGATATGCCCAACTCTGCCCTGGACTTGGGGAACAGAGCCACGGACAAAATAGACATCCTTGCTTTCAGGGAGCTTTTCTTACGTGCATGCACACACACACACACACACACCAAATTGTATCAAGTGTTGTGGGGAAAACAGTGCAGGGAGCGATAATGAGAGGCCATGTTGTAGGAGGCTGGAGGAGTGAGGTTGCTGTGCTGAGGATGACAGTTCTCAAGGTAGAAGAAGCAGCAGATGCTGCTAACCTGGGAGTGTCCTTTGGTCTGTTCAAGGAGAAGCAAGTGGGTGGTTCCGACTGGAGCGAAGTGATTGGGACAAGAGAGAGGGGATGGGGCCGAGAAGCAGGCATGAGGAAGGGGTTGGTCATGTAGGGACTTGTGGACCATTGTAAGAACTTGCACTCAGCTTTTCAATAAACAGAAGGCAGAAATTCATCAGAAAACTGGTGCATCCTTGGCCAATGGACACTTTGTTCCCGCCCGCCATTTTCTCTGATTCTGAATTTGGACCTCCCCCCGCCAATCCCGTTAGGCTTGGGCCACAGTGAGTTTTCTACCCTCGGTGCTCTTGACCTATTACAAACGCTCTTGAAAAAGGCAAGTGAAACAAAGGCCCAGTAGCCTCTTGTTCTGAATAAGGTTGAGATAAACTTGGGAGATGTTTCTTAGCATCCAAAAACCAATTAAGCAGGTTACATGGAAGTATTTCTAGAAACAGCAGTACATTGGAAATAGACTGACAGGTGAGCAGATGGGGGAACATCAACTCAAATTTATTTCACAGCTTACAACCTAAATGAGCATTCCAAAGTCAGAACAGCTGGCCTTTTATTCTGGAAGCCATTGTCCTTTGCTTCGCTCGTCTCTCAAGAGTACAAGTGGATTATTCTCCAATGGTAGTCTGTCTGTCGGTCTTTGACTTTGCAGGGAAAATCCTTTGTATAAAACAGACTCTTGATGTAAATCAGATTTCTCTGTACTATCTGTTTCTTTCCTGGTTATGAAGTTTCTGGGTTCTGGAAATCAATGATGTTGGCCTTCTCGCTTTCATTTTCATGACTGTATTCGTTATCTATGTCACTGCTTTTATCTGATGCTGAGCAAAAGGAATTTAACCAAATCGTCAGAAAGCAAGATCTTCAGATTTGCAAGAAGAAATATTTGTGTATGTATATGTGTGTGTGTGTTTTCTTCAATTGCTATAGTGCTTCTAAAAGTCACAGCCTCCTTGGATTTCGGACTCTTAAGTTCTTCTGGAATCTTTCTGAAGTTTGAGACTGCCCCATGCAAACTTTACTTAAGTTTCAAGCAACAGGGAAGTCATGAAATTTGGAAAGGGTTATCTTTTGTCAATCATGCTCCTTTGTGGGGCGCTCTGCTGACAGAGGACAGCAGAGAAACCGTATTCCGTGGCTGAAAGGAGGGCTTGGACTACCCGGTGGGGATTTTGTTCCAGTAATTGCATCAAATTGGACCTTCTGCCACATTGCAGGGATGGCATTAATATCACTCATTAAGTCCTGCGTCTGTATGCTTCCCTCCCAATGGCGGAGTCACCGGCAGAATATATTTTCTTCCAAAGTGTTTGTTTTCATTGTTGCCCTTTAAAAATAATGAGTTCATTCTATTCCCTTGCAAGGAAAGTTACTCTAGACTGCTTTGAAATTGTATATCTTTTGTTGAGCACATTTCTGCAGTAGTTCCAAAGCTTTGTGTGCTGGCGAACCCAACCCGGCCTCTCTTAGAGCTCCTAACCTGGCTGCCTCAGACTTGATACATATAATCGTCCAGTCTATTTGACCTTTATATTGTTACCCCTGGGCAGGTAGAAGTATGCAGGTTTCAGGTGACCCTATCATGTGACCAGAGATCAAAGGTCACAGCTCCTAAATGTTCGGCTGTCAAGGTAGCCCATTCATCACCATCATTATGTAACTGACAAGCCGACAACTGAACCTGGGGATAAGATTGTTCTCAAACCCTCCACCTCCTGGGTTTACACCGCAGTGGTGGGCCAAGCAGTCTCACATATTAAGTGGTTACAAGGGCCTGTCGGGCTCCCTGAAGTGGGGGAGGGGTGCTGGGAAGGCTCATTTTGCCTGTTTAGGGTACCAAGTTGGAGGTCTGAGAGAGCTGACCTGAGTCTGCTGTCCTCTGAAATGGAGAGGATTTTAAGTCTCAGTGGGTGTCCCCCTCAGCCCCCCATGCCCCTTCAGGCATCTTTATGGCCCTTTTGTTCAGGTTAACATAGTGCACCATTTCTTCTCAAGCTGGCCTGATTCGAAGTGTCTCTGATGAAAGTTCAGACGCCGGGGCCCTCCTCTGGAGAGTCTGACTTGGGACGAGGTGCTTTTGGGAAGTGACTTATTTTATCAAGGGCCCCAGTGATCCTTTTGGAGTAGAACAGGGAGCCTGAGACTTGGAATCAGGCAGCGTTGCCAAATTCTGACATCCTTTTTATGACTGACATCGTGGGCAAGTTTAGCTGATCTTTCTCAGTTTCCATTTTGCTGACAAACATTTAAGCAGAAGATGTGTACAGCACCTGATCCTCAGTGTTGTTTACTGGCTATTTTCCATGGATTTCTTTTTTTAACTTTACTACCATTTCCTTTGGTCTGGAAGGTGCCATAGGAAGGGTGTTGGCATGTGATGGAATTCCTTTATAGTACCTCTCATCAACAGTGACAAGTAAACATCTGTGAAAAACTGGTCAGGGCCATTTCAGAGGGGTGGGGAGCATAAACTCACGTGTTTGGAAGGCGCCCTGGAGGGAGTAGTAGATGCTCGAGTGGAAGAGAAGAGGCGCGGCTCTCTTCCCTTCCTGGGACCTTGGACCCTGGATGGATGTGTGGAGATGACTTTGTGCCATTGCACGAGCAGAAGGTTCCCTGACTTTTATAAGCTGTGGGACCCTGCTCTCGTTAATGTGTGACCTCCTGGAGCTTCTGTCAGACCCGGAAGTACTTTCTCACTCCATCCTCTTCTCTATGGGGTCTCCTTGCCACAAGCCCACGTCACTCTTAGCAGTGGCTTGGAGGAAGCAGAGGCCCCGGCTCCATGAGCCAGGAGCGCGGGGTCCTTATCAAGCGGAATTTCTTCTTGGAATCTCAAGTGGAACTCAAATGTTCTTTTTCATTAAGCGCAAGTAAAAACTCTGATATTCGTGGTTATTAAAGTATGTAGAGGATTATTTTTCCAAGAAATGATGTAGGTCATGTTGGCGTTGAAGGGCAGAATTGGGAACTGTGAAAACCACGGTCTGCAGAAAAATACCCTTGTGTGTGCCGGGCGAGAGTGCAGGGACACAGGCCACTCACAGCAGCTCGGCACTGCTGGGTCCTGCCTTCCTCTCGCCAGGAGGAGGACAGCTTAGGAGACAGCGGTGCTGTCTGCACGCTGATGGGCCTTACAACATCCATGGTTGGAATGTGCCGGATGGCACGATGATTTCTTGGAAAAATGGCTGGCTATCCACGTGACTTGCTGGCTTTATCTTAGTGTGTAAAGCCTTGGAGAATATTAGGGTATTTTTCCTCCATTTTGTAAATTTAATTTTATTTATTTTTTAATTTTAGTTAATATTGACTTACAGCATTACTTGTGTTTGAGAAGTATAGCATCTCTCCCTTCAGGTGCTATTCCTACATCACACCTAGTACCACAGCCCCAGGCCACCCTCCCCCCCATAATCCTTTGTGCTCACTCACCACTTTGTAATCAAAGCAATACGGTACTGGAGTAAACACAGACACACAGACTGCTGAAATAAAATCGAGAGCCCAGGGCCTCCCTGGTGGCACAAGGTGTAAAGTCTCAGCACTATGAAGCTATTACCAGCCACTGTGGCACAAGTTCGATCCCCAGCCAGGGAGCTGACCCACATGGTGCTGCAGACTTCTCCTGCCTTACCTGCTGCTCCCCTCAGCGGTGTATTTCAGTAGATCCACCTGTTCTGCTCCCCACTCTGTCTCTGGTGAATGCTCTCACCCCCCACCTCTGGCCTACAACCCAGTTCTTGTATGCATAAATAAATAAAATAAATCTTTTTTTAAAAAAAACCAAGAGCCCAGAAATAAGCCCACACCAACATGGATCGTTAATCTACGAAGGAGCCAAAAATATACTCTGGAGCAAAAAACCTTGTCAATAAATGGGAAAACTGGACTGCAGCATGCAAAGGAATGAAACTAGAACTCTGTCTCACACCAGACACAAAAATCAACTTGGATAAAAGACTTGGATGTGAGATCCGAAACCATAAAATACATAGAAGAAAACATAGGCAAAACATTACCCGACACAGGCTTCGGAGAGACCTTTGTGGATTCATCTCCAGCAGCATGGAAAACAAAAGAGAATATAAAGTACTGGAACTACATTGAACTAAAAAGCTTCTGCACAGCAAAACAAACTGTTATCAAAACAAAACAAAACAAAACAAAAAGACACCCTACTGAATGGGAGAAAATATTTACTCACCATGCATCTGACAATGGGCTGCTATCCAAGATCTACAAAGAACTCTTACAATTCAACAAAAAAGAAAAGAGAATAACCCGACGAGAAAACGGGCAGAAGAACTAAACAGACACTTCTCCGAAGAAGATGTATCTGTGGTCAACAGACACGTGAAATAAATGCTCGTCATCACTTATGGGAAGTGCAAATCTGAGTTGCAGTGAGATGCCTGTGAAAATGGCCCCACTCAAAGAGATTGGAAAAAACAAGTGCTGGGGAGGATGTGGAGGAAAAGGAACCCCCTTACGGGGTTGGTGGGAATGTAGAGCATTCCAGCCATAGGTTCCTCATGCCTGTGTAAAACAGTATGGAGATTCTCAAAATATTATAAATGGATCTACCGGATGTTCCAGCAATTCTACCTCTAGGTATCCCCCTAAAGAAAAAAAAAGGGGGAACTCCCTGGTGGTACACATGTTAAGTCTCAGCGCTATCAAGCTATGCCAGCCACTGTGGCCTGAGTTCTTGGTTCCTGGCCAGGGAGGGGACCCACATGGCGCAGCAGACCTCTCCTGCCTTGCCCGCTGCTCCCCTCAGCAGTGTGTTTCAGTAGATCTGCCTGTTCTGCTCCCCACTCTGTCTCTGGTGGATCCTCTCACACCCCTGCACCTCTAGCCTACACTCCAGCTCTTGTGTGCATAAATAAATAAATAAAATCTTAAAAACAAAACTCAACAACATTGGGGTCCCCTGTGGACCCAGACACTGCAGCTCTCCTGGGCCCAGAGAGACCAAGCACACAGATAATATTCTGGCTCCTGCAGTGCACTCGGCCCTTGAGGGACCGTTGCCTCTGACATTGCTCTTTCCCGCCTTCCCACACTGGTCCTGGCAGTTGGGTTTGGCAGGTAAAATGGGAGGCGGCTCATCAGCCTCACTGCTGGCTGACACTGAGACTGCCTTCTGACGTGACCGAGACCCTAAGACAGGCCCTGTTCAGCATCAGCTGGGATGACTTTATAGTCATCTTGCAAATTAAAACTCTTGAAAAGATTCTGACTTGAAGAAGAGTACCTCACATGGGGTAATTTCTGGTAAATTGCTCTAGTCTTTGTCAGCGTGATTTCTTTAATTTTTATTTAAAAACACGACAAACCCCACTGGCCCAGCGTTGCCTGATCTGCTGCATTCTAAAGACAAAATCTTGTTCATGACAACATGGATGGAGCTGGAGGGGATTATGCTAAGTGAAATAAGTCAGAAGGAGAAAGACAAATGCCAGATGGTTTCGCTCATATGTGGAATATAAAGAAACAATACAAAGGGACAGGTAAAACTCAACCCAAACAAACCCTCGAAACCTGACTATAGCATTGAGGCTACCAGAAGGGGAGCAAGCAGGTGGGGAGCAAGAGCTGGGGTGCCCAGTAGACCATGGGAGCTTTGGGTGCCTTGGTGATGGAGCGGTGTGGAGACATGTCTGAAGATGTGACCCTGTACCTCTAAATCATGCAGTGGGGCCTCCCTGGTGGTGCAGTGGGTTGAGCAACACTCTGTGAAGCTATCCTTAGCCACTGCAGCATGAGTTCGATCCCCAGCCAGGGAGCTGACCCACATGGCCCGGTAGACCTCTCCTGCCTCGCCTGCCGCTCCCCTCAGCAGTGTGTTTCAGTCCATCTGCCTGTTCTGCTCCCCGCTCTGTCTCTGGTGACTCCTCTCACCACCCACACCTCTGGCCTGTACCCCAGTGCTTGTGTGCATAAGTAAATAAATCTTTAAAAAAATAATAAATCATACAGTGTTATAAACCAGTGTTACCTCCATGAAAAATAGTACACGATAAAGCCGGACCTGTATCTGGACATCTAAGAAACAGATATTGAGGAATAATTATATATTGGTGTGCTGCTTGACATATTTTAAAGGAATTTTATACTCATCATTTGATTTTTATCTCACATAATTCAGCGAAGCAGAGATAAATTAACTTCCTGTAACAGTCTAGAAACTAACGTGGAAAGATTTTTCTCAAGGTCACCCCAGGAAATAAATATAATTAATGGGTGTCCTTAAAAGACACAGAAGTAGCTTTCATTTCTACAGATCACAGACACAAGCTGTAAGGACCTCGTTGTCATTAAAGCGAAAAGCAAGTTTAATCCATTGTTTGGCTTTCTAAATAATACTCTTTCTAAAAGCTTGGAGAAAAATGTTCTGCTCCTTCTTTTTCCCTAAAATGGTTTGGAATCTCCTGAATACCTAATTTTGGAAAGAACAGCTAAGTGAGGCAGCGACATGGCGCCCAATGTTTTATGTTTTAGTCCAGAAGGAAATCCATGGCAAAGGGGGAATGTGGCAGGAACACAGCAGGGTTCCAGCACTCCCTCTCCCTCCTACCTCTAGGCTCACACTGGGGAGCACAGCCCAGAGCCCTCCTTTGAAACAGGGATCAGATCCCCAGCTCCTCCTTCTGTCTCAGGTCATTGTAAAAAGGACTCAACATCACTGGTGCCTTCAGAGTCTGGGCAACATATGAGTGGTGACAAAGTGTCATCATTTTGATCAAGAATTGGTCTCTTCTTTCAGAGTAATGCTTAGCTCTGTGGCCGGTGCTTGGTAATCCTCATCACATTCTAGGTGTTTGTACTTTATTTCTGAAGCTGGCTCATCCCAGTGAGCCTTGAGCAGAAACCATTCTAAAATCCTCCTCATGTCATCGAGAGTCATGGAAACGTTACCTGTCCTTCTTCATTTGTTGCGAAAGTTAGGGACCGAGAGGAAGACTGTGTGTGTTTTCTTAAAATCAATGGCCACCACATTACTGTAAAACCTATTGATTAAAAACACAAAGTATAATGTTAGTCATTTAGTCTGTGAAGTGATGCAATAAGGGAAGAAATTTATCCTTTGACTTTTGCATTAACCTTTTATTGACTGCTTGCAGACCCATAATTAACACACACTTTAGCTAAAGTGGTGAATTTTAGCACGGAGGCCCGTGTTACTAATGTGGCTGTAGCTCTGGCGTCAGATGTGAGTGCGGCCCTAGGGGAGCCCCTATGAGTCACACCTGTGGGGGGCGGGGGGCTCTGCGCAGTCTGCTAACAGGCCAGCCCGCGGGACACCTTCCGTTTGCTTCCTGTTACGTCACTGGCCACTTAGGGAGGACCGTTCTTAAATAGCACATGTTTTGGGGGTGATTTGTGGAATCCTTTGGCTCATGTGTCTGTGAACTGGGGAGGGAGAGAGGCGAAGTGCATTCTCTCCCGTGGTTCCTTCTGCCGTGTCTCGGGAGCTGGCGGCTTCTCTGAGTCGACCCAGGTCACCGCTGACCCACGAGGCCATGCCTGGGCTTTCCTCAGGGTGGAAGGACAGCGCTCTGCTGAGGGGACGGACTCTGGGTGTAGCCTTGGAGCTCCAGTTCGGGAACTTCTTTTAAACTTTCTTTAGAAAGATCCTAGCATGAGCTGACGGTCCCCTTATTTCATGTCAGTGACATTAGCGCCTCTTGTTTTCTGGGTAGACGTTTGTCCCAAACAGAAATTTTGGACCCAAAAAACCCAGTGTTTTCCGCTTTCTTACCGCCTGGCGTCTGTACACACTGTGTGAGCAGCAGCGTCTGGGCTTGCAGAGTGGCCGTCGGTGTCCACTCGACAGGCAGGGCCACGGCAACGGACGCCGTAAAGGCAGGGAATGAGGAAAGGTAGAGGGCACGGCCGGGCCCAGCCGGGGCTCCAGGTTACATGTGACAGCATCTTCTCCCGGTAGTGACGGTTCACGAGACTGAAAAGGTCTCCAGGGAGGCCTCAGCCCGCAGCTCGGACAGGACCGCTCAGGGCCAGCCCGGTGCCATGTGGCAGCAAAATGGCCGGCAGCCAGGGGCTCGTCCCAGTAGCTCTCAGGCCAGCAGGCAAGAAGGCCTCTCCCTCTGCTCCCACAGCAGCGCCGGTTACTCTGTCACGCTCGTCCCCTCGTCCGTGTCTCCCCGTGCCCACTCCTGTGGCGGGGCAGTGACATGAGCTGACGAGGCTCAACCAGTTGGCCCTGCCCAGCTGTCCAGGGGGTCAGTCCAGCCCACAGGAACAAAGAGGGGCTTCCCCGCAGGGAAACCAGAGCCTTCTTGGTCGAAGCGGTAGACAGACAACAAGGGGTCACTACTCCCACCTTATTTTGCCTTGTTTTGCAAGCATGTCTTATTTTGCAAGCACGCCTGTGCGCGCTAAGAGACAGTCCAGCTGTATTTCCTGTAAACGACAAATCTCATGAAGCAACCACATTCTAGAAAGCGCAGAGGCCCGTTCACTAATTCTGGGTCTGCAGGAACGACTGCTGGAACAACTTTCTGAAGCTGAACATGTTCTCCTGTTGCTGGAAAGTTCTAGCATCCAGAGGCGTGAACCTCAGCATCCCGGAATGCACCTGCTGATGGGATGCAGGCACAGGCCCATTAAATTCAAGTCAGAAACAGCACCTGTGTCTCCAGAGCTTCCCCTAGAGGAGCCGGTGACAGGCGCCCACTCAGTCTGGGTCAAAGGCAGTATGGGTGCCTCAGATAGCAACTCGGCAAGGCTCGTCACTCACACTCAAGTAAGAGCGGAGGATACTAATGCTGCGAAAGTGACTGAGTGCTCCCTGTGTGCCAGGCAGTGTTCTAGGCTCTTCCACTCATTTCCTTGTCACAAGAGCTCCGCCCATGAAGGGCTGTTACCAGCTCCATCATCATTCCCACCTGACAGACGAGAAGGTGAAGTTCTTTGAGGTGAATCAACGGCCTGAGACGCCAAGCCCCAGCGAGCAGCAGCCCCTGCTGTCCAGAGACACACCCGGACTCTCCTCTTCAAGCTCCCGACCTCCCCACCTGAGGAAATTGAGATCAGAGTGGGCAGAAAGGGAGATATGGACGAGACACCACAACCCAAAGCTGGATAGGCCTCAAGAACCCGCCATCCTTCCTCTTTCATCTCCGCAGTCTGGCGCGGTGCCGACGCAAAGTGTCATTGGAGCTGGGGGTGCCTGTCCTTTCCACAGGTAAACCCGTCACCTCCAGCAGCGAGCCCTCTGCAGGACCCAGTGACGGCCCTCTGGAGATGGGCCAGGAATACTGGGCATAACAGAAAGAGTTTTAAAGCCCTTAAAGCATCTGAGTGACTTCCCTGAAGAGACCCAGCTGAGGGCTCAGCCCCAGCCCCGAGGAGGCGCTGGACAGACGCAGGCCCGAGCCTAGGGGGAGACCACCAGGTGCCAGCCACTCCCACCGGCTGTCCTGTGACGAGAACAGCTTTACCCCAAAGAGAAGCCGGTGGGCCCGGGAAGCTTGTGTGAAACAGCAGCAGCAAACCTTGCAGCTGGTTTTCCTATTTTTAATACTTTCCCAAAATGAGGGGGCAAAGCCCGCTTGACAGGTGAAAAAGCATCTCTATTGACTTTTTACGAACCTCATGATATTCTAGGTGGATCGACACTTATCACAGCTCTTTAATCTGCCAGCCGGGGTAACGTGTGCATAGATAATTTATCCGCTGTGGGACCGGAATGCTCAATTTGTAATAACTTTCCCTACCTGGCGAATTGAGCTCACTCTGTGCTTCCAAGAGCAAGAGACAGCACAATTGAAAAAAGCTTTGCAGCGTTCCTTTGTAATTAGTCGCCACTGCCCTTGAATGTTAATTCCTCCACCCCTTTCATGTGATTTAGAGACTGTCCCCAGAACCTGAGATCCACCCTCAGAACTGCAGCACCGCATGGCAGCGTCGCAAACACCTATTATTAAGCAGTCTGAAGAACACACCCTCTGCTCGTCAGCGCTGCGTGGGGCTTATCAGTGCAAACAGTTTAATATTTATGCTAAGAGGATTGTCAAAAGCAGCTTCTGTTGCTTTAATTCTTGTTTTAAATAAATAATGAGAACATTTAAACACATTACTCTTCTTGGGGCCCTGAGGTCAGCTAATCTTATTATTTATGAAGTGATGTGCTACATAACAGTACTTAGTGCATGTTAACAGACGCTATTATCAGGGCCTGATGCGGAGAGCCGAAGATATATTGGAATGTTATGTGTAATGTACGGTGGATTGAGTGCCGAGGATGCCGGTATGGCAATTAACCACACGAGAAAATAGGTGTAAAGTTGAAGTATGTTTTCCCGTGGGGATCCCCTCACCATTAATAATTCCCCAGAGAAGAAGATGTCTTTTCGTGAGGAGCCTTCTGTGCCATCAGGCTTGGAAACCGGGCCGCGAGCTTCCAGTTTTTCAAGCTCTTTACCGTTAGCATCACGCAGCAGATGAATAGTGGGGTGACCACTTTTCAGTTGATTTAGAGAGGAATGCAGAAAGGTGGGGGTGGAGAAAGACTCACACAACTCCGAAGTAATTTGGGGGGAGCATATCTCTGCACTCCCAGGAGAGCAGAGAAATTATCCGTTCCTTATTGCCATCATGTTTCCGCTCTCTGTTCGTCTCTTTTTTTCACACAAGTAAGGCTAATGCCCCTGAGTGTTCCCAGACCAATTTTAAAT
The DNA here is from genome assembly GCA_019455555.1 of Galemys pyrenaicus. Classification (NCBI taxonomy): domain Eukaryota; kingdom Metazoa; phylum Chordata; class Mammalia; order Eulipotyphla; family Talpidae; genus Galemys; species Galemys pyrenaicus. The sequence goes on from JAGFMF010012032.1 coordinate 3,876,964, forward strand.
CAGCTGGTCTCTCTCAGAGGTAGACACCTGCCAAGGTGTGCTGGGAGTGCCCCAACTCTTCCCGACCAGGAGATCATTTAGTTGTCTATGATAATTAATTTCCCTACTATTGATGAATAATCCATTTAATAAAAACCGTGATTTAAGTGTTTTCCTTAGGGAGTAACTCTTGCTAGCCTCTTAATTTAATTTTGTGGAAGTTTTCTCCACCTCTTCATCAGTGGAAATGATTATTAACCTCTATTTGCATATATCCTTCTAAACCGGGCTCTGCTTGGAGCGCCTGTTCCAGAGCACAACCGGCTGGACCCCTTGCCAGTCTCCAGGATGTCCAAAGCCAGTCCTGGTTTGTAATACTGTCTAATCTGTTCCCGGATGTTTTAATGCAGTAAATTCAATTTAATCTTTCCCAGTCATCTAGTAACACATTGCAGTCCCACAAACATTTAAATCTGATCATCGCTTAATCACACACTTTAAATAACAGTTGAGATCAAGAAAAAAAAATAGCTCACCATTTTAGAGGCAGAGAAACTGAATTTCCCTGTGATTGACTTCCATGAAGCCACCGGAGATAAGACAGATCTGGGAATTGAAAATTAAAAAAGCTGCAGCGCCATAAAGAACATTCTTCCTTCCTGCCGACTACGGCTTTCTGCCTCGGGCCTCTTCCTTGCATGCGGTCCCCACACCAGAGAGAACTGTCCATGAAGCACTTGGCAGTGTTGCTTCAAGCTGCCCGTGGACTGGGGGCATCCAGGAAGTCCCTCCTGTGAACTGATTGCCTATTCTTACTCTTCCAGGTGCCAGTCCCGAATTGCCCGAACTTTACCTGCGGACCAGAAGCCGGAGTGTCGGCCATATTGGGACAAGGAGGACCTTTCGATGCCTTTGCCGTTCGATCTCACAGATGTCATTTCTGACCTCAAAGGTCTGCTTCTGGAGGCAAAACCATAGGAGGAACGCACGTTTTAGATGGAGAGGAAAACATGTTTTGGCTTCTCACCCCCTTCCTCATGGGCAAGCCTGTGGTAGACTTAGCTTTGGGATTGTAGAACCTGGGACCCCATTGAGAACAGTCATGGGATGGAGCCCATGAAAGTTAAAATGCTTTTAAATGACACAGTATCATCAAGAACCTTCCCCCCAAAACTATCCCTCCTTGGAGTTTTGATGGGAGCTGTTCGGCTCCCAAGGGCTGAGCCTGGCCTGTGCCGTTGCCCCACCTGCCTTCCTCTTCCTAAGTTTCCTGAGACGCTCACGTCCTGGGGGACAACAGAACTTAGAAATGCTCACCCCAGTCCCTCCTCATCACCATACCCCTCAGAGGCCATGAGGGCAGGTATGGTGCTGCCAGCCAAACGCAGCTCCTTTGATTTCAGCACAGCTCTCACTGTAGTTAGGATTCAGGCTCTCAGCTGCACTCGCCTCCTGTGACTGTTGTGTAGATGGCGCAGGCACCAACGTTGCCATCATTTAGGAAGCCCTGTCGGGGTACTTCCCAAACTGTCTGAGAGCAGGAGCCATCTCTGTGGCCACCATGCCCAGAGGAGGAGACAGTGTCTTTTCAAAGAGGAGACTCTCGCTGCTCTGTGATTCCTGCACTCATGCATAATGGCAGATGGAACTGAGGCCCGAAGAACCCCAGCGCCCCATCCTGGGGGCACTAGAGTGTCAGAGAAGAGGGAGAGGGAAGAAAGCGCTCTGGTTAAGGAATGCCTCCACCAAACCACTCACTAGCGATGTGGCCTTTGGCGTGTCGCTGTGCCTCTGTTTCCCCACCTGTGTAACGGGGATACTAACAGCATCAACTCACCAGGTGAAGCTTAAATGAAGTCACGTAGCCCAGGCTCACAGCCCCTGCTGAGGCTGAGCAGCGCCGTCCCACCCCTCGGTGAGCTCATCTCTCTGGCCTCGTGCTGGTTTTGTCTGGTGATGCCGGCCGCGCAACGGGGCCTCCCTGGCCTTGGGTGCCCCCAGCAGCCACCCAGCCTGTCGCTTTCTCTAGTCTGCGTCCCTGTAGTTTGGAAACAGAAGCGTTTCCTCCCTGTTGAGAATCAGGCTCTCTCCTGCCTGGGAACCTCACTGGCTGGAGGCCACGTTCGTCCTCACGGAGCTCGCCCCACAGAGGGCTGCCCCCAGAGGCCAGGCTCATGGTCTGGAGACCTCAGTCCCTCACACCTTGAGCTTGGTTTCCTCGTCAGGAAGCGCGGCCTCGCAGGGAGCTTGGAGAATAGGGGCAGCCACGTCGGCGAGGGGTATGTGGCCCCTGAGGCCCGGGGGCAGCGCAGGGCTGTCTGGCCTGGGTTTGTCTTGCCCCATATTTCTGCTTTGTTACATTTAGGTGCCAGTCTTTAAAAACCGGGAGCTCTCCTGTCAAAGTGTGTGTGTTCTCTTTGAAGGCAGAGCCTGTGGCGGCCTCGGCCTCCGTCCGGCGTGGCCTCGAGCCCATCCGTGTCTCCATAGGGAGCGGCCGCCTCCCCCGGCCCTGCTGCTCCCCGTTTCCACATGTTGTGACCCTGACCTTCACCCCTCACGTCCATGCTCCGCAGACCTGCTTGCCTGCACCCCGTCGTGGAAATAAACAGTCCTTCGCGTTTACCCACTTGGTATGTCACTGTTGCGCTATATTCCTGGACCACCTGTACGAATACATTATGTGCAGCGTAAAATATTGATGAAAATATTAAAAGGATGAATGAGAAACCCACAGAGGTTCTGCTGTGTTGCCACACCTGCCGGCGGGTGGGCTGCTTCCTTGGCTGGGGGGCCACGCGCAGGAATCCTCCGGGTGGGCAGAGCTGTGCGAGAAGCTGCCCCTGAGCGACGGACAGGCATGACGGCGTCGCCTCCAGGCATGCTCCTGTGGGCACGGCTGAGGGGTGCACTTGCTCTCGGAGGGGGGGCTCAGGTGGGAAGAAGGAGGGGGCGCTGGAGACAGGGAGCAGTGGGGTGTGGGGGCATCGGAGGGTCAGCTCAGCCCCGTAGGCTGAGGGATGGTGCTTCTCCCGGAACCAGCAGGCGGCCGGCTGGAATGCGGCCCAGCACCGCCCTCCCCTGTGCTGGGGTCCTCGCCCCCGGTGCACTCCGATCATCCCTTCGCACTGAGATGCATGTGACCTTGCTGCCCACACGCCCCGTGCCCCCAGCTCAGTGTGGTGAGCCTCGGGCACCAGGGGACAGCTCCCTGCCTCCAGGGGCTTCGTGCTGGCCCCAGTGCCACCGGCGGTGTAGTGAGCAGAACAAGCAACTCGCTGTAGCAGGACACAGGGCAAACCAGTCAGTGAATAGCAGGAGCCAGGAAGGAGCCCCGCGGCGGCAGGGCAAGGAGCGGGCTGGGATCCCTAGGGGGTGCCTTAGAGGACGAGGTCAGGGGCAGGAGGGGAGGGCGGGGCTGGTCAAGGTGCCGACTCCAGATAGTGCTGCACAGGGCCTCGTGGAGGAAGAGGGACGGGTGGCTGTGGCTGAGAAATAAGAAGATGGGGTGGGGGCGGCTAGAGGAGCTTGCATTGGGGTTTATTTCAAGCACCCAAGGAGCGCAGAAGGGAGCGGGTGGGTACTTGATAGGGTGACGTCCTCACAGTTCTAGGTGACTGCCCAGCCTGGAGGGTGTCCGAGAGCAGGTGGTACAACGCAAAGACACACCCCAGGAGGAGATCTCAAGAGGGGGCGCGGTCCTGCTAGCCCCCCTACACCCCCCCCCCGGCTTTCAGCAGCACCCACCAAGCTGCTGGCACCCACCCCCCGCAGCCTGCAGCACAGAGCATAGACGGGAGAAGGCAGGTCGTGGTGTCGCCTGTGATTCAATTTTAGTAATAAGCGGCTAAACCCATGGCCAGCTGGAGGCAGGGGGCCCGGAGTGAGGTTCCACAGACCCTCGTTAGCGCAAACCCCACATTCAGGGTTGGTCGTGTTTTGAGGGAAGGATTTTCGAATGCAACTTGCCCCCCCTGTTCTAGTTAAGGCTGATTTTACCACTGGGCAAACTGCATACATTTGGACCCGTGCCACAGTAAACACTGTTTATTTTGGAGATCTGTCAGAGGCGAGCGTGTGGAGGACAGGGGGATTCTTATTTGAAAAGGCAATTCTCATCCAAACAGATCGAGAGGGAGAGGAAGGGCACGGATTAAAAGGCGCTGAAGTGGTAATGCCGTTTATCCAGTTTGCCTTTGTTACTTTGTGATTAAATGGTATTTTTAATTAAGTTTCATTGGGAGCCATAGGTATCGTGCTGGTGAAATCAATTTGACAACCATAAAGGGAGCGGGAGGGCGGAGTGTTGTGATGATTGCGGCTGCGGGGCGGGCAGGGCAGCTTTCTGGGGCTGCGGCATAAGGGGAGAGGCAGGAAGCGCCCCAAGGCCTCTCTGGAGGACACGGACCCTGGGAGGTGAGGGCAGGCTTCAGAGCTATCAGAAGAAGGGACACACACCTGGCTTTTGCCCTTGCCCGAGCCGCCCGACAGTGCCCAAGCGGGCGGGAACCCCAGAAAGTGTCTGTTTTTTGTTTCTCTTATGAGCAAGGAGAAATTGCGAGCACCCCACACCCCATGCTGCCCCTGGCTCCCGAGCCGCACCCCCACATTCTCAGGGGACCATTTTGATCCCTGTTCCCCCAGTGTCCTACACGGGCCTCCTCAGAGTCCTGGCCACCCTGCCACTCTGCTGGCGCCCGCCCCAGCCCACGGGCCGGGCGCTGCCCCTCCCGCCGGCATAGGCACATCTGGCTGCGGACTTGAGAGAACCCCAGTCCTGTGTGACCTCAAGCCTCCCCGCCCTCGCCAGCCTTTGTCTCCTTGCCCGCAGAACGAGCCCATCAGTCATGTGTCAGCTGCTGCGTCCTTCGCCGCTGTGCACCCAGCCAGTCCCGGGGTCCCTGCCGCTCACAGGTGTGCGGTGAGGCGGTGGCTGAGGATCAGCATCCAGGTGTCTGGGGGACCCCCCCAGCCACCTCTGCGCCGGTGGATGCCCAGCCTTGTCGTGGGACCACCCCATCATGGACATCCTGGGCCCCAGAATAAGATGCCAGCAGCCTGCACAGCCCCATCTGCTCCCCCCACCCCCCCGGCTTCCATTTTTTCCCGGGCAGATGGCGCGGAACTTTTTCTAAATGAAATACTATGAAAAATGATGCTTCGGTTCTCTTCTCCCATTACGGCTGTGGGATTAGGTCACCCATCGCCATTTTAGATTTGCTTAAAAAATTCTTGCCATCACCCTCTAATGGATGATCTGTGTACAACAATTGTTTATTGACTGACTGTCTCAGCGGCGGGGTCAGTGTATTTCAAGGGGAGGGAAGCATTAATTAACTCCCAGCATTAGATTCAGTGGTTCTTTTCTGATGCTGCAGTTCATGACTTTGCCTGCATCTACTTTTCATCAGTCCTGAAAGAATCGAGGGGGAAATAGTTCCCGTGCACACGTGTGTCAGGCTAAATGGATCACAGCAGATAGAGATCTGGTTGCCTGTCTGCACTCGCCTTCAGACAAGATTCATCAGTTTACAAAAGTCACTGCCTAAACATGGCACCAATACAAATGAAGGGCTTCGAGCGCGGCGCTTCCCCTTGTGTCTCATCTGGTAAGTGCAGTTGGCTCCTGCTGAGTGGTGGGGTGCACTGGCCGAGGCTGCCCCCCAGCAATGGGGACAAAAGGGGCAGGACCGCTCTTGGGGGCGGGGGCGGGCAGGAGAGCACAGAGGTTGTGCCGTCCAGCTAGTGGCCGTCCGGGAAGTCCGCGGGGTGTCAGATGTGAAATGCGGACCACAGGTGAGGGCTCCTGGTGGTGCCAGCTCCAGAGACCCTGCTGCTGCGGCCGCCCCGGGACCAGGAGGCGACTCAGGCCCCCCACGGGAGAGCTCCACGTGGGCTGCGGGCAGACCCCTGTTGGGGAAGGACCCGTGAGCGCTCACTTGGGGAGCAGACCCCCAGAAGGAGGAGCACTGTGGTTCCTTCATGAAGGCGGTTTGATCCGTGGGTAGCAGAAGAGTTTGCATCTGGTTACGGCTGGCCAGGCCCGATCTGTCCGCCCAGGAGCCACACGGCTGCCTTTCGAGGGCCCAGGGTGCACCCCCAGCCGGGCCGAGGTGGCGCTCGCCCAAGAAGCCTCGAGGAGGGGCCTGCACACCCTTCAGCGCCCGGGCCTTGCCCAAAAGACCACCCCGGTGGGTGCTCAGAACTCGGTAGGACGATCATGGAGCGGGCCACGCCAAGGCAGCGGGCCCTTTCATTTCTTCATGCGGCCGCCGCCCCAGTGGAAAACCCCGGTTTTCCTTAGGGGAGTCTGTTTTGCACTCTGGAGCGAGCCCAGCAAACTCCCCCACCCCGGGGCCCTGAAAAGCCGAACTGGGTTCTCAGAGCAGCTAAGGCGACCGCCCCTGACTCATCCACGCAGAAAACCGGACCCCTGCCCCACCCCCCGCCGCCCCCACTCTCAGACAGGCTTTGCAGTTGATTACGGCTTGATTAGAGCCGGGAGACGCGAGCCAGGTATATAGGGTTCCCGTGGCCTCCCGCCCGCTCTGCCCAGGGTCAGGCTGGGCCCTCTCAGCAAACATGCGAACAATCAAGCCTGTTTACCACGGACGTTTAGTTTTCGTCTCTCAAAATCAAAACAGAGTTTAGTAGGCAGCGTGTTTCATGCATGCCCTTGATCAATGCGAGGTTCTGTCAGAAGCCATTAGGGTCCCATTAGCCTGGATGCGTTCAAAGCGAAGCTATTGGATCATCGGAGGGCCGCGGTGATTGTTTTTAATATACTGTACATTGATTTCTCCCCGTGAGCAGCAACACAAGTTTGAGGCTAACTCTGTGTGACTCGGCCTTCGTCTGCTGTCTCCAGGCCGCTGCGGAAAGCATGGTTTCAGTGGGGGCCAAATGTCGTGCGGGTGTTTAAAGAGACGCAGACCCTGGTGATGGCGCAAGGTTTAGGCCGGCCGGCCGGCCGTGCAGGTTTCCCGCGTCCGCTCTCGCTCCCATTTCTTTGTGCCCATTAAGTGAGCAGAACAGGAGCAGCCTCTCTGCCAAGGGCCTCGAGTGAAAGGCGGTGGGGGAAATTTTTCTGCAAGCGTGAAGCCCAGCTGAGGCCAAAATGGAAGTGGATTTGACAGCCAGTGGCCAGCGAAACGCTGAGCCAGCGAAACGCTGAACCAGATCCCTGCCGGGCTCTCCTCCTCGGGCCTCCTTGCTGGGACGGCGGCGTCTTCAGCCCAGGGTGCTCCGGAAGAGCCTGAAGAGGGCTGGCTAAGGCTGAGTCCTCCTGCGGCTGCCATGCTGGCGTCCCTGGGGAAGTGTTCACTCTTCTCGGCCTGAGCCCAAATGGATCTTTCTAGCAAACCCTCATCGATGCCTCCCTAAGGGCCAGACCCTGTGCTAGGGACACACTCCCCTGTCCACAGCGTCCATTTCTTTTGTTTATTTTTCAAAGATTTTTTTTTTTTTTTACTTATGCACACAAGAGGTGGGTGCAGTCGGAGGTGTGGGGGCTGAGAGGACTCACTAGAGACACAGCAGGGAGCAGAACAGGCAGATCCACTGAAAACACACTGCTGAGGGGAGCAGCGGGCGAGGCAGGAGAGGTCTGCTGCGCCCTGTGGGTCCCCTCCCTGGCTGGGGATCGAACTCACACTGCTGTGCTGCGGATGCTTCACAGTGCGGTGCTTAACCCCTTGCGCCATCAGGGAGGCCCTGACATCCAGTTCTTGACCAGCATTTCTGCTCACCGCCCCTTGCTTGCTTTTTTAATGCAGAGCCTGGGACAAAGAGTCTTCGGTCAGAGATGCCAGTTACCACTTTGGCAAAGGCGTGACCCCCACAGAGAAGTTTGTGTCCCACCCATTATCCAGATGAGACCATTAAAGCCCAGCTGGAGAAATGAAGTCATCGAAGGTGAAATAGAGAAATTGTGTTTCAAGTTTCTGGCGCATATTGAGATTTGGGAAGACTAGAACATTCTTGAACCCACCTCCCTGTGAAACTAAAATAAGTTGAACAGGAAGGCGATCCCAGATCTTTGAAAAGAACAAGAATGGCGCATCTCTCCAATCCCAGCCTCCAGCGGGGACATTTTGTTCATCTACAAAGCAGTTTCTGTGCCATTCCTTTTTTTCCCCTTGGGCTGCAAAGCTCCTCCAGATTGGAAGCCACTGGGATGGATGGTGCAGGATAGTGAAACCAGAGAGGCCAGGATTCAACACGAGCAGGTCAAGCGAAGTCCCAGCAATGCCATCTGGAGCAGGATCCCAGCCACAGCCAAGTCTGGCGTGGCGCCTGTGTCTATAGAGTAAGGTTGTGCCGGCACACGGCCACGCCCGCCTGCCCCCTGTGGCTCCCGTGGCGCTCCCACCGCCAAGTGCAGGGGTGCGGCACAGACCACCGGCCCGGGGCCCGAAGAGTGTGCTAGGCTGGCTCAGAGGCTGTCTGCAGCGCCTGCCAACGTCCATGTCGTGTGGTCGACGCTGAGACTGCTATGTGGCGTCCCTCGCCACCTGCATCTGAAGGCGGACACCTCATCGTGGCTTCCTCGCCCAAGTGCCCCGCCAACCGCTCTCCAGCTGGACGTGGAAGGAACAGCCCAGAGTGTCGCGATGAATGGGTGACACAGGAGACACAGCCCACAGCTTTGAGGTTCAGGCCTCGAGTCTCAGCAGAGGCAGGTCTGCAGGGGAGCGAGCCGCAATCTGGTTTCCCTGGAGAGCAGTGGCACAGACAGGCCGGGCAGCTTTTCTGAGTGCTGCTGAGCGCTTGCTCTCCAGACGGTGTGAAGACACCCCAAGGCCTCACCGGACAGGCGGCGCTCTCCGTCCTTTTTGTTGATGCATGTGCTTGTCTGGGGCTTTTCACTTCCAGAGCTGACTAATGTGTCGTACAAAGGGTCTGTAAAAGATGCTGCTGTTTGTCCTGTGGTCCACTGATGCCCCAGAAGCCTCTGGTTCTTGGAGCTCCTGCTAAGGGACTCCAAATCGTGCATCTGGGTACAGATGTCACAAATGTAACCAAGTCGGCACGTGAGACTCGCTGTCCATTCATTCCTTCTCCTGCTGGGGAGTGCTGGCCTTTCACCTCCATAGCCCTCAGCACCCTCCCTCTGCTCTGCCACCCGCAGGCTCCAGGAGCCTCTTGTCACCTGAAACCTTGAGTCCCCTGTAAATCCTTCCCCATGCATCCTTTCCCTTTATTCTGGAGCTGGAACTTTTACAGATGCCATTTCCCTTTGCAACTTCGGTGCCCACAGAGGGTTACAAAATACTAAAAATGCAGAACTCAAGGGTCTGTGGGTGTCTCCACCGTACTAAGAAAATCTCTTCAAATCATTGAAAAGTTATTAGCTGTCCATCCAGCCAGCTTGTAGCTGACACATAGTAGGTTCTCAATAAACATCGATTCCCTGCCCTCTACTAGCGTAAAATGAATCTGTCATCACCAGCTCCTGCTTCAAAGCCTACTCTGGGGGTCCCTTCCCTAAGGATTTTCTGGACACAGTTTACAAGGGTGTTTAAAATCTCCCCCCCACCCCGGGGCCTCCTTGGTGCTACAAGGGGTTAAGCACTGCACCATGAAGATCTGCAGCCACAGCAGTGTGAGTTTGATCCCCAGCCAGGGAGGGGACCCACATGGCACAGCAGACCTCTCCTGTCTCCCCGCTGCTTCCCTCAGCTGAGTATTTCAGTCTATCCGCCTGTTCTGCTCCCCACTCTGTCTCTGGTGGATCCTCTCACCCTCCATGCCTCTGGCCTGTACCCCAGCTCTTGTGTGCATAAATAAATTTCTTAAAAATCTTAAAAAAGAGAGAGAGAGACTTCATGTTGGGTCAGATAGCATCGCTGGGGGGATGGGGGGGGGCTGACTTTCCTAGGCATCCTCGCACTGGGGGTGGAAAACGCTTTCCTTAATTTATGATTCTTGCTGTTATGTTTAGAAACTTTTCCTTGTCTTCTCTCCCGCTTCTCTTTCACGCTTGCGGGGGGATTTCTTTGGAGAATATTAAAGACAACAATAATGAAAAACCTTGACCGTGACTCGGTCTTTGAAAACCAACATCAAGGTGAATGTCCAGTGGACGTCTGGGGCCTGGCCGGGCTCCCACGGGCAGTCTGCATTTAAACAAGTTGTGACTTTGATTTAAGCATTTGACTTGATGGGTCATATATCCAAAGCAGGAGATGATGTATATGTTGTTTCCATCAGGAATACCAAGTTCGGTGTGTGATGTGTTTATTTCTCCAAGTGGTTATGTATTTAATAAATAATGTGTTTCAGTGGGTATTATTTTCATTTCAGTGTTTAATACCTCCACAATATGTCTCAGATTCAGGGTTGAATGGCACCTCATAAATTATGAGCTGTTATTAGCTGCTTTCTCGTTGCATCTTAATTATTAGACTGAAAAGAGAGGGCAGACTTTTATAAGCATTCATATTTTCTGTTTACAAGGCTTTTACTGACGTCTAATAAATTTAATTACCTCTAATAAGAAGAGGAAATGAAGTTCTATTTAGCAAATTCATAGCTTTGAAATGCATCTTGTAGCTTTACGAGCGCAGCAAGCTCCAGGAAGGTGAAAGCCATTTAAGGAGCTGTTGCTCGGTTCAACTAACTGCAAAACTGTTAAATTATTTTTGTTTCCATTTTATTGCTTAACCTCCAGGGTAAACTTCAGGCTCCCTGCTAAAGCAGCCACTCAGGAACTTTAAACTTTACATGTTTTACGCCACAGGGCCCAAGCAGGCTCCTGTATTAAAGGTACATTTTTCAAACATAATTTTAAATTTGGAAATTGATTGTGTCCTGACCTACTTATTTCCAAGAGCTGTTCACTCCCGACTCCTTTGTTTTGCTCATATCATAAAGCTATTGTTCTTTCGAGAGGGCTTCCAGCTGGCTGGGTTGGGGGTGGGGACCGTGTAGCTGAGAAGAGCTCCTTCTGCCCCCACCACCACCACCTGAATGAAACCCACAGTCAGTTGGTCACACGCTGCAGAGAAGACCTGTGTGATCACAGATAAAGCACCTCGTCAGCGGGCGGGGGTGTGGACGGCCCTTTTGGCTTACACAGACTGTGTTTGGGGGTTGAGGGATCCTGTTAAATAGCTAAAGACTTAATTTAATGGGTGTCATAGTTGATTTGGATTTATGGTTGGTATCTCCCCAGATAACACTTGGTAAGCATGCATCGTAGTAAGTGCATGCACAGACCCTTGGAGAAACCGTACTAGCTAGCGATCGCCCTGGCTGTTCTTGGCCTTTCTTCGAAACCCACAGTCAATCCGGGTGTTAATAGGCAGGCCTGTGCAGTGAACTAGAGTCTAGAGCAGTTCTTGGGTCTGGTGTCCTCTCTTCCTGTGACTTGGCCGTACTGCTTGGGGCCCGTCCTCAGCAACCCCCCACCTTGGTCCTCACTGTACTCCTGTTTCCCTGTCTGATGAGTGCACCTCATAACTGCCCTTCCTCCGCTGGCCAGCTCCTTACCCTGCCTCGGGGCATTTCCCCTGGGACATGTGGCAGCTGCCTCCAGGCCTAACCCTTCTAGTCTGTGACCCACAGCAGCACCCAGTGCTAGCTTTCTCTAAAAGAGTCAGTATTTCAGGTCTCCAGCACCCCTCTAACTGCAGCTCCCACCTCTGAACCCAAATGCTTCTCTCCACTCCAGCCCCACCAAGTCTCTGGTTCCATTCAAACAGTGCTTCTTGTTTTCCAAATACATGTGGCCCTTTCAGGGAGCTAAAGAGTTTTCTGGTGCCATTGCCAGAGCAGTTTCGGTAAAAAGAGTGGAGCCAAGACTTGGTTGCAATGGATTTAAGACTGAGGACAGAATAGGCAGCTGTTTACTGCTTCAAATGATCTGTATCTGAAAGGCAGAGAAGAGAAGGCCAAGGAAAGGTATTTTTGAGCAGATCTTATGTTGTATGTTCATATTCTCTGTCATAAAAAGAGATATATATCCATCCTATTTTTATTGGTTTGTGAGAACTCTTTGTATATTTTGGATATTATTCATCTCTTCCACATGTGTGTCAAAATATAGTCTTCTATTATTTGTTTTTAAATATTATTTATGGCATCTCTTATTCCATATGGAGTATGTTATACATACATTTAGATTTTTAATGTAGTCAAATCTGTTAATATTTTCCTTTATGGTTTCTTGTTGTTTTGTCCTATACTCTCCCCATCACAAATTACTCTGTTTGCTTCTAGCGCCTTCTGTTTTGGTTTGCTTTACGTTTTAATTTTCAAGTCTAATTCGTCTCGCATTTGTGTTGACACGTGGTATAAGAGAAGGTCTGGTTCTCTCTCCCCTGGCCACACCAGTGTTTGTTTCTAGCTGCCTTATCGCCAGTCAGTGGACAGGCAGTGTGTCCCACATTGCTTTGAAAGTTCATCTTTGTAATCTTCGAAATCCTAATTCTAAGTCTGAGGGTTCTGGTTGGCCAGACCTGTCAGGCCATCTTCAAATGTGACACCCACTGACTCAAAAGTACTCCAGCATGACACCCACAGGGGCTCGTGCTCCCAAGCAGGTGCCTTTGGACCTGGACCCCGGAGCTGCTGCTCCCTGTCACGCTGGGACGTGCGGTGAAACTGAGGCTGCGAAGGTTAGCGCCTGCCCAGCTCCGGCCCAGCTCTGGTCATCTCTTTGGTCTTGGAGAAAAACCACATTAAGAGATAGATGCAGATGTTGACGTCTCCTCTGTGGACTCTCAAACCTTCTGTTGACCTCATGGGTTCGGGCAAGGTTAACGATGCTCCTCCGTGGAGAGCAGGCTCCGGCCCTGCCCCTCTTGACCCTGGAGTTCAGTTCTGGTCCAGATGACTCAGGGGCGCGCCCCTGCCCTGCTCTGCAGGCAGGTGGTCTCAGCCTCAGTCCTCATCTCTGCGACTGACCAGTTCTAGCTCTTGCCCTCTGACAGGCTCCTGACTTCTGACAGAATCTGGCTCTGGGTTGTGCTGGGACTCACGATAGAATTATTTGAGACCCCACAGCATCTTCCCTGGCTCTGGCAAGAGGGACCCAACAGGCCTCCTTGGCAGATCTTGGCAATCCAGAACATGGGGGTTCCTCAGGCCTCCTCGGGGAGGTCCTCTCACTCTCCTCCTCTGACCAGGACCGGAAGTCTCATACCTGGGGTTTGAAGTCAGTCCATCGCTGTCGGCCATCTCTGCCTTGGGTGCCCTCCCGCCTGGCCCCCCTCTGCCCGCTCCTAGCCAACAACCCAGACTTCTGGTTGGTGTTGGAATCCATGAAGGAAACCTGCCAAGCAGGATACTGTGGCATTTCACAAGTGAGGCCTCTGAGTCCACGCCTGTGGCTTGGCAGTGGCCGCGCTATTGAGTAGACCTTAGTGGAAGGGTCGGATTTCTGGAGAAGGCTCTTTAGGCGGAGACAGAAGGTATGATGAATCTACCGCCTAATGAGATGGCTCTGCCCACTCCCAGCCTCACGGCCGCATCCCGGGATGGATCAGGCAATTGATAAGCGAGAGATGAAACACCCTGCCCCCTTCTCATTTATTAGGACTTAGAGAAAATGAATCTAGTTTGGAGCTCTCTGGGGTCGACACCCGGCTCGATTCCTTTCTGGCAGGGAGGTGGAGGGCCTGGAGAGGTGAGCATCCTCTCCCCGAAGGAGCTGTTCGCCAGCGAGCCAGCGGCCCAGGCAGGGAAGGGGGCCCACAGCATTAGGGAATGAAGTTTGCCGTCTGACCCCACTGGCCGTGAAGGTTAAGGAGCCGGTGACAACTGATGATTTCTCAAGGGCGTTTTGTTTGCAGATGGCTTTCTAGTGATTTAGGCAGGTCGTTAGCAGATCGATACTTCTCTCAGGAGGCTCTGAAATCCCTGGCTGCCTGATAGTGGAGCCTCGGCAGTTATTAGCGTGTGTACCAGACCGCGGGGCGCCTCCGCCGTGGTAGCGCCTCTGAGGGCCTACTGTGTGCCGCGCGGAGCACGAGATGCTCTGAGAGCTGGTGTTACTCACTTGCATCCTTGTGTCGTCGGGTCACCGGAGACGCAGGGCGTTAGGTATCTCAGCCCCAGTCATACAGCCCAGCAGCGAGTGGCGTGGGAGCTCTGCCTGTGAGCTTAGACAGCGCACTCCGCCTTTTTGAGGTCCTCAGGTTCCTCATCTGCTAAATGAGGCAACAGAGCTCAGTGCGTGTGCCCGGCACACAGTCGGTCTCCATGAGTGACAGCCGGCGGGGCAGCCTGGCCGGCCACAGAACCCATGGTCTCTGAGGAGGTGACGTTTGCATCAACTCCTTGCCACGTCTGGGAAGAACATTCCAGAGAGCAAGCTGGGTGGGCAGGAGGACGAACACGTGTGAAGGCCAGGGGGGTGCCAGGGGAGGGGAGTGTGAGCCGCGGGGGGACAGGAGCGTGGGCACAGTGGCTACTTTGGAGGGTTTTGTTTGTTTGTTTTTAAAGATTTATTTGTTTATGCATACAAGAGCTGGGTGGGGTACAGGCCAGAGGCGGGTGTGTGTGTGTGTGTGTGTGTGTATGTGTGTGTGAGAGAGAGAGGATTCACCAGAGACAGAGTGGGGAGCAGAACAGGCAGATCGACTGAAACACACTGCTGAGGGGAGCAGCAGGCGAGGCAGGAGAGGTCTGCTGCGCCCTGTGGGTCCCCTCCCTGGCTGGGGATCGAACTCATGCTGCAGTGCCGTGGATGCTTCACAGCGTGGCGCTCAACCCACTGCTCCACCAGGGAGGCCCCCCATGGCAAGGGCTATAAAAGCTCTACGCCCTCCCGTCTCTCCATGCAGGTGGCTAAGGCTGGTCACCTAGCCGGCCCCGTGTCCAGTGTGCATGAGCGCTGCGGGGTGTGTTGTGTTTCCCACAGCAAGTCTCGGGCAGTGGGCAGACAGCGGGGGCATGGCTGTCTGGGAGCAAAGAAAATTAACCACCGGGCCTGGGCTACCAGCCAGTGCCATTTATCGAGACCGGGGGGGGGGGCAGGGAGAGGAGGTAGGGAGGGCAAATTTGGGAGAACAATGGTGATAATTGCCCCTACACCTCTGGTCATCCGCGTTCCCAGCAGGGCCTTCAATCCGAAGTTAATTGAACTGAGTCGGCACAGACAGGCCTGGAAGGGAGCGCCGAGCCGCTCACCCGACAGGCTGGGTTTCCAGAGAACAGAGGGCATCCGGGTTAACTTCCCTCCAGAAAGAGGCCGGTAACCCAAGCCCTTCTGCTTTGTTCACCCCTCACTGCCGTCCAGCCACTGAGTTCTCGGGGGCGAACCAGGGCCCCCCGTCTTTGTTCTCTCGCCTCTACTCCAGGCTCAGGGTCTCTAGGGCCTCGGGGGAGGTCAAGCGCTGGTTCCCTGCCCTCCTTTTCAGAGATCAAAAAATGGTTCCCCGGCAGAACAATGGCCGCCATCTGCGATATGTTAACTGCATAATGGAATGTAACTCGAAGGGCTTTTAAAAACACGAAGAGAGATTTTATTGTAACTAATCGTGATGGATGGTGAGTGTGGTCACACCAGGAGTATAAATCTTTGCGCCAAGCCTCGAACTAAAAGGCCAGCTTGCTCCACAGTTCAGAGAGCCTCGTCCTCAGCCACAGACCGGTCACCCCGGGAGACTGGGGGCCCTCCTCTGCATCAGCGGGGCGGCCGCCTCCCTCACGGTGACCCCCAGGTTCTGGCGCAATAGCTGCCTCCTGGCTCCGTGGGTTCACCAGGAGCCGTGCTCCCTGGGGAGGGAGAGGGTGGGAGCTGGGGAGTGCCCACTCCACGCCCATTTCATTAGCGCGAGTGGAAGATCAGGGCAAGCTCTCAACAGCAAAGTGCAAGTGTAATAGCTGCTCCTGGTAGTTCTGCTCCAGCTGGAGAGCCATCTCCGTCTCGGGGACACAGCTCAGTATCCTCCCTCCCAAAGGCTGGGGGTCAGGCCGAGGCTTAGGAGGGGCGGGAAGGAGCAGGAACGCCCAAGAGCTGGTGTTCTGGACAGAGAGGCGGCTCCGCTCGTTCTGCGTGGCCCTGGGCAAACCTCCCCTGTCGTCTGGGTCTCGGTTTCCTCCCTGGTCATCATTGAGTGGGCGTGGTGCTGCCCAGGCTGCCCAGCTGAAAGGCTTGGCATGAGGCGCAAAGGCCGTTGTGTGTGTCTGCAAGCGCCTCGGGGACCGCCGGAATATATGACTTTTATTCTGTTAACCTGAATGTGGGAAACAACTGAGTATTGCCAGGCATTATTTCCTGCCCCCGCCTCTGCCCCCACCGCCCCCAGAGCAAGCTCCCCCTCCAGAAGCAGAAAGCACATGTGGAATCACATGGCCTCACCTTCCCAATGGAGCCGTGGCCTGGCTTCCTGCGCCCGCGCCTGCCTTCGCTTGCTCTCCTCGAATCTCTTCACTCAGCATCTTAGAATCCAGGAACGGAGAGGGCGCGTTTTCATCTGGAGACTGACAAATCTGTGCCTTGACAAAATATTCCATGATGATGGGTTTTACGGGAGGCTTGACCCTCAGAATTGAATACTTGAACTTCTCTGCGGGGCAAAGGACAGAACCCAGGGCCACTGGCCCGGAAAGGCACGCGGTTTGGCCCCGTGACTGTTCCCATCATAGGAAGCCGTCGCATCGCCACCAGGAGGAGCCGGGCTCAGCGCCCATGAGCTCTTTGCTCCAGGCCTCCCCTGGCTCCTCCCGAGTCCTGCTCTTCCCTGTTGGTGCGCCTCTTGGCTTCTGCACTTGCCACTGGAAGCCAGCCCCGGTCACTCCTTGCACGGGTCACTTCTATTTCCGCAGCTTCCAGAAATAGCTGGAAAAGCAGAGCCGTTCCTTCCATCCTCCTCAGTTTTCGAGGATAACTGCTGGTGATTTCTTATTTTTAGATTTCTTTAGTCTTTTTAAAAACATTTTTCATTCGTGTATATAAGAACTGGGGTGTAGACCAGAGGTATGGTAAGAGGACTCACCAGAGACAGTGGGGAGCAGAACAGGCAGATCGACTGAAACACACTGCTGAGGGGAGCAGCAGGCGAGGCAGGAGAGGTCTGCTGCGCCATGTGGGTCACTCCCTAGCTGGGGATCGAACTCACACTGTACTGGCTGCAGATGCTGCATAGTGCTGTGCCACCAGGAGAGCCCTGATTTCTCCAACCTTTTTATGAAATTTTGGAATTGGAAATCATTGCTAGGTTTGATTCTCAATCACAAAGCCACCTAAAGGAGCTGTGTGATTCTTCTTTAATTTATGAAAGAAGTGGTAGGTGATTTTTGTAAATATTCTTAGGAAAACTTCAGAGAATGTAGTCTTCCTCTGAAAGGAACAGAATTGGATGTGTATTTTAAGTCAAACTCAGCCTCATTAATCACTCAAATTTTTATCCTTATCTAATATTCTTGAATCCTTTTGTTTTAGTAAGTCTAACTGAATTGCAATTTTTTACTCTATCTGAAAATCTCTGAATGTGATAAAATTAACTCATTTATACTGCTTAGACTGTACTAGTTAATCTACTTCCACATCGTGACAGTAATGTCTTGTTTTCTATGACCTTACCTTGTCCTTTAAGCTTATTTGATTTCCTCTTCTTTTTTATTTTTCTATATAGATTATGTTTATTTTATGTCTTTTATTAAGAGCATCATTGAGAAGGACATACCCAGTTTGTTCTGTTAGTGGCAACCGTTAAGTCTTTCCAATGCATCTTTGATCATTTTTCTCTGTCACTAAAAATCAGTATCTATCAAACTTTCCCATGTGTATAATGAAAAGTGTCTTAAATTTGTCTTTTACCTCATTAAATTGATTTTCTGCAGTAGCCAACCTGCTGTTCAGATGATGGTTTTTAATTAATCAATTGTGTTTTGTCTCCATTCACTCTTCCCTTATCACAGATGGTTTCTTTCTCCTCCAGCTTGCTCTGGTTTCTGGATGCAGTGTCCTCTTAGAGACTGTTAAAAAGGCAAGGCGGCAGTGTCCCCAAGCTGTGTATTTCTTGTAGGGAGTCTATCAGGTGGAAGCCTGCAGGACCCCTGGACATCCGGGCCTTTCTGCCCATCTGGCAGGAGGCCGGCTCTTGCTCCTCCCTCCCCTCCAGACAGGAACAGTTCTGGAGACCCGTGCCAGGTTTCCTCCACCTACTGCCGCAGTAGGCCGCTCCGAAGTGGGGTGAGGGCTGGAAGCTGGCCTTCTCGGCCTTCCCCACGGCCCCAAGGCATCCTTGAGGAGAGGAATGTTGTCTGACTGGCAAGTGTCAACAGTCAGCCCTACTGGCTTTTCGCAGCCTCACGTGAGAAGTCGAACCACACCACTTATCACAGTCACTGCCGGTCCCCAGACCTGGCTCCCTGACCTCTTTAGAGATAATAACAGGTTTCTGCCAGCAGCCGGTTTGATCTTTTATAAAGAGTGCGTTAGATGTGGCGACTCCTGTCCTCACTAGAAATGTACCAGCCACAATCGCATCGGTGTACAAGGTTCAGATCTTGGTCCTCAATACAGGTTGTCCTGCATTAACTGACAACCGGAGCCAGTCAAGATGTGCAAAAATAGAGGGCTGCATGATTGATTAGAGCTTGGTTATGTAGCCCTTAAACATAATGCAGGTATATTTAGTGGCACGATAACGGGGCCAGTGCCAGGTGGCTTGGGGCACCTCTTCCCAACTGTGCATTTAGGGAAATCTGCCCGTGTGGGGGTACTTACACCACGGGAATGGGCAGACACTACAAAATCAGGCCTTCCCTCCCAGGAGCTGTTTGTTTATAAGAAAACCATAGCTCTAGGGAGCATGTAGTCCACAAACCACCTAGGGCTGGGAGGAGTGAAGAGAGCACCTAAGGCCACTTGAAGGCATGAAGACCGAGTTGACTTGTGAGCCCCTGACTCCCGCCTCCCAACTGTCCTGCGAGGGTTCTGCAGGGGACCACACAACTCGGTGTTTGGTGGGTCTCAGGAGAGGTATGTCCGCTTCGCTTTGGAGCCGGGAAACCCTCACTTCCAAAGTCTAAAGGAGAATGAAGAGCTTGCCCTGTTCACAGACACAGCACTCACTAACTGTAGACAATGAATCTACATGCGAAACTAAACATTTATTAGCTGACATTAAAATTTTAAAAAGTTCCGTCCCTGTGTTAGACAAGACAGAATCCTTACCAGTGGGGCAATGATTTGTTAATTAAATTGCTACTAAAACAGTATTTATTTTTTACCTTAAAATCAGCTGAATATCAATGTGCGATCAATAAAATGTTGCCTAGAGCTACCCTGCTTCAAATTTGCTTCACAAATCTGCTGCAGGTAATTTAGACCCAGTCAATAAGACATGTTTCAAAAGCCACTTTTCTTTCCCAACAGGCAACCTTGGTCTAATTTACAATTGGATAAGAACTGGCAAACTATACACACCTGAGTTAAATGTAATTTGTAATAGGATTTTTTTTTTTAAAGCAGTAGCGAAAGATTTGATTTCGTCCGTTCGGTATGCAAGTAATCTTTGGCCATTTCTAGGACGATGGCTGGAAAACACAAATTGCTTTTGTTTCCCTTTCAGGCATAATTTTTGGTGGGTGTCACTTGCAGGGGAGGGAAGGCTTCGGGGACAGTGAACACGGTAATTGCCAGCTCCAGTACACGCCTGCAGAATCCACGGGTAATAACCTGAGAGGTGTCGTGCGCGTTTGGACTTCTTCTTGAAGGGAAGGAATTTGTATTCCAAGACGAAGCTTTCCCTTGTTCCCTTATATTTTGGAGGAGACGGAAGGGTAGCGAGAGCTGTCAAGTTTTGGCTGAACGAAAGACTTACAAATTAATCCCAGGGCTTGAAATCTCAACAAAGGTTGAAATCTATAATTAGTGTTAGAAACTGCAATTAACTTATCAGGAAGCCCCATGCCGTTGGGGTCCATCTCACGCCCGGGGTGGGTGCTGCCACTCACCACCTTCCCTGAGAAGGGGGTCTCTGGACACCCGCCCCTCCACTTCATTGCACCAGCTGCCAATTTGATTGGTTAAGTAGTTTAGACTGCACAGTCCTCTCTTTTTCTTTTGGATTGATGTGTTTATTACTTTTTGTGACAGTGGCTCCCAAGGCAGATGTTCAATAAGGAAAAAAAAAAAAATCTGATACAGACCCCAGTCGAGAGAGGAGCGGTGGAGATTGCAGAAAATTGGGGAAGTTTTCATAAGTGTGGAGCTGTTATTGGCGATTTTGCTCCCAGCGTTTGTAGCTGTTGTGTTATTTACTCTTCCGCAGACGGAAACCTAGCAGGGAATTATTGAAAGTTGAGTTGCCCGAGTTCTAAATTGCACTTGTTTGTGCTCTTCACTCCCAACCCCCCAAACTCTGTCTCTCTCTGTCTTGTTCTTTTCTCCCCTCCAATGAGAAGAATGAGCTTAGCTTCTAGATAATGAGGTGGTGTTCGTTTCATGGCGTCAGGGAACAGGGTCTGGCATGGCTGAAATTCGGAACAGTTGTCTGTGGGACCCCAACATCTCACTTTCACCCACGCCTGTGGCTCGGCCGGACCCTAATGCTCTGCTGGCCTTTCTCCTTCCTCGTCCTTCTCCACTCCTGCTCATCCTCACCCCATGAGGAGTTCCTTGCTCTAGACGCTGCCGCTCTGCTGAGAGCCTGCTGACAAACCCATGCAAACCCACTTTCCAGGGACCTCTCCTCTCCTCCTCCCTCCCCTGCTATAAGGCGGTGTGCTAATGCAGGAACCTTCTAGAAAAGGCCATGTGCCAGCAGGTCCCGTGACGGGGCTTTGGGGGTGCCCAGCTCTCCTGTTCAAGCATCGCTCGCCAGGTCACCTGAGAGGCCGTTGTGCTGGATGTGCACCCGTCATGTCCATGCTGTTCTCCAGCACAGCCACGGAGCTCTTAACCTGTAGAGTGAGTCCACCGCAGAGTGAGGTGTCTCGGCCTGGTGGTGACCTGGGACCGTCAGACCCGGTGTGTTTGTAGAGATGTTCTCTCTCTCGGCGTTTCCTGCGTCACTCTGGGTCACAGAGGCCCAGGGGAGCCAAGTCAGAGAAGTCCCTCCTCTTCACTTTTGTCTGGTGTTCCCAAATCGTCCAGCCAGTTAAGCAGTCGTTCACACAGACCCGTGACTCCCTCTGTGGCAGGTCTTCCGTGGGATTTGGGGGAGCAGTGCATGAAAGGAAGGCGCTGGCTCTCTCCTTTCCTGTAAAGAACTCGTCCTGACCCCCCAGCCCGGTGATCCAGAGAGACCACTTTGAAACGTGTTTCCTTAAGTCAGGAAAGCCCTTGACTCAAGGAAGGCCCTCCGGTGGGGGCTGAGCAGTCTGGGGCCAGAGGGGTTTCGGTGCCCTCACGCCTAAGGCGCCCTCTGGTCTGATACAGAGGCCTGAGAGTGTGTGGAAGGCGCTTCTGGCACAGCTGATGGTGCTGGAGAGAACCGGAACTCACTTCCCCGCAGCCCCTGGCCTACCCGATGGGCTCGGCCTCCCCCAGCCCTTTGGAAGGGGCAGAAGACGGGGTGCGGCTGCCAGGCCGTGGCTGTGGGGCAGCCACGCGGCTCACGCTCTCTCAGGAGAGCTGGGACAGGCGCAGCCCAGCAGGGTCAGTCTGGCTGCCTTGGGCGTTCCCCTCGGCAGCTGAAAGCACGGTGCTGGCCTGGGAGGGCGTTCGGAGCTGAGCGATGTGCCCCCAAGTTGCCTCTGTTGGAGCCCTAACTCCCAGGCCCGGGGATGAGGCCTACGGGGAGGGGAGCTATTAAGTGGTGACCGAGTTACAGTGTGGTGTGGGCAGGGCCCTCACCCAGCCTGCCTGGCCTGCAGCCGAGGACAGCTCAGACTGCAGCGGCTGCACGACGGAGGGGCGGCCCAAGGAGTGCTGCAAGAAGGCAGCAGCCAGCCGAGGAGGGAGATCTGTGGGGAACCGGGCCTGCTGCCCCCGCGTGGGCCCCCAGCCTCCAGGACAATGAGGAAACGCAGTTCTGGGGCTGAAGCTGTTGTGGGCTGCGGCTGCCCAGGCTGGCTAGTGCAGGAGAGGCCGTGTCAGGGAGGAGGGGCCGTGTCCAGGGTCTCTGGAAGCAGAGGGAATGGGGCACGTGGCCTGAGCCAGGCGGGGAGCTGGGTGGGCTTTCCCAAGGTCCCCACAAGCCCTCCTGAGGTGGCTGCCCCGGTCTCACGAGGGCCTCGGGGTGGGTGCCCCCACGCACGAGGGAGCCGAGGCAGCACCGTCTGTGTTCTGGACGACACTGTGGTCCACTCGAGCCCACCCTACGTTCTTTCTCCCCCCCCTCAGTGAAAAGCGAACTCTCGAGCCTGCTGTTGGCCCCTTCCATCAGAATCACGTCGGTTATTGCCACCTTCACGTTGGGTTATTCAGGCTGGGACTGAATAGAGTCTTGGCACTGGTCTTGTGAGAAGAAGTGATGGGAAGGAGATGTGAAGACTCTCAGGCACTCACTTCCAAAAACCTCTTTTGTAGATCAAGCATCAGCCACATGGGCCAGATGACCAGCGAGAGCCAGGAGGTGGACCGGGTCTTTGGTGGAGACTCAGACGAAACGCTCTACCTGGCGCCGGAAAAATGACCATTTAAAAAAAAAAAAAAACAAAAAACAAACCTTCCTCAGATGTCTGCATCATATAAATCTAATAAGACAGAGTGAAAAATATTGGATTTAGTTTTACAAGTTAGCTATGACCTTCCGACCTTCTGAATGGATTCACTTCGCACGGTTCCTCTTAAGGGCCTTAGGGTGATGACTAACTCATAAAAATAAATCCAATATTTTCCCCTTAGCCATGTCATAGCCAATGTAGGAATTCAGATGATGGGGCACGGGATGTGGGTTTTCATTTCGTTTGACCTCCCATTATGAGAGGCACTGAGCCCTCAGCCCTGGGGGGGCCTCGAGCTTCCAGCTCCTTCCATGACTCGGTACAAAGGAAGGAGAACAGGACCCCGCAGTGGGGCCAGGCCCAGGGACATGGCGGCCACGAAGGGCACCGGTGAACCTGGACAGCGACACATGTTCTGGGCCTGAGGCAAGGGGACTCTCCTTTCGGAGCGGGCGGGTGGGAGGGTGAGGCAAGGCAGTAAAAAGACCTGCTGTTGTTCTGTGGGGAGGAAAACCTGCCCACCTTTGAAGAAGCATCGTCCCAGCCACAGGCAGGTGGGCCTCGGGAGTGTCCAGGCTGGGCCTCCGCTGGGCCAGATATGCCGCCTGGGTAAAGCCTCCGCCCTTGTCCTTCCTGGAGTCCTGGCTCATCCTGATGACCTACTGTGTGCAGAGCCATGATCCTGACTCATCCCGACGACCTACTGTGTGCAGAGCCATTATTCTGATGACCTACTGTGTGCAGAGCCATGATCCTGGCTTATCCTGATGACCTACTGTGTGCCGGAGCCATGACAGCACTGAGGGTCCAGAGGGAGCATCCCCGTAGACCTGCGAGCTCGCCAAGTCCCACTCAGTCTCAAGCGAACGCTGTGACCGGCTGAGTGAGGGTGTGCAGGGCACGCCCGGGCCCAGCGGAGCCAGTAATAATGGGGTCCTGGACGGGGTCCCAGGGGAGCAGCCGTGGGCACTGAGCCCAGAGGGCACAGGGAGCTAGAAGGGGGTGGGAGGAGTAGGGAATATGGGGATCAAGTCGGGCGCGGAGCCCCACCCTCCCACCTCCCCTCTAGGCTGACCCGAGCGTCGCCGCCCCAGACTCCCACCTCCAGACTGTTTCGATTCCGTCCTCAGTACGCGTCACTTTCTGTCATAACGTGTGTGTCCTTGTCTGTCATATGCTTGTCAACCGCCAGTACCCAGCTGTGAGTCAGGGATCTGCAGCACCGTGGTTTCCCAGCTCCCCAGGACAACACCGCATACAGAGTGGGTGCTCAGGAAGGGTTTGTTGACCGAATAACGTGGGTGCCTGCCACAGCCGTTTGGAACTTGTCTTCCTTCCGGGCTGGGCAGTTCCCGGGGAGGTCCCCATCTCTGGATAGCCCCGCCTCAGCGCCTTGTCCTGGGGGTCTGCGCCGGGTCCTCCTTACGCTTTTGACTTTGTTGCGATGAGGTGCACGTAGTGGGACATTTCTTTAACCATTTTTACATGTGCAATCAGAACAGGCACAGGCTGGTGCACCATCACCACTACCCGTATCCAGAATGTTTGTACCTTCCCAAGCAGAGACCTGTGGGCACAACCCCCTGGCTCCCGTTCCTCCGTCCTGGACAACCTCTATTCTGCTCTGGTCTCCAGGAACTGGACGGTTCTAGGTGGACCCACTGGGGACATGCAGAACGTGCTCAACGTGAGGGACCTGTTGTTCTTTGTGCTCTCAGCCTTCTGCGCCGGGGGTCGTTGACTCCTTCCGCAGGAGTGTTGGCTTCTCCCCTCCACACGCACTTTCCCTTTTGGGGCGTGGGTCGTTTCACTGCAGGATGCTTCGGAGACGCCAGCTCGGGGGAGTGAGGGGACAGTGCTTGGAGCTGCGTCCGTCTCCTCCGGGTGAGACAACAGAGGGCCACGACTCCTGACTCACTGCCGCTCTCTCATTTCTTCTCAACTCTCAGGGAAACCAGTTCTCTCGGGGGATGCCCACATGACAAGGCGGTGCCTGAGATGGGAGGAGTGGACGCTCCTGCAGCCCAGCCTTGAGCGGGGACCATGAGCTGGGCTGACACCGAGCGTGGCCCGAGGACACCTGAGCTAGAGGCTTCCAGACAGTAAGTGCACGTGCCGCATTCACTTGTCGTCGCTCTGTGAGTTTATTTCAAGTAGGGCTGGCCGGCGCGTAGCCCCACCCTGGTTCGTGCCTCGTGACCCCGATGACTTGCGCGCCCCTTAACCTTGCTCGCGGGCTCCTGCCTCCTCTGGACCCAAGTTTGCAGACTGGGCAGGGCTGGCTCCGTGGGGCCCCACGTGGCTCAGTGGTTGGGGGTGAGCCTGTGCCCCCTGGAACCTGTTGTTCTTTGTGCTCACAGCCTTCTGTGCCGGGCGCCGTTGTCTCTTTGCGAAGGAGTGTTGGCTTCTCTCCCTCCGCGCACTTTCCCTTTTGGGGTGTCGGTTGTTTCACTGCAGGATGCGTCAAGGACACCAGCTCGGGGGAGTGAGGGGACAGCACTTGGAGCTGCGTCCGTAGCTTTGGGGTTTCCTTTAGAGAAATGTCAGTTGTGTATGATGATGAGATTCGGGGGCTGCTGAAGTGGGGGGCCTCTGAGGCATGCTCGTACGTCTCAGGCCAGTTACAGGCCCTCCCTCTCTGAGGCCGCTTGGAGAGGAAACAGACAAAAAATGGAGGTAGATTCTAGAAACTTAGCACACAGCCGCCCCCTGAACACACTTTCAAACCCAGCTCGCAGCTGGCTGGACTGTGGCGTGGCCACCTGTGGACCGGTGCAGAGACCTGTGGGCACAACCCCCCCGGCTCCCGTTCCTCCATCCTGGACAACCCCTATTCTGCTTCCAGTCTCCAGGAACTGGACGGTTCTAGGTAGGCCCACTTGGGACATGTAGAACATGTTCAACATGAGGGACCTGTTGTTCTTTGTGCTCTCAGCCTTCTGTGCCGGGGGATACCTTCTGTGTCATTCTGGATACCTTTCTCCTGAGCCAGCACTCAGCAAGACATGGGGCTGCCTGCCTTGCCCTGAGTGTTTTGCTTCCACTCCTTTGGGTCCTTCTCCATCCTCTGCACCCCTGCAAAGCGGCCAAGGGGAATGTGGCAGGATGCAGCCCCTGTGGGAGCTGTTGGCAGTTCCCCAAGAGGTTAAACAGGTAGTGCCCACGGGATCCAGTGATTCTACACCTAGACAGACCCCAAGTACTGGAAACAGATTTTCCGCCACATGCATAGCTGTTCTTGGGTCACAGCCAAAAGATGGAAGCAATTTGAATGTCCACAGTGGATAAATAGATAGACAAAATGTGGTCCACCCACAGAAGGGAATACTATACAGTCATAACAAGGAGTAAGGGCTGGTGCCTGCCATGGTGCAGGTGAATCTTGAGAACAGTATGTTCAGTGCAAGCTGGCAGACACAGAAGGCACATGGTATGTGATTGCATTTATGGGAACGGTCCAGAAACAGGTGAGTGGCAGCCAGGTCCTGGGGGAGGTCGTGAGGGGAAAAGCAGGGGAGAGAAACTGGGGTGATATAAAAAGTCCTCACCCAACATAGTGGTGAGGGTGGAGCAGCCTCTGGATTGTGTATTTGAAAGTGGTTGTGATGGTCAGCTTGATGCTATATTTATTATGCCACAATAAAACAAAATTACGTGCCCTTTGACCTCCTCATTTCCTCCTCCTGACCCTCCATGGCGCCTGTGACATCCACCTTTCTACTTTCTGCTTCCCTGAGTTTGCCTATTCTCAATTCCACGTAGTACTTTTCTTTCTTTGTCTTGCCTACGTCACTTAGCTTAAACTTCAGCTGTGCTGTTGCAAATGCTAAATGATATCCTTTTTACGGCTGAATAATATTCCAAACATAGACTTAATTTTCTTCTGGCTGAAAGGTATACATTTCAGTTTTACAAGATCAGTGTGTTCTGGGATGGAATGTACCACGTGGTGACTGCTGTGTGGTATACTTGGAACTTGCTAAAGGAATTTGCTGGGATTTCATGTAAATTTCAACACACACTGATGGTAACTGCATGGAGATAGGCATTCTTAAGCTTGATGGGGATCTTTTTACGACGTATATATATCAAAATATCAAGGTACAGGCTGTAAACACATATAAATTTATATATTGAGGACATTGCAATAGGTTGTTAAAAATGACGTGCCATTTCTCTGGAACTCCGATGTCGCTGTGTGCTGGGTGTCTTATGTCCCCAGCACACCATGGCTCCTGCGGCTGCTTGCAGGAGAGCTGAGTCCTCTTCCTGGGGGTCCCTCCTGTTGCAGCCTCTCTCTGCGCTGCCCATTCCTTCCCCTTCCCCTGGGTAGGATGGGGGTGTCTGCAGAGGCAGTTTTGCCCCTTAGGCATGGTGACTACTCCCTGGGCCCTGTCTTCAGGGAGCACCCCAATATGCAATGTCTTTGGGGCTGGTTACATGGCTCATCTTGACGCGGAGACTTGGGGGGTAGCCACGGGCCCTCCCCCCGCTTCCTGTGGCTCCTTGCAGACACTCCGTAATGGAGCCCTCGGCACAGCCAGTCCTCTCCAGCTGCACTGCTGCAGGTCAGAGCCGGCTCCCCTCCATCCTGATCTTTAATATAAGCAATATCCTCCCAGCCGGTGCTCCTGTGCCAGCGGTTTGCCTTCAAGAGCACAAATTAAAGCGATGCCACCAAGGGCATTAGTGGCCTTAGCAGAGTCAATAAGGCGAGCGTCGGGCATTCCCTGTTTAATATGAAGAGTGAATAAGCAGAGGCAGTGCCCTTCCAGCCAGGCCTGGTCTGAATACCAAAGAGGCAGGCAGGGAGCCGGGAGTGGGCAGGAGGCGGCGGGGGGAGGGCCCAGAGCTGCCAGTCCCGCAGCCAAGCGCCGTGGGGCTGTGGGACGGAAGGTAAAGGTCAGGAACTCTCAGCAAATATTTAGAGGGCTGTTCCCACGCCCTGTGGGTTTGGACACAAGGTAATCCTCTTCTGGAAGGGGCCCAGTAATCCCTGAGTAAATGCCCGGCCTAACTGGTAACCCTGTGGTTGAGCCAGCTCACCTCCCTGGGGACCAGCTTGGGGGCGGAGAAGCAGGGTCTGCACCCAGGTTCAAGTTTGAATGGGAGCACGCCTGGGGGAGGCTTCGGTGCGAGACGTGGCCCTGGGTGTGCAGTCGCTGATGGCTGGAGGCTCTCGTGTGGCATCCACCATAACCAGGCCGCGAGCCAGGGAGGAGGTTTCAGAGATGAAGGGTGGTCCCGGGAGGGACTCTGTGGGGGGGTCTGCGAATGGGACGCGTCTCAGATTTGCTCACTACTGGAACTGTCGGGGAATGAATAGATGCGTGAGTGATGTGCCACAACAGTAAGACGGAGCTCGAGGAGGGTGCCTGGACTCACAGAGAAGCCAGAGAGCTGGTGGGAGGCAGGGAAGGGTCGAAGGAACAGCAGGTGCAAAGGCTGCAAGGGCCCCAATGATGTGAGCTTGAGACTGGGGCTGCCGGCAGAATCGCGGTCCAGAAGGGCCTTGAAGGCGGGGAGGAGAAGCCGGAATTCCTTCTTGAAACTCCCTGGGGCTTTTCAGTAGCGCAGTCTGACCTGCATTTTAGCTCTTTGCATGAGTTTGCTCTTCTACTTATTGGCACGCATTTAAGACAACCTAGCCACAGACCGCGTGGACGCTGGGCCGGTGGAGCCGCTCAGCAGGAGCCTAATGCAGGCTCACGCGTGTGAGTTCAAGTTTCCTAGGGGCTACATTTCGACAAGGAAGCAGGTGACACTCTTAATAGATTTTATTTGACTCAATATGTCCAACCTATCTTGGTGCAGTTTACATTATTTTGTTTTAGTTCTGTGTCTTTGGACGTCAGTGTTTATTTTGCTCTTCTGAGAGCAGCGGGAGACTACCAGCGGGCCAGGAAAAGTAAGGGTTGTGCGGATCGTGCAAACCCAGCACTGTGCACAGGGGCTGTGCCCGCGTGGATTGGAGGGGCAGGGCCGGGAGACAGCCTGCTGCCCAGTGTGTTGTTGGGGGGCAGGGGTGGCTCTGGGAAGCGGTGGAAGAGCCGGAGGAAGTTAGATGTTAGAACCAGCAGGCTTCGTGATGAGAGGAGCCGCGTGTGCGCATGTGCTTGTGCTTGTGTGCGTGTGTTTTGCGTGTGCATGTCCTTGTGTGTGCTTTGTGTGTGCGTGTGCTTGTGTGTATACATGTGCTTTGAGAGAAAGAACCAAGTGTGGCTGATTCCCAGTCTGGTCCTGTTTCCAGGGCAGAGAACCTGAGAGAGGAGCTTGCGGGGTTGCAGGAGATGATGGGTTCAGTTTTGAATGTGCCGAGTTTGGGGTACCTCTGAGACCTCTGCGGCCCGGTTTTAAGTGATTGCAGATCATCCAAGCTTGCGAGAGAGCGGGCCGAGCTAGACGAGCAGACCTGGGAGCCCGTCTGTGGCTGGAGGTCATGTGGTCGTTCGATGCTGGCTGATGGGTAAAATCATCCAGATGAGTCGTTCCCTATCAGGGCAGCTTTGCCTGCTTCCCCAAGGGACATCTGGCAACATCTGGACATATTCTTGATAGTCTCAGCTGGGGTCTGGGGGTGTATGCTACTGGCATCTTTTGGGCCGAGGCCAGGGATGCTGCAAAACACCCTGCAATGCGCCAGGCGCCCCACAGCCAGGAATGATCTCTCCAGCCCCCAAATGTTGAGGAACCCCAATCTGGAGAAGCCATGCAGAGACAACATCTTGGAGCCCCGAGAAACTCAGACATTCAAGGCAGAGCCAGTCGATTAGAATGGAGCGGTGCTGAGCGGGAGGAATGGGTGAGAATGGAGGAGACACAGCATGAGGGACTGCGTACCCCCCTTAGCGGGCCGTGAATTCCGCACCTGGGAACGACAATAGGGTGATTCTTTCTAGGTGAGATCTTTCCTATTTTCACTAGTCTAAGCGAGACCTGTCAGCACCCCAAATTCAAGCAATCGGGATCCAGATTTGCAGCCGAGCAGGCCATGTGGCAGAGAGAAGGGCAGTCCACACAGCTGACTGTAAACTCCCCAGGCAAGTCCCTCAGTCCCTCTAAGCCTCAGTTTCTTGATCTGGAAAATGGGTTTTCATCATGCTCGAGCGAGAAGATAAGACATGGCACATACTAAGTGCTCAGTGACGTAGATACTTTTCTTTTTTTTCCCTGCATCGCTGTGCAGCAGGCTTGCTTGTAAGGCGGTCTTCATTATTCTTCTGTCTGCTTTCAACTCTGTCAAAATCCCGCTGAGAATAGGATTGGTGTGGGATGGGGGCATCTCTGGCTGCCCCCTACCTTCGAGATAAAGTCTGGCTAGTTGTTTTCTAGGCTGTTGAGGTAGCCTATCAAGACTCATCACGCACTCTCTCCTCGCCACCATTTCTTCTACTGTTCCTGCCCCAGCTTCCTCTTTCCCCTCGTTCTGGTTCTTTGCATCAAGTATTATCCCGCTGACAGGTCTTTGGGGACATAGTTTTGGCTCATTAAGAAAAAAGTCAGGGGCCCCCCTGATGGCGCAAGAGGTTGAGCACCACACTATGGGGCTTCCGAAGCTACTGCAGCACGAGTTCGGGCTGGCCAGGGAGGGACCCACAGGGCGCAGCAGACCTCTCCTGCCTCCCCGCTGCTCCCCTCGCAGTGTATTTCAGTGGATCCGCCTATTCTGCTCCCCACTCTGTCTCTGGTGAATCCTTTCACCCCCCTTCTCTGGCCTGTACCCCGGCTCTTATATGCATAAGTAAATAAAATCTTTTAAAAAAAGAGTCAGATTAGGACTCAAGAAAGGCAACGGAATGGACAGAAACTCTTTGAGGACCAGGGAACACCTGACCTTTTCAAACTCTCTCCCTGATGGTGCCCAGCAAAAGGAAATAAACTGAACTCAGTCTCCCTTCGCCTGGCCTCCCAGGATTTGGGGCGAGAGTTCGATGAGACACTGCAAGGAAATATTTTCTTCCCATTCTTCTGTTTCATCCTCTAAAGTGTGAATTCATTTAGACTCTAGTCCATAGTACATCACTGTTCATTTAAATATCAAAATAAAACTTTGTATTGTCTTCTGGCTGCGATAGCTTGAGAGCAAGTTCAAGTTGATACCCAACAACACTCACGTGCTCTCCTTGGGTACCAGTTAGCACAGGACGCGGAACAGATTGCTGAGGACACAGGGGATGATGGAAGGGTGGAGGCAGACAACCCCAGGGAGAGCATAAATCTGGAGGAAAGACTTATGGGAATATTCTTTTTTTTTTTTTAAAGATTTGCTTATTTTTGCCTACAAGTACTGGGGTGCAGGCCAGAGGTATGGGGGATGAGAGGCATCACCAGACAGAGTGGGGAGCAGAACAGACAGATGGACTGAAATACACTGCTGAGGGGCGCAGCGGGGAGACAGAAGTGGTCTGCTGCATCACGTGCGTCAGCTCCCTGGCCAGTGTTCAGACTTGTGCTGCTGTGGCTGCAGATGCTTCATGGTGGTGTTACCTTTGTGCCACCAGGGAGACCCCGGCAATATCCTTGAATTCTCCATGACTCCAAAGAGAACTTGATTTGACTTTTTTCCAGCTGGCAGAATTTTCTAGAGTTTGGGTAGTTAGCAGAAAACGTTCCCAATTTATTTTGGGGACCGATGAAAGGTGCTTGACGTCAGTTCTGTTTGGTGATGGTTTAGTCCTCACAGGTGTTGAAGTTGGAGGGGTTTGCCCCCTGCAGGAGACTCCGACATTAAGAACCTCCCACATTAGCAGACTTGGCCTAGCAAACCAGCTGCCAGAGCCTCCCAAGAACCATACCGGAGAGACAGAACGTCAAAGGCAACGGCCTCCGCCTTGTCTCTTGAGAGGGATGCATCCCAGGTGGCTCGGACGAGGAGGAGGGGGTCGATTCTGGCTTGACACATCACACGCCACCGTTAAGTTTTCAGAGATTCCAAACAGGGATGAATGTTCACAGGAAGGAAAACACCGGCTCTGTTTATTTTGTCTCCCATGAACAAAATGGCTCCGAATTTACATAATTAAAATTCTGGTGTCTTTCAGATCCTAACAATGGGTAATTAACACTGTTACTTGTCAGCAGGGAAATACCTCGGGAAGGAGGCTATTGGTTTTATTTTGGGCCACATCTCACGGATAATCAGGGCTAATTGAATCACCCCCATCTCATGGAAAATGAATGGAAAGCACCTTTGGCTGTTGCTCGCCCGGCTCGCAGGCGACCCAGAAACGCTGCTCACTCAGACACACCAGCGCGAGATCGGAACCTCCACCCCACGTGGAGGACCACGGCCTGACAGTCCAATTTAGAAGCGTTGCTTAAAATCTTAATCAGCGCATTGAAATTAACAGAGGCGAGTTCCGACACCATGTTTGCTGTTTATGGTTATCATTCTTAATAAACGTTAAGATGTTTTTACAGGTGTGAAGAAAGGCACCTCCTAGGCTTGTATTCGCTCTCCAGGGGGAAAAAAAAAAGCCGTCATCGAGAATGAAGACGTAACATATTCATCCGAGCTTGCCTTCCCTTTATTTTGTGGTTCCCTGAATGCTATCTGCAATCTTAAGCCCAAGTCCATCTTCCTTGCGCAGGCGATATCTTGATTGACATAGCTCCAAATAAGCCTGAGAATAGCTCTCCGTATTAGCCCCGGCATAATTCAGATGTCAAATTACGGCTCACAGACCCCCTGACTCCGCTCAAGCCCCAGAATGAATTTTTTAAATATTTGGGAGAAAATATTAAATTTTGTTCAGCTTGGGTCAAAGTTCATATCGTTTGGTAATAAAGAGCCACAGAGGGTGTTTGCCCGGGGTGGGTTGTGATGATTTTATTTAGTGCGACAGCCACAGGCTGCGCTAACCTTTGGGCTCTTTGGAACTGGGCGAGCCTGCAGCTGCCAGCATCTTGCAGCTTGCCGTGGGTTTCCTTTGGACAGAAAAGGGAACGAGGCGAGAAAGAAGGGGGAAATGCCAGGCCTTTTCTCCCTGTGCTGGATCCCTGCGCATGAGCTCTGACTGCGCCTCTGAACTACGAAGGGGAGAAGAGACTCGGTTATTTGTTTCCATTACATCTGAAACTGCGCGGCCGATTCAGCCCGGGTACCTTTGCAAAGCACGCAGAAGCATTTCCTGCAACGAAAGCACAGCAGCACTTACGGGGCTGACGGCGACCATCTTTCCTACTATTTCTTGGATGCTCTAAACGTGTAGCTGAGGAAACTGTCACGATGCCGGGCTGTTTGCACAGCTGTAAATATTTAACCAAGCATGCTACCTGCTTTGTGGAAAGACCCGCTAATTATACCTGCTTCCCTCTATAATTACATATTGTTGTAAAATTCCACGATAATGACACAACTGTGTCTTCCTCATACAAGGGGTAAATTTATACCGATCACGACACCTGAATTTCCATAAGCAATTAGCCTACACATTTCCATCCCTGTGTTTTCCTGTGATTTTATTGAAATGAACGATAATGAATTAAATCCAATTACAGCAGGAAGACGGCTCGCAACTTGGGCTGTGCATTTTGAACCGCAGCTCCACTTTATAAGCAAAGCGAGGAAGAGAACAAGGCTGCTTCAGAGTACAGCACCCTGAGAAACTAGAAACACCAGCCAGATATCACCCGCCCTGACGGGCAGCCCTTATGAGAGACTGAGGCTCTCCGGACAAAAAAAGCTCCTGGAAATAGGTGTATATTTCTAGTCTGATGAATGGGAGCACTGCTCTTGGCTTGTAGCGTGATTATTGGTGGAACATCTCTGTAAAAAATAACTGTCCCCAGATGCCATAAAAAACCAAGACAATAATCCATAGATCACAGGGTCTGCTGAGAAGAGGGGGATGGACTTTAGAAAGCGGAGGGAGATCACAGCCCTGTGTGATTCCTTGAAAGCACCGGCCTTGCTATTTCTTTGGTGGTCTCAGCACTCCAGGAGCGAGGGGTAACCCCTGTCTGGGCCACAGCAGAGTCTCACCTGGCCTTCCAGGAGTCTGTGCAGAGGCGCTGAACCCCACTTCCAGAGGGCCAAGTCACGGGGAGCGGCGCGTGCCGGTGCGACACTGCCCGGCTGGGCTCTTTTCTTCTTCTGGCTCCCTCACCATCTTCTCTCCCCACCTCTCTGCTCCCTCCAGATCTGGGCAAATGTCTCCCAGTGTCAAGCGGAGAGGGCACCCGTCTTTGGACGGCACAGAGGCCGCGCTGCTCCTGTGTCCATGTCGCTGTAGACACGCGGGCCCCGGGGCCATGGCGCTGGGGAACCGTCTTCAAAGCCACGATGAAGCTGCATATTTGCAGAGTGGGTACGGCTGCTGTGTGGCCAGTGGGAGGTGGGGAGCAGCGTGCTTGTACTGGGTGGAGAGGATGCTGGGAGACACCCGGGCCTCGGGCTGGAGCAGGCCGCCCTGCCAGCCCGGCCGCTGCCTTCGATTTCCTCTCAGTGGCCCGGCTCAGTGCGGCTGCCTAATGGTTTGCTGTCGATAGAGTCAGAACGCAAGCCGTCTCTACGGCTAATCCATTCCGAGAGGCCTCTTTACGAAACGGGCTCGTTCATTCCTTCGTTTTCAGAAAAGGCAATCAAACCACATTGACCCACCCAGGCCGTTGCGCGGGTGTTTTTGTAAGTGTGCGTGTGTGCTTAAAAAAACAATCGCAGTGATTCATGTGGGGACCCCAGCATTTTGTGCGAAGTTGTCTTTGAGGGCTCGCTGCCCCACGCGGTGTTTTTTAAAGGGCTCTGAAAATCAATGCCCGCTCCACTGCCATCCATCTTTATATAGTAATAAATTAAGTGGGAGGTATTGATATTTTTGACTGAGCTTTTAACATTTACATACTAATGACAATTACACCCTTGTGACTGTTGATTTCTGCCGCTGTTTAGTGGGGGACAGGCGGTGCAGCTTAGCCGGTTCGCTCAGCGTTCCCCCGTGTCCCGGCGCCTGTGGGCAGCTCTCCCCTCCGGGGGCAGAACCCCACTCTCCAGGGTGGGGGCAGCTGCGGAGGCTTCGGGGAGCCTGTCCCGTGCACAGTCATCCTGCAGTTCTCAGAGGGGCCCCGCTTGACAACTCGCCCCGAGGCCGGGCCAGCTGACCTTGGATTTGGCGGTGGGTGTGCTGGACCCCAGTGATGCCCAAATAGCTGATAATGGTGAGCGGCAGCCCCAGCCAGTCCCCAGGGGGCCCGAAGGCCCTCTGCGTGGCTGGATGTTAACCCTTTAGGCGCTGAGTTAAGGGGAGACGGCACCAGGAGGGCAAGGCGCCGGGAGTGGGCGGCAGAGGCCTCGGGGGCGGAGATATCGGCCAGCGATGTCCCGGCGTTGAACATTTGTGCAGTCTGGGTGAATTTGAGCTCTGCCTGTCAGCCCCCCAAACATGCGTGCTGTTTTGGGAATCCGGGGGACGGTCCCAGGAGTTCTTGTGTCCTTTATCTTCCTCACAAAAAAATTACCTGGCACCTTGAGCCATGGCATTGAGCACCTCAGCTGCTCGGTGCTTCCACATTTTCTGATCAGCTCGGTTTGGGCAGGAGTGTAGACCGCTGCTGCACTCCCTCTGAGGGACCCTTCCTCCCTCCAAAGAGGTCAAGGGCGTTCTCTCAGCCTCTGGTAAGAGGTGGAGGCAGGGCCTCCCTGCTGGCACAAGGGGTTGAGCACCACACTGTGGGGCTTCTGCAGCCACTGCAGCACAAGTTCGATCCCCGGCCAGGGAGGGGACCCACAGGACGCAGCAGACCTCTCCTGCCTCGCCCGTTGCTCCCCTCGCAGTGTGTTTCAGTCCACCTGCCTGTTCTGCTCCCCACTCTCTGGTGAGTCCTCTCGTCCTCCTTCTCTGGCCTGTACCCCAGCTCTTGTACGCATAAATAAATCAACCTTTAAAAAGAACAACAAGGGCCCTCCCCGGTGGCGCAGTGGGTTAAGCAACGCATTATGAAGCAAAACCGCAGTCACTGCAGCACAAGTTCGATCCTTGCCGCCGGCCAGGGAGGGGACCCACATGGCACAGCAGACCTCTCCTGCCGCGCCCGCTGCTCCCCTCAGCAGTGTGTTTCAGTCAGTCTGCCTGTTCTGCTCCCCACTCTTGTCTGGTGAATCCTCTCACCTCCTGTGATTCTGGCCTGTACCCCCAGCTCTTGTATACATAAATAAATAAATCTTTAAAAAAAAATAAAAAAAAATAAAAAGAACAACAAGAAGAAGAATTGGAGGCAAAGCCAGGGCAGGGAGTTAAAGGAGCAAGGTCAGGTCTTCTCTTGATTTCACTTTGTGAAACCGTGTCCCTGGGGACCCTCGAGTGCCACCCACGGGTGGACGGCCAGGAAGCACCCCCAGAGCTGGCACCAAGCTCAGCTCTGGGCCTCACCAATGGCCTCAGCTCATTGACATGATGACTTGGGGGACTGGGGCGGCCTCGAAGCAAACTCCAGTTTATTCACAGAGATTCATTTGTCAGTAATATTGATTGTTGGAAGCCTGTTTCATTCTATCTCAGATTCTCCCAGACAGCAGCCGCTCGGGCGTCACCTGTCCCTTGGGAGTTCTGGCCACTCCAGGAGACCCCGAGCAGAGAGTTCTGCCCAGCTAGATCCCACCAGCCCACCCCCAGGGCAAGGGACGTGGATTTTGTTGACTTTCCTGCCAAGGCAGCAATGCATTGTTTGTTTACACACTGGGGTTTGTTCTCCCCTCAACTCCAGGCTCTGGGCGCCTGGCATGCGGCAAAGCTGCTGGAACGTCCCAGAATCAGTCTTGCAATCAGTAGGCAGGATTCTCCAAATGCGAGGGCCGCTGAAAGCTGAGCTTCTCCCGTCTCTCGCTGCAGAGATGTCTCAGGCACACCCCACTGTCCAGGAAGTGCCTTCACAAGGGTGTTTGCGAAGAAAGGACAGAACCTCGCGAGGTGTGGAGGGGAACTCACTGTCCGCAGTGGATCGGCTTTCCGGCGTGATTGTATTACACAGCGCCCTGAAACTCCCCTTGTTCGGAGGTCTTCCCTCCCCCTGCCTTTCTTTCCTTTAAGTGTTTTCGAAATAAAAGAGGTTTTTCTTCCAAATTGCGCTGGGAGGCAAATTCTTGAAGGGTGTAATAGAAAATGTTAGACAATATTCCTTACTGGAGCTATTGACATTTTGGATAGTTGTGACACTTTGATTTTTCTCAAAACATATGGATCAAACCTGGCTGCATTATTGGACAGGAAGTCTTGATGAAAGGCCTTCCTTTATCTTTCTTTGTATTTTCCCCCCTCTGTTTGTTCGTGGCTTTCTCCCTGAATATAATCGTGGTTTTCTTAAGCTGTCCGGGGAGTCGTTATTGCCTTACTAAATTTTTCATGGCACACAGCACACGGTACCTGCCAACCGCCTCTTATTTGTTGTCAAAAATAAAGGGCTCATCCTCTGGGGGGGAGGGGGCAGGAAAAAAAGCTCGCTGGCTTATTGTATTGTTTTATTTTTAACTTTCTCAAGTGCACCAACGTACGGCAGCTCTGGGAAGCAAGGAGTGGGGCCTTTTATTTGCCGGGGACAGAGCTGGCCATTTATTTATTTATTTGCGGCTTATTTATTTATCTGTGGCGTGTCTTTCTATGATGCCCAGCACTTGTTTCCTCGCGGTTTCCCTTCCTATTTGTTCAAAAGGGAAAAGTTCAAAGCGGCTCTGTCAGCCGAGGGAGAAGCTCGCTGAATACTAACCCTCCAGCGCCCGCCCGCGTGGCCTTGGGAGAGAGCCATAAATGGAGCCATTGGAGGCCACATGTGGGTTTTGTTAGGCCAGGTCGGGAGGGGTCAGGGCTCACCTGAGGCCAGCCAGCCCGACCTGCGGAGCAACGGGGTAATGCATTTTTAAAAGGGACATTCTCACCCTTGAATGGGCCTAATATGGTCTCTGTTTAAAAACCTGTCAGAATCCCAAGCACACACTCCATAAAATATAAATAAGTACTTACTGTTTGCAGATGTTGCTTGTTTTTCATAATGTTTGTATTTGAAGTCTCGAATCCTCACTTCCTGTCAGGCTCCCTCATGCCTCGCTCCTCCTGTTTCTGAAGGAACAAGGGAACTTCAGATCGCGATTTCTCAATGAAGACACTTTCTGTCAAGCCTGTCAAAGTTCCTGGCACAATTAGCATCCCTCCCTCCCTCCTTCTCTCTCTCTCTCTCTCTCTCTCTCTCTCTCTCTCTCTCTCTCTCTCNCCCCCCCTCCCCCCCTCTCTCTCTCTCTCTCTCTCTCTCTCTCTCTCTCTCTCTCTCTCTCTCTCTCTCTCTCTCTCCCTCCCTCTCTCTCTCTCTCTCTCTCTCTCTCTCTTCCTCTCTCTCTCCCCCCCCTTACCTCCTCTTTCTCTCTCGCAACCTTGAGGTTTATTTCTGTCCTGGCCCTGCCTGGACAACCTCGCCTTTCAGTCTTAGTCATCAGAAGCTTTAGTCTCAGGGACTGTGATTTCTGAGGCTCACAGTCCACCCTAAACTTAGATTCATTCCGAAGAATCAGGAACAGGGCTATAGGGAGGCTTCGTCAGGGATCCAGGGGAAATTCGTAGCCGGAGCCTCATTCGTCTTTGCCATGTCCATCCAGTGAGGCCTCTTGATAAATTCCTGGTGCGGGTGTCTGATGAATCGCCATGTGTGTTTGGCCAAGGCTCCTGCCCGGCTCTGAATCTGACCCCACAGTGCCTGCCAAGGGGGCTTCTCATGCCCACTGCCCCATCCCTGCCGCCCGCAGCCCCAGACCGGCTCCACGAGGCTGAGGTCAGAAGCTCCCCCGCCCTGTTCTGTGTCAGGTGTCACCTCTCCTGTCTCCCTTCCTGGGGACCTGCTGCCCTACTGGGTGATGGGTGGGACAGGGCATGACAAAATCAGTAGGTCTTTATTCAGAGTTCTCAATGGGCCATTCGTGACGAGGGCAGTGGGAGTTGCTACCAGCTCTGCAGGCCCCCGTTTTAATAACCCGAACCCCCACCCTCCCCTCCGTACTCGGAGAGCGATGTGTGAGCTGTCCTGCAAGCCTGGCACCTGCTGAAATAGGCACTTCGTGCGTGTGCATTTCTGTTTACTTACGACCTCACCATCTATGCAGCCCCAGCTTCCAGCGCCCTCATCCTCCCCTAGAAAGTGATCTTGAGGAAGCTCTCTCTTGCACTCCCCCACTCTGCCCACACACCTCTTATCTCTTCGTCCCCCAGCTATGAAGGCAGCGGCCCTCAGCATCCTCAAGAGCAGAGAGCCTGCTGCCCCGGCCCCCACGGCCGCAAGGTGCAGACAGCCCCTCACCCGGCTTAGCTGAAGATTCAACACAAATGCGAAGTTTAGCTATCTTGCAATTTGCTTTATTATTTTTTTTTTGCAATTTTCTTTAATATCTGTTTTTTTTTTTTAAGAAGAAGAAAGAGGACAGAGACACACCAAGGCACCCCCAGTTTGCACGAGGTCCCGGGAGGAGCTGGTTGTGAACACACGCCCCGGACGCAGCGCCCCCATGCTGCAGCCGGGAAGTGGCGTGGTCTTCGTCTTTAAAGCACAGAAACCATAAATCAAGATGAAAATCCTTCAGCCCAAAAGCCGCACCAATTGATACAATTTGAAAATGGGCAGCCGGAGAGGCTGGGGAGAGAGCTGACATGATGACTTTTATAATAGCAGAACGTTTAAGGTTATAGAAATAAAAGGAAGAGGATGAAATCAGGCGCGCTGATCTCTGCCTGCAGGCTCTCGCAGCTCACTGGAAGCTCCGCAATTATTTCTGCTCTGGCTTTCCCCTCCTTTCTCTCCAGCAGGCTGTTTGAAATGAAGCAGAACCGGGCATGACAGGCTGGCGGCATGGCGAGCTGACACGGCCGGCACACCTGCTTTTGCTTGCTGCCATTCCAGGCGCTCACGCCACAGAGAATGTTGCCTGGGTCCTGATAGTGTGTAAAGATTCATTTATTTCACCTTTTGAACCTGCCTGACCCCCTGGGCGTGTGTGGGGAGGGGGTGGAGGGCTGCAAAGGGCTTCTTTTCCCTGGCACTTAGAAGAAGCTGGCAATTAGGGGTCTGGCCCCCGGGGCTGTGGCTGTGATAGAGACTTGAAAGCTAAGTGGGGGCTCAGCCAGGGAGGCGCGGGGAGCTGGGCAGGGTTCAGGCCACTGAAGGGAGCTGGGGGATGATGCAGAATAGAAGCCCCCTCCTCCCCTCTGGGCTCTGCCACGTCCCAGGTGCAGGGCTGCTTGGCCACGGAGGCACCTGACCTTTGGGGACCCCACCCCAAAGGACATCACGTGTGCTACCACGCACTTGAGGCTCACTTTCACTTTGAAAAGGTTTTCTAAAATCGCACCGCCTTTGAAATGATTTGACTCTGAGTACTGAGGTGCCTCATTTCATTAGTGATGGCTCTGGTTTCTTAGCAGTCCTTGGCACGGCGAGGAACTTATGAAAAGGGAGAAAAGCTGTCCCACGAGCTGTTTTCCAACAGAATGGGATTTTTATGAATAGTAAAGTTAGCCCTTAATGAAGGTGATAGGATGTTGTTTTCCAGACATGTAAATTTAACACCTATTAATTTCTGTTTTGTTGATTTCTTTTTCATATTTTGGAGCATCTCTTCCCCTCTCTTCATCCACCCACCACCACCCATCCATCCACCCATCTACCCGTCCACCCATCTACCCATCCATCCATCCATCCACCCACCCATACCCATCCATCCATCCACCCACCCATCTACCCATCCATCCATCCATCCACCCACCCATACCCATCCATCCATCCACCCACCCATCTACCCATCCATCCATCCATCCATCCATCCATCCATCCACCCATCTACCCATCCATCCATCCATCCATCCACCCACCCATCTACCCATCCATCCACCCACCCACCCATACCCATCCATCCATCCACCCACCCATCTACCCATCCATCCATCCATCCATCCACCCACCCCCTCTCAGGTGTAGTCCCCATCGTTCTCCCCCCAACCACAACACATGTGAACAATCACTACAGTCCCTTGAGCTCTTTGCTCTAGTTTTGATCTCTCTCCCTCCCCTGCTGTGTGCCTCAGCTCTGTGGTTAGCTTGCAGGTTTTGTCCTTTTTTTTGAACTTTCATTTGGTCTCTCTATATGCTGCATATAAGTGAATTTGTCCAATATTTACCTGTAACCCTCTGATTTATTTCACTGAGCATCACCCCTTCCAGCTTCATCTATCCATGTTGCTGCAAAAAGCATGGCTTTGTCTTTTTGAGGGGTGGGTAATATTCCATTGTGTATGGGGACCACATCTTCTTGATCCACTCATTTGTTTGGGGCATTTAAATAGGTTCCATATCTTGGCTATTGTGAATAGGGTTGCAATAAGTATAGAGGTGCAGGTTTCCTTTTGAATTCATGTTTTTGTGACCTTTGGGTAGATTCCCAGGAGTGGAGGCTCTTTTCTCTGGGTCACTCTTTTCGCATCTTCATCCTAGAACCCAGACATCATCCATTGACTGGGCTGCGTGACTATGTGATGTAACTATGTGAGTCTCCTTCTCCCATCCGATCCATTGTCCTAGCACCACAGGTCTGTAGCTCATTTTCACTGCTCATAGCTGAGCTCTTTCCCAGGAATTCCCGGTGGTGGGGGAAACTGCCCTCTGCTGAACCCAGATTGAGTTTCTGGGTTCAACAGCACATCACTGCTGTTACTCTTGAAAGAGTTTGTGCTGGGGAAGAACATAAAATGGACATCTTCGTTGCCCCCCAAGTTAATGGTTCCAACGACATAACATTTTTCATGAATGCTTGACTTTCCAGTGGTCCTGTTTTCTGTTCTTGGTAGCAGAGTATTCTTGGATTTGTGCTGAGAGTTGCTTTATTTTTTAAAGTGTAAATTCCATGTGGAAGCATCCATCAGTTGACTTCTATCTGAATCCCTTCCCTGGTGGAATCTTATTCTTGCAGAAGGTGCACAGTGAAAAGCTCAGAGATTTGAATTCTGTAGATTCCTTGGGGCAAAAACATCTTAGTGTGCAGCCCTGGGAAGTGAGTATAGCTTCACGTACTCAGGGCATGAGTGTGGCTGCGTCATGAATTAATATATGTCAGACCCCGTGATTGTGCAATAGCAGTGAGAAGGCAGTGGCAATCATTCATTTTATTTTATTACCTTTTTATTTGATTTTCGTTTAGGCTTTGGCAAAAGTCAGGGGACAGACTTGTATTTCTTGTTTATATTTGCTATCAAAAACCCCTCAAGGAAAAGTGATGCCAGCTGACATTATGTAAATTGAAGAGGAAATTTGCTAAGACAACTTAACAAACTCAGAAATGAGAAGGTGCAGCTCTAAGTATTTGGTCACCCCAAGTCTTGGCTCTTTCCACTCGAGATTAGCCTTGAGAGGGCACGGAACAGACGCTGAGACCCACTGAGTGGCTTCTTTGCAAGTGAAATGGTGGCTACAATTTAGTGTCTATAGGCAAAAAGCTAAGTCTAGATAATTTAGTATTGGAGGTCAACTGAACGATAAGAGTTTAGGTTTTATTGCCCTACGAATCCTCTCTCCACCTATTAAAGTACTTGAAATTATGAGCAGAGGTACTTGGTGAGGATGGTGGAGGGGGAGTGTTTTTACACTTTACTCTTTACAATGGCAAAGAGTCCATTGTAAATGAAGAGGTACTCAGGACAGATTGCTGGAAAGCAATATATGCCCAGATCCCACCCTGTCCCTTATTAGATACATAACTAATTTTAAAATGAACGGTTTTCTCGCTTAATAGAGAAACAATCATTTTTAAAAGCAAAGGGAAGAAAAATAAAAATCTCCTCATTATCACTCATTCAGAAAAATATCTACTCTTAATTCTCTCATTGCTATCTTTCCAAATCCACTTTCATGTATAGGCTTATCTCCCTACTGGTGTTACAAAATCAAGGTTGCACATGGTATTTTGCAAACTCCATTTTTAATGTTCAATCTGAATGCTGCTGACATCATCATTTATAATTTCCCAATGTTCTTTCTTATCGATATGCTGTAATTTACTTATCCAGTGCTCGATTGCTGGGTGTATAGTTTGTCCCAGCTATTCAGTTATAAGGTCCGTGATCACTGCTTGCAGCTAATTCTTTACCCAAGTTCAAGGTTACCTTTCCTTAGGGAAAACTCCCTTAGTACCCAAATTTTTGGACAGATGGGCATGTGGATTTTTCCAGTTTGGAGATTGTTGAGATTCCATGTAATATTGAGACGATTTAGACAGTCTTTCTGCAAACAATGTCTATGTCCCTTTCTTAGTCTTTCCTCCTTCTCAGAACCCCGGTACATAGAGTAATCTGTCTAACGGTGTCCCATAAGTCTCCCTTGTTCTGTTTACTTTTACTCATTCCCGTTCTTCCTCAGATGTGGTCTTGTCAAATTAGTTATCTTCAAGTTCATTTTCTTCTATTCAAATCTCTTGAACTCCATTTGTGAAATTTTCTTTTCAGGTCCAGAATTTATCTTTGTGTTTTTCTTTTAAATAATAATAATTTCTACCTTGTAGTGAACAGACTGACTTTGTTCATATACTGTTTTTCCAATTTCCTTTAGTTCTCAGTATGCATTTTATTTTACCTCCGAGCATTTTTAAGATCGTTACTTTAAAGTCTTTGTCTAGTAAGTCTGACTCCTGTGCCTCTTCAGGGGCGGTGTCTAGATTTATTTTTCTTTGAATTGCCATGTTTTCCTGTGTCTGTATGCCTAGCAGCTCTCATTTAAGATTGGGTATTTCAAGGAAGCCAGCCTTCTGCCCACCTGTGCCTATGCAGGTGCTTCTCTTCACCAACTCTCTCCTCTGCAGGGCAGCAGCCTCCTGCCTGTCCATGACCTGTACCATACTGGGGCTTCTCTGCACTGACCTCCCTCAGTGGCAGCAGCTCTCCTCAAGGCCACTGCCAGCAGCCATGCAGGCCTCTCTCAGCAAACCTGTCCCTCTCAGGGCATCTCTCCCTGCCTACTTGTGTCTATGCACGTGTCCTTTACTCTTCTGTCTCGTTCCCTAATAAACCTGCTCTTTTAAATACTAAATAAATAAATAAATTGGGTATTAAAAAAAATTATCCACCTCTCCCAGTTTCTGCAGTCTGAGGGTCAGGCTTAAGGTCTTTTTTTTTTTAATTTATGCATACAAGAGCTGGTGGGGGGGGTGCGTACAAGCCAGAGGCACAGGAGGGTGAAAGGATTCTTTCTCTTTTTCTTTATGTATGTATGCATACAAGAACTGGGATGAGAGGATTCACCAGAGGCAGAGTGGGGAGCAGAATAGGTAGATGCACTGAAACACACTGCTGAGGGGAGCAGCGGGCGAGGCAGGAGAGGTCTGCTGTGCCCTGTGGGTCCCCTCCCTGGCCGGGGATCGAACTCGCGCTGCAGTGGCTGCAGAGGCTGCAGAAGCTCCACAGCGCAGCACTCAACCTGCTGTGCCACCAGGGAGGCCCAGGTTTAAGGTCTTAACAAAATTTTTTGGGATACAGTTTCCACTGGCTGTGTGTTTTTTCTTCCAATTCCTCCGTATACAAGGCACACTTGCCATGTCTGAATTTTCTTAAGTATCTCACCCTGTGTATTCTCAGGGTCAGGGAAGTTTTATTGTATTTCTCTGTGAGCATCTCTTGCCTCGGGTATCTGCAGGTCTGTAGTTCCTTCAAGAGCCACGCCC
The DNA here is from genome assembly GCA_019455555.1 of Galemys pyrenaicus. Classification (NCBI taxonomy): domain Eukaryota; kingdom Metazoa; phylum Chordata; class Mammalia; order Eulipotyphla; family Talpidae; genus Galemys; species Galemys pyrenaicus. Next base: position 3,921,179 of record JAGFMF010012032.1, read on the forward strand.
TTGTTCTCTCGTTCCTGTGGCTCCTCTAGTGTGACATCCAAACTGGGCTGTTTTTGGCTGTCTGGGTTCAGAGACCACCCCAAGCTAGACCCCTGACTCTGCAGATTAGGTCTCTCTGAACCTCTGGTTCAAGGAGGAGACTGCGGATTAGGCCGCACCACACCATGCCAGGAGGGCGGAGGTAACTGGAGATGGACAGCACACCATGAGGTGTCCTGCGCTGCCTCTTGACTGGGCACTTGCTTGGCGACTGTAGATTGTTGGTGTCCAGGGCCCCTCGAGAGCTGCTGTAGCCCATCTGTAGTGTTTATTCGCCGGTGCCATGGGGAGTGGGATGCCTGGTCTACCATCCTGCTGGTGTCACTCCCGGCATGGGATTTGTAGGTTTCTCAGTGGTGAGATGCTTTGAGGACTGTAGTTATCCTCTAGCCTCTGAACCAATGTCTGCCTAAGTTTAGGATGTTCAATTCTCAAGATGCTCTGAGTAAAAGCACAGGTGCAAGAAGGTTTTCTGCTCAATTTTGGGAGACTCCTGAGGTTATATTCCCTTTTGTGATATTGCCAGTGGACAGAGGAATATTAAAAACCTGCAAAAAGAGAAATCTATTCAAGGTAGACCCTGGTATCATAGCGGTTAAGTCTAAGCTCTATCATCAAGATGGCCTGAGTTCGATCCTGGCCAAGGAGGGTACCCGCATGGCGCAGCAGACCTCTCCGGCCTCCCCGCTGCTCCCCTCAGCAGTGTGTTTCAGTAGATCCACCTGTTCTGCTTCCCACTCTGCCTCTGGTGAATCCTCACACCCCAGTTCTCGTATGCATAAATACATTAAAAAGAGAGAAAGAAATCTATTCAATTCTATTACAGCATGTATATTCCAGATTTGTTTGACCACAGAATACTTTTTTCTCCAAAGGATAAATATCCTTGAGAATTTGTGCTTTGGGCACAGACAATGCCACTTTAGGCTTTCTGGGGGCTCCTGAAGGCTTCCGACTTCCACGCGGCCGCGCCTGAACACACGTGGATTGCGGTACACAGATAACCATCGTGTCATGTTAGAGCCACGGTGGAGCCCAGGTCAAGTTTCCCGACACAGGGCGCTTCCTCCTCCTTCATTTCACCTGCTTACAGCGGCTCCGACCTGCCGGTCTTCAGCAAAGAGGCAGTCCCAGGCCGGGCAGGGTAAAGCAATGGCACCTTTATTTCACTGACCTTGCCTGGAACAGCAAGGGGCTTCTCAAAGCTGGCATCTGCATTCTTGGTCTTAGTGACACACATCGCCCTCGTCTTACTGACGTCTGTGTTTTGATCTCGTTGAGTTCCAGCACTGGGTTGATTCCTGGTCTGGGCAGCTCAACCTGTGAGCATCCATCGAGTTGCCGACACAGACGCCCCACCTGCTCCCACGCTCTGTTGGTCTTTTCTTCTGGGGGCTGTTACCAGACTTGGCCTGTTCCATGAACTTCACTTTCCTGAAGGTTGATGAGAGCGGGGCATTGGCTCTTGCTGTCTAACTTACCGGCTCTTCTCCCCAGCTGAGGGATGTCAGTCTCCAAGGGGGCCGGCTACCGGGCACCGTGCGTGCAGGTGGTGTGGAGCTTGGAACGGGGGCAGAGGCTGGCGCACCACTTGAAGAGCCGGCGCTCCAGGGGCGCCCACTCAGCCCTCAGCCTGACGCTGCTCCAAGCACTTGCTGGGGAGCCTGCGGTTCTCTGGACCATCTGGGGAGCTCCCGCCTGTCCCTCAGCAGTGCCCCCTAGTGGTGTCACCAGAGGCACCTGTTCTGGAGGGGAGATGGGAAGAGGCAGGCGCTGAGCACAGAGCTGCTGTCAAGCAGGTGGCTCCCGGGAGCCAGAAGGGAGCCTTGGTCTTCCTTGGGAGCCGTTGTTGGAGGCCTGGGTGGGCTTGGCCTGAGAGGGAACAGCAGGTAGGGGATGGGCCCCGGAGCCCCAGGCTGCGGAGGCCGTTCAGGGGCAGGACGTTCTCGCTGGCGGTCACCGACATCACCTTCCCCACTGGATCGAGCTGTGGGAATCAATGTGCTGTAGGAGTGACTCATGCACGCCATCTCCGGAGAGCTCGGACCATCTCAGGCTCCAGACCAAACGGACTAACAATTTGGGGGGTGCTAGGTGTCCTCCCCACCCCCACCCCCTGGCCTGCGTTGGGCTCAAAGCCATTCGAGGGCTCTCAGGAGGCCCAGCGCCTCACGCGGCCCTGCCCAGCGGCCCTGCCCAGCGGCCCTGCCCACCCTCCTCCCTGCGTCCACCCTCCAGGGCCACCGCATGTTTCCATGGCCAGGTGCCACCTTATCTCGCCCAGCCTTATCTGATTCTTGCCAACACCCCGGTTGCAGCATCCCTGGCCCTCCCCGCCCAGACATCTAAGCGCGTCCTAGTCACCTGGCAGGGTCTGCTGGGGGACCGAGCCCCTGATGGCAGGGCCTGTCTGAGCCACACACCGGCTGTCCGCTCAGGTCTCGGTGTGGGCAGCTGTGCGCCTGGCCCTCGGCAGAGGTGTTGGGCTGTGTGCGGCCATTTTAAGCTCTTCTGCTAGAGTCCCCAGGAAAGGGGTTCGTCCTTGTTTTTTATGTGTGCCCCGCCCTGTGTCTGTCATAGTGATTCATTCTCCGTATTTAGGGGTTCCTTCCAGGGCAGGCAGCTAGACGGGGATATGACACTGCTTGGTATAATACTCATAATAAAAATGTATGGTAAAAGAAGTATGATCTACTATAAACATCTGTCTCATAATCTTTTTTTTAAAAGACTTATTTATTTATGCATACAAGCACTGGGTATGGGCCAGAGGTGCGGGGGGTGAGAGGATCCCCCAGAGACAGAGTGGGGAGCAGAACAGGCAGACTGACTGTAACACACTGCTGAGGGGAGCAGCAGGCAAGGCAGGAGAGGTCTGCTGCGCCATGTGGGTCCCTCCCTGGCCGGCAACGGGGATCGAACTCGCGCTGCGGTGGCTGCGGTTTGCTTCATAGTGCGTTGCCCAACCCACTGCGCCACCAGGGAGACCTCCCCTCATAATCGTCTTTTAATAATTTATATATATATATATTACATCATTCATTTTTTTTTTTACAATGTTGCTTTTTCTTCTCAGGTGTAGTCCCCATAGAATTTCTACCCTTCACCTGTGCACCACGACCATAGTCCCTTGTGCTCTTCCTGCCCTCATTTTGATCCTTTCCTCCCCCCCTCCCCTGCAGACTGTCTCTGATTTGTAGTTGTCTGTTTATTTTTGTTGTGTTGTTTTGTTGTTGTTGTTATTTTCCCCCTGATCCCTTATTTCGTCCCCCTGTATTCCTATAAGTGAAACCATCCAATGTTTTTCTTTGGCCTTCGGACTTCTTTCGCTGAGCATCATCCCTTCTAGCTCCATCCATGTTGCTGCGAATGGCACGACCTTATCTCTTTTGATTGCTGAGTAATATTCCACTGTGTATATATGTACCACATCTTCTTGATCCAATCATCTATTTTTGGCCATTTGAGTTGTTTCCAAGTCTGACCTATCGTAAAAGTGCTGCAGGAAACATAGGGACGCAGTATCCTTTTGAAGGAATATTTTTGTGTCATTTGGGTAGATCCCTAGAAGTGGGAACTGCTGGATCTTATGGTAGCGCCTATTGTAATCTTTAATGGTAATAATAATAACAACTCTCATTAATTACCTCTCACCATCAGCAAAGCTTTTCCTGTTTCTTGTGATTCAGCTTCACAGCGGCCTTTGATGCATACTTTGATTCAATACTTATTGAATATTCCCATTTTACGTGCAGGAAAACGGGAGCTCCCAGAAGCTAGGTCACTGCAGTGTCAGACCAACCTTTGACTCCGAAGCTCAAGATCTAGCCTCTGTATTTATTATGGAGCAGAGGGACACGTGTAAACAGTAGGCGCCTCTCTGGTGCTGCTGGGTTCCCAGGCTGGCTGCTGGGACCCGTGGAAAGGCTGAGTGAGGAACGGGGAAGCTGGATTCCACATGAGACTCCTGCAATTAGTCAGTTCCTGCTTTTTTGATTTAATTCTTCCCCTAATGTATGTTCATCATGGAGCTCAGGAAAGATTGGTATTCAGGGAAGGAGCGTCAAAGGCAGTAATTAAACTGTCTCCACCAACGCGCTCAGTCTGAGACAGACCTGTTTGATTCTGCAAAGGAAATCATTGGTATTTTAACAGGAGGCAGGAAACTTTTGATTAGCGAGTGATAGAAAAACAGATCGATGCCTTTTCTGGCGACATTTTCAGCTTCATTAATGTCACTGGCCGACTCGGGGGTTCGGGGGGGGGCAGCCCTGGCAGAAGATGAGAGCGGTCCGGGGAGGCCTTGGGCTGGGGAAGTACAGGGGCGGGGTAGAGCCGGGGCCCCTGGGAGATGAGGCTGGCCCTGGCCCTGAGAGCTTTGTCCCCTCCAGGGCAGTGGGGAGAACTTGGTGGGGGGCCCTCTGAACAGGTTCAGGAGCTGTTCCTGCAGTGGCACGGCAGCCCCCCCCCCCCCCCGCAGGGGCGGNGAACAGGTTCAGGAGCTGTTCCTGCAGTGGCACGGCAGCCCCCCCCCCCCCCAGAAGGGCCGGCCGGTACTCCCTGCAGCCTGCTGGCTTCTCCCCGATTGTCTGAATCTCTGCTCCCAACCGCGGGGCCCCTCAGCCTTATTGCTGCTCTCTCAAGGTCAGGGGGAGTTAAGACCAGAGATTAGACGTGTTGGTTGTGCCTTTTTGAAATATGACTCAGTGTAATCTCTTTCCACACCGGAGGAGAGATGCCAAAATCGCACTTCATTCTCCAGCTCGCAGCGGGCTTATTGGGATTTTAGCAGAACTCTGGTGAGATAAGACTGTTGCTTCTCTCGGGGTGCCCTTTTACAAACTTTGGTTCAGTGAGGCCAGAACTTAGCGAGGGCAGGTTTCCAGATGCCGTGGACCTGTGCCCCGCAGATGGGCCAGGGCGGGGGCCACCGAGCAGTGCCAGCCCCGGTGCCGGCACAGCAGGCAGAGCTGGGAGCTCCGGTAGCTTCCTCTGCTCCTCACCCCTGTGCCATCTGGTGGGTTTTGGTATTAGCCATATATGAGCTCAAATCCTGGCTCATCTTTCTGCACCCTAGTTTCCTCACCTGTGACATGGAGACAGTGCCCCTGCCTTTCAGGGGGGCCCCAAGGTTAGTGACGGTGTGGGAAAAGCACTTGGTCTTAGCGGGTGCTCCATCGGTGGGGAGTCCATTCTGCTTCCCCGCGTTTTGGCCTTTGGGTTTTAAGATAACTAGTGGAGGGTGAGAGTAAAAGTATCTAGAATGTTCCATGTGCTCTCTGGGACATACACAGCTGTGGACGTGCCAGCTCGGTTCACTTAGAGCTGGGAGGTGTAGGCCCCTGTGCCCCAGTCAAGAGGGAAGCTGCCACCTGGGTGCCAACACCTCAGACCTTGGGTCCTGAGGCAGCATCCTGGTTCCTTAGTTCTCTCCCACACTCTTTCTTTCTCCCTCCTCCTCTTGTTCTTCCTCCGCCTCCTCCTCTTTTCCGAGTTTCCCTGCCGCCCCTGTCTGCCCCTGAGAACCCACGCCACCGCGGCCTACCGGGGGCTTCACAGCCCGGCTCTGGGAGCCGTGGGAGGGGTCGAGTCCCCCAGCGCAGCCTCAGTTTCCCCATCTGTGAAGTCCGTGGCTCGTGTGCTGTGACGAGGCGAGACGCACACGGCTCAGCTCCCCGCCTGCCCTGGGCGGGCTTCAGGAATGGGCTTGTTGCCTCTACCGCCCCTCTCGCCTCCTCCCTCCTGGGTGTAGCGATGCTTCTAGTCACCTGCCAGGGCCCAGGTAGACGCAGCGTGAACGGAGCCTCTGAGGCAGGAAAGGGCCATTCCGGTGACTGCAGATTGGTTCCCGAAGACCACAAGCAGGCAGACTCCGCCCGTCTGGGTTCCCACTGCGCGTGGGTTAGGTTTCTGCCCTGCTGTCGCCTATTACGTGTGCAGTGACTCTGTAGCTAAAAAAAAAGAAAAAAGCATGCACCTTATTTTAAAACGCTTTATTTTATAATAAAAGATGCTAACGATTTAAACCTTCGAGCAACGACCTTTGCTGTGGAAACACATTACCTGGGAGCTCAATAAGAGGAGCGCAATAATCTAGGGCACAGCACTGCTGGCCTCGGCAGGGCCCCTTCAGAGGGTCGATGCCTTTGTTACCTGTCACAGCCTTCCTCTTGTCCCGCTCCAGTCTGCCTACCTCACCCCTTCCCCCCATTTAGGGTAAGATCCTTACCCCTTGGTGCAATCCTCCATCCATGTGCTCTGCCCATGGGCAGGAGGGTGGCTGGAGCTCAGCCAATGAGACGCTAAGACTGTTAGACCCGCCCACACCCCCCCACACACACACCCTCTTCCGGCCAGTGGGTGGGACCGTGACCAGACCTTGGCCAGTGAGACTCTCCAGTCGCGTGGCCTGCCCACCTGCCTCTCTCCTGGCCCAAGCAAGCGCTCCCCTTGCCTTTCCCCCCATTTCTGTGGGGGGTGGGCTCCAGTTCTGGAGCACAGGGAGTAGGAGGGCTACCCGGGAAGGAGGAAGACGGCCTGACTCTCATAGCCAGCATGCGGGACAGACTGGCTCCGAGCCCTCTAGCCTTAATCAGGATTCCTAACTCCTTCTCCTTCCCTCTGGTTAAAGACTTTCTTGCCAAAAAAAAGGAGAGAGAGACAAAAATTGCAGGTCTGAGACTTAAAGCGGGGTGCAGGGAGGAAAGGGGTTCAAAACACGAGTGGGAAGAGCACAAGGGGCCATGGTGATGGATCAGAGGTGAGGTGGTGGAGGGAGATTTACAGGACTCTGCCTGAGGAGAGAAATTAAATACTGTAAAAATATGAACGAGTGTGAAAAAATCAATAATAATAAAGTCAGGGCTCTAAATGATGGTTTTAAAAACAAAAACAGGGATGTTATTCCTAAAGACCTGGACTTTTTCTTTCAATAAAAATTAATCTAATATAAAAACACAAAAAATAATGACCTTTTTTGCAAGTCACCAAACCAAGTCAGACTTAGCCAAAAGGAAGTATTTTGGCAAAGGTAACTATAATGTCTTGGAACTGGTTTTAAACACAGCTACATCTGGGGTTATAAAACGCCACTGGCAGCTCTCTCTCTCTCTCTCTCCCTCTCCCTCTCCCTGCCCCCCCCCCCAGCCTTTCTCTGGTGAGCTCTCCTTTCTTTAACTCCACTCTCATGACAGCAAGATGGCGGCCAACTGCTTTAGACTGACCTCCATGAGTGAACAGAGTGTATTCTCCCTGATGGTGCTACTGAGACTCGCGGAATTGCCTCTCTTTTTGCACTGGTTTGCTTAGACTCCCCATGCTGATGAATCACAATAGCTGGAAGAACGTGGTGTTCTGATTGGTCAGACCAAGGTCACATGATGCTAAGAGTTAGCCCTAGTTCATCTACGAGGACAGAATGTGTCAGGGGTGGTTCCAGAAAACAGGGTGGGTTTGGGCAGGCTTATGTCTGCTACATGCTTGATTATCAAAGCCTTAGCTCTAGGGCAGGAGAGACCCCCAGGTCTTTCTGCAATAATCAGGGCAAGAAGAGTGTTGCTGGGTCAGTCTCATTCGTCCCTGAGGAGACAGGCGAGCGCTGCTGACGGGCTGGACTCTTTCCCCTTCCCCACTTTTCCAAGCCCTGCTGCTAATACCGAGTCTGGAATGCAGGTGGAGGGTTCTGGTGGGGGGAGTGGAGCAAAGAGGTGGGCCTTCTTCAGGCTCCTAAGCCAGGCTCCCTCAGCCTTACCTGGGTCCACTCCCTGGCCAAGATTTGTGACAGTTTCTCTAGGGCCCATGGGAATAGCCACTGGTCGGAGAGCACTTTGGGGGATGCTTGGCAGGGTCGAGAAGCCCTGAGGCCTGGAGAGCAGACGCACCCAGTAGGCGTCTGGTTACCACCAAGGGCTTTGCAGTCAGACCAGGCCAGGCTTCTGATGCCAGCTCTGCCAGCCCCTCTGGCCCGGGCAGCCTCTTGCGAGTTGGGGCGATGATAACGATGACCATGGGGAGCACTTGGCCATAGGACATGGCATGGGCTTGTTGCTATGGACTGACCTGTGCTCCCCACCCCAGTAAAATACTGAAACCCCAATCTGACTGTACGTGGAGACCAGGCCGAGGGTTAGTGAGGTCATTAGGTGGGGGGGTGGGGCTCATCCCATTAGGCCTTAAGAAGAAGAAGAGATACGAGCACTCTGTCTCCCCACAAGTGCAGAGACTTGAATGGACTTGAATGGACTTGAACGGACTTGAATGGAAGGGGGTTGGTCATCTGTAGGCCTTGGAGAAAGCTCTCACCAGAACCAGTGTCCAGCACCTTGATCTTGCACTTCTCAGCCTCCAGAGAGATAAATCTCTGTTGTTTAAGCCACCCAGTCTGATACTTTTTTATGGCAGATCAAAACACTTGACTTGTTTTAAGAAATATATACGTTAATATATAAAATCGGCAGTGGTATTGTTGCTAGATTAACAGATAATAGTGATTTCTTTCTGCTTGTTGGAACTTCACACCAAGTGTTTTTCTGTCATTTGCATTTGACAGCTCAGCTGCAGGCATTTGAGGCCCAGAGAGGTTAAGTCGCTTGTCTAAAGTCACACAACCGAGAAGTTCCAGAACTGGCATTTGAACCAGGTGGCCTGGCTGCAGGCTCCAAGCTTCAGCCACTAAACCCTAGCACTTACCTAGCAGAGTAAGTGAGTGCCTACGAGCTCAGAGCGGGGACCTGCAAGTGGGGTGCCCCTCTCCCTGTCAGCAGGTGGGTTGGTTGCTCCAGTTTTCAGAGGTGCACGTTGAAGACCGGCTGTTGCAAGCGCCCACTGCCCACCTCGCCCACCACTGGGCATCGTGGGGCCGGGGGGAGTCTGAGCACGCAGATGGGAAACAAAAATGACTTTGCAAACAAAGAGGCAACTTGGGGGGATGTTTGTCTCTGGCGACTTTCAGGTACCCAGGAGGCAGCGGTTATGATCTGTGGGGGTTTTCCGCAGGCTGGATGAGGAGCCTTGGGGGGCAGTGGCAGAGGCTGATGACTGCTCTGCCCCAAAGTGTGTCCCCACTTTTATAGCGACTTCGTAGGTGGTGATGAGGAAGTTGGGGCAAGGGGCCGGGTGATGGCCACGACAGCAGGGTGCTGGGTGCAAAGGCCAAGTGGGGGGGTGGGCAGGCTGCCCTCTGGGTAGGGGGCCTGCAGGGTTCTGGTGGCCGGTTCCGTCCGTCCTGATGGTCCTGCCACCAGCCAGTCCTAACAGCACACTCAAGTCGCGGAGTCTTGCAGGGCCCGTGTGTCTGAGGCTGTCTTCGTGACCTGGGGAGGCCCCAGGCTGGAGACACCCTTCAAAGGAGCCACCCTGCTTCCCAAGGTGACCCCAGCCATGAGTGGATGCTCTGTCTCATTCTGCCGTGATGGAGGGTGGTCATTAACAGGAGTGGGACTCACTGCTGATTACCTTCCCCACCCCATTAATTCTCATTTTCCCTGAATCCTTCAGCGCAGGCTCTGAGCCCAGCAGTGGGGACGGGGTGGGTCTGCTCCAGCGAACGCACCGAGGCGATATGCTGCTGCTGCCTGACCTGGCGCCTCTTGGCCTCCTCCTGCCAGGGAGCTTCAGCCTGAGGTTCTGGCGGCACAGCCACACGCCCTGGTCATCAGTCAGTTCTTTGCTGATACCCAGTCTCCTTCCTCCATCCCCTGTGTCTGGAGTGCTGAGAAACCACAGTTAGGCCAGGAGACCCATCTTCGGCAGGCTCAGGGCCTCTGCCAGCAGAGAGAGCTCAGGCAGGGGAGAAGTTGCCCCAGTGCCAACAGCGATTGGGGTGAAGACCACAGCCTTGGCAAAAACCAAGTTCTTGGTATGTTCAAGGAACACAAAGAAGACCACTATGTGGAGCATAGCTGATTGAGTGGCAGAGGGGCCTGTGAGAGGTTGGACAATTGGGCTGGGACCACTTCCTGCACAGCCCATCCCCCTTTCTGTAGCACCCAACCCACTTCTTCCATAGCCCATCCCACTTCCTGCAGCACCCAACCCATTTCCTGTAGCATGCAACCCACTTCCTGCAGAACCCAACCCACTTCCTGCAGAGCCCATTCCCCCTTCCTGTAGCACCCAACCCACTTCTTCCATAGCCCATCCCACTTCCTGCAGCACCCAACCCATTTCCTGCAGAGCCCATCCCCCTTCCTGTAGCACCCAACCCACTTCTTCCACTTCTTGCAGCATTGTACGCACTTCCTGCAGAACCCAACCCACTTCCTGCAGAGCCCATCCCCTTTCCTACAAAGCCTATCCTACTTCCTGCAGAGCCCATCCCACTTCCTGCAGAACCCAACCCACTTCCTGCAGAGCCCATCCCACTTCCTGCAGAACCCAACCCACTTCCTGCAGAGCCTAACCCACTTCCTGCAGAGCCCACCCCACTTCCTGCAGATCCCATTCCAAGTACAATGGGAAAATGGGAGTTTTGAAAATGCTGTGGCGTCAAAAGCTGATGATCACTCTAAAAGACCATTTTGGTTGTCCTGTGGGACTGGGTTGGGGTGGGCAGGATTGGAAGCAGCACTGGGATGCTCTTGGAAGGATTCTCAATAGTGTGGGATCAAGGCGATAGAGCTTTGGGGCAGCAGTGGACTGGGGGAAGTGGGCAACTTTAGTATGTGCATGGGTACAGAGCTGCCAGGAGTTCTGGGCCACTTCCCAGGAGGGAGACTTACCCTTGAATCATCTCCAGCAGGGCTCTTATGGGTGACTGTGTCCTCGGCACCCCTGCAGGCCCGCTGTGGACCTGGCCGCTGCAGAACTTCTTTTGTTTTCAGTCTGCTCTGTTGTTTGCAATTAAATTGATCTGCTTGTAATTGATGCTGCTTCTCACCAACCTGCAGACTGGACCATATCAACTTAGCCCTCTCCACAGCACAGGAAATCCTCCTCCCTTCCCTGACCAAGGGGGTGGAGGAGAGGAATGACTAGTAATGACAGCAAAATCTTGGTCCTTAAAATTTTTGTGACTCCTAACATGTGTCAGCTAGGGTTTCAAGACTGCACGTTCCCAGAAAATAGCTTTGAGATGGTACAGGCATTATCCTATTCAAATCACAAACAGGTAAATCTTCACTCCTCACCATCTCCAGTTAGGGGTGTCGGAAATGAGAAGAGCTTACATAGTCACTGTCGTCAGTTTCTGGCAAATTGGAAATGCTTATGATAATCAGGATGCGGCATAAATGCAAAGTTGTGCAGTGTGTAAATAACCAATTATGAGGTTTTTAAAGGAGAAGCTTGTATGACTCTGAGAGACAGATTCTCCCCAGTGGAACTTGCTTTTGCCTTCGCATGATATGGATGTAATTTAAAGGATCCCTGGGTGTTCTGGTGCTATTTATTTAAGGTATTTATACAAGAATAAACTCTATCGAGATGAAGCAGTGTAGATTGAGAGGGGCTCGCTGAAGCCAGAGTGATATTGATTACAGTTGCGAAGATTGTGGTGTCAGGGTCACCTTCTTACCATTGATCGTTGATGGCTCTATAACACCCTCTCCTCCAGCCTCCCAGCCCTCCCCTCTGCCAATCACAGACACATTAATTGTGGGGACAAATTTAATCATTGCTCCTTGCAGGGCTGTTGTGTGATTCCGTGTTATTTTTCACTCTCAGTAAAATTGTTCTCAGAAACAGTGGAAAGGGAATCGTGCAAGAAACAGTCAACTGCAGAAAGATACACCACATTGCCGTTGTTTGATAAGGAGAGCTGGAAGGAGAGTTAATTTTCTCTGATTAAGGAGCAGTTCTGACTGGGTGTTGGGTGGAAGAATGCAGAATGGACTCAGTGGCTAAGAAAGGTCTCCTGTCTTTGTCAATAATGGCTTGACGTCCACCCTCCGGGGGTGGGATGGCAGAAAATAGAACAACCTTGCAGGTTAGCTACCTGCCTACTTAACCAAGACTGAAAATAGCAGGGAGAGGCCTGGCCGGCAATTACCTCTGAAATTCTTAATTTCGTTGTCTCTGTAGCCTTTTTGGAAAACAGCAGGCTGAGCTCTTTTGGACGAGGAAGATTTTAATCTTGCCAATATAGATAGGTGCAAAGTAGGATCAAAGACTTGGCAGATCACGTTTTCTGAGTGTAATGAAAATAGCACCAAGATCGTGTTGCAAGATGCATTCATTCATTTTATAGGTATTTTGGTATTAGGTGCTGGTATAGGGATGCACATGCATACAGGGTCCCTGTCTTTGTGGAGCTTATATTTTAGAAATAGGGATTTTAAATTTTACTTTATTGTGAAAAAGCAGTCTTAATCAGTGTAAGTACAGAGTGTGCAATTATTGATTTTAGGCACAATGGTTTAAGCCTCTCTCGAGTTTATTCATCTTATTTTTTTGCTGAAATATCTTTCCCTTTTGGTTAATTACTTTCTGTTTCCCCACTCAACCTCCACAGCTCCTGATAACCACCATTCCAGCCTTTGATTTTTATAAATTTGAATATTTTAGGTGGCTTATGTAGGTGGAATCTTAGTTCTTTCTATCTGGTTTATTTCCTCCACTGTTGATCCAAGGTCCATTCATGTTGTTGCACATTGCATAATTTCCTTCTTTTTGAAGGCTGAATAGTATTCCACTGTATGTGTGTACTACATTTTATTTGTTCACCTGTGAATGGTGAACCAGTGCTCTACTGGACATAGACGATTTGCACATGTGCTCTTTGTCACCAGCCATCGGGGAAATGCAAATCTAAACCACACTGAGATGTCCTCCCACACGCGTCGGGATGACTGTTGTAACCAGCAAAGATAACTGCAACAAAAGACTAGAGCTGGTGAGGATGTGGAACACCTGGAAGCCTTGCAGACTGCTGGTGGGAATGCAAAATGCACAAACAGAAAGGAGACACCTCAGAAACTGAAACACAGAGCTGCACTTTGATGCTTCAATCCCACTTCTGGGGAGACCCGAGAGAACTGAAATCAGGATCTGGGAGAGAGATTGGCAGAGCCATCTCCAGGTGTGGTTTAGCACGTCTCAGAATTACCAGCAGGGGCTGTTAAAACACCAATGGCTGGACTCCACTCCCTACCCCCAAGTTTCTGGTCCACTATGTGTAGGATTAGGCTCTGGAACTTGCATTTCTAACAAGTTCCGAGACGCTGCTGCTGCTGACTGAGGGAACCCCACTTTGAGAACTGCTCCACTCATCTCTAACAGGGTGTGTCGAATCTGGGTGCACGTTAGAATCCCCTTCCGAAAGCTTGTGAAAAATATCTGGGGACCCGCTGGTGGTGATCCTGATTTAATGGACCCCAGCTGGAGTCTGGGTGCAGGTGTGGTTTGGAAAAGAGCACCCCGAGTGGCTGCAATGCAGTCGTTTTCGAAAACACTTCATTCTTAATCTCACACAAGAGCAGGACAGACACAGCCGGCCCGGCGCTGGGCGTCTGACAGGTGTCAGCTGGCACTCGGCCTGCGGCCAGTGGCTCCATCTCCTGCCCCAGTCGTCACTGGTGCTGATGAAGACTTCCAGCTCGGGCAGCTCGGCGAGGCGGTACCGTGCCCAGGCTAGAGGGGGCCCTCTGGGCTCACTGGCTTTGCTTTCAGGGCGTGCACACAGAGGCCTCTGCCATTTTTAATTTAATTTCTCGGACTGTTTCCAGAGCAAAGCTCTGGGTGTTCAGGGACCCCCTGGTCCGCCCTCTGACATCTGCCGTTCACCCCGACGCTATCTGGAGGAACCCCTGCTGCCTTCCTCCTCTTTTCCCAATCAGACACCAATAATAAGGTCCTCACGCTTCTCCCATAGCCCAAAAGGCTTCGCCGAAGTTTCTTGTTTGCAGCTGTGGAAAAATTCATCATCCGCGTAACTAAGAAAAACACCCAGCCCGGGATGGCTGACACAGACAAGGGCTGCGGCGCCAGCGGCCAAGCGGTGCCGAGAATAATTCCTCGAACGAGCCACAGGCACGTAGTGAAGCCGCCGGAAGCCAGAGGACCTGCTTCCAGAGAGGTGATCGGCGGTCACGTTTGCGCCTCTTTCCCGGCCTCCAGTAGACCCGCTGTGGTTTGTGCTGTGAAAACTGCAAAGGAAAAGGCATTTGGGCAGGCGGTGGGGTGATGGGGCGGCAGGAAGCTGGGGCAGGGGAGTCAAGCTTGGGGCCCACAGACAGAGGGGCTTTAGGTTCGTTGGACCTTATGTAAACTAGGTTTACACAAACCACCTGCTAACACCAGGAATCCAGACTGATCTCAGGAAAGAGTCCACAGGCCAACTTCCCAGAAGCGTTTCTTGCCTGTTGCTCAGATTAGCCCAGAGACTCAGCATCCTTCCTGTGGGCCCCACAAACTGAAGTCATGTAGTGTGTGATGGAGCAGAAACAGCCCAGGCCGTGAGCCTTCACCCCCTTCTTGCTAGGTGCCATGAACTTGGGTAGGTGCTTCATCTACTGAGGTCTGTGTCCTCTCCCTCTGTGAGTCTGAAGGTTCCAGAGCCAGAGCACCAGTTTCCAGAACCACCCAAGAAGAACGTGTCTTTTATACCTCCTGGATCATGCACCTTTAGCTTTGCGATAACTTTTATTTAGTAAGTCCTACTATGTGCCTGGCCCTGTGTCAGCATGGAGCTCAGGGGGATTGAACAAAGCAGTCAGGGCCTTTGCCCTTTAAAAACGTATATCGGGGCCTCCCTGGTGGCACAATGGGTTAAGCAATGTGCTATGAAGCAAACCACAGTCACTGCCACACAAGTTTGATCCCTGCTGCCGGCCAGGGAGCTGACCCACATGGTGCAGCAGACCTCTCCTGGCTCCCCACTGCTCCCCTCAGCAGTGTGTTTCAGTCGATCTGCTTCTTCTGTTCCCCACTGTCTCTGGTGACTCCTCTCCCTGCCCCACACCTCTGACCTGTACCCCAGTTCTTGTATGTATAAATAAGTAAATCTTTAAATAAAAAATAAAACGTGTATCTCAGTGCAGGAGGCTGACTGAACAAAACAGCAATAGCTATTATACCAGGCAGGTGGCACTAACTGCAATGCTAATTGTTAAGATGGGTGCTCACTCTCTACTGGGTGGCAAGACTCTATGAAGAGGGGACTCCCTTATGATCCAGCAATCCCAAATATACCCAAAAGACACAAACACACTGATTCAAAAGAATACCTTCAGCCTTCTGTTTACTGCAGCACTATTTACAATACATAAGATCTGGAAACAACCTAAATGCCCCAAAACAATGACTGGATCAAGAAGATGTGGCTCGTATACATGGTGGAATACTATACAGCCATCAAAAAGATAAACTAGAGTCAGTTGTAGAAACATGGATGGTGCTAGAAGGGATGATGCTCAGTGAAATAAGTCAGAAGGCAAAAGAAAAATACGGGGTGGTTTCACCCCTAGGGACCAAAGAAAAGCATAATAACATAATAACAATTAAAAAAACACACACGACAAAAACAAAAAAACAAGGACAAATCAGGGACACTTTGTGGGGAGAGGTGAGGGAATGGGTGGAGGGAAGAAAGAGTACAAGGGACTGAGGTGACGGTGCACTGGTGAAATGGTGGTGGGAGCTCCCTGGGGACTATAATTAATGTCAAATATATATAAAGAAAAAAATTTGGGTAATGCAACAAATAATAAAAAAGAGGGACATTTCAGCTGAGATCTGCATAACGAGGGGCCCGCTGTGTGAGGATCTGGAGCAGCAGCACTCCGGGCAGGGCCCAGCATGTGCAAAGGCCCTGGGTCCGGAGGCAGAGGCATGGCAGTGGGCCAGAAAGGAGGTCGGGTTTTGGCTGCTGCAGAGTGAGCCCAGAGGGAGTGGAGAGAGACGAGGTAGTGCGAAGAGGCAGGAACCAGACCACGTAGGGCCCCGAGGGCACCAGGAAGAGCTTTGGATGTTGGAGGGCGCTGGGAATTCCTGGAGGATTTGAACAGCGAGCAAGTGACTTGATTGATTTTTGTTTTAAGTTGACCCCTTGGGCTGCTGTGGGGCCAGGTGGAGGGGAGCAGAGGCCGGAAGACCAGTGAGAAGGCTCCTGCTGTTTTTTAGCTCAGCTGTCCGGGCGGACTCTACCCTCAGCATCCCACTTGGGGTGGGAGAAAAGAGCAACAATGCCTCCAGTCCCCCCTCACCAGCTGGGGACGCTGAGAGCGGGTTTGAGGACACCCCCTGGCTCAGCCATGCCAGCTAGATGCAACGGGAGGGAAGCCGCCACCCCGCTGCAGGTCCCCAGAGGGAAGGGGCTTCCTGATGGCACCTAGTGGCCTCCAGGGGTTCCCGCGTCACCCCGCTCGGGAAGCCAGCACACCAGCGGTGCAGCCAGTGCGTCTCTGCCCGCCGCCCGGCTGCCAGGCCAGCCATAGGAGGCTGCCCGGGGTCTGTGTGGCCTCCTCGCTGGCCCATCTGGTTGGCATCCCGAGAGCCCCAGCCCAGATGTGTGACCAGCTCTGCCCGGCCCTCTGGGCCAACTGCAGGCTCAGGTCAGCGATGGCCACGGAAATGTGGGTGGAAAGGAATTAGAAGGATGTGAGGAGGCGACCTGGCCCACGGGAAGCAGCCCTCGCTCCTGTGGGGTGCCAGGACCCCCTTGGCAAGATGGTCAGGTCCGGGTCTGTCCAGGTGGGCTTCTGGGAGTCCCCAGGCCTCGTGCAACCGGATTAGATTTTCCATGAAAATAAATTTCTCCTCCTCATCTGGAACCCCAGCTCAGCCCCCACTTAAAGAAGCACTCCCCATTCTGTGTGTTCCGAAGCCAATCTTGGCGTGCCTTCGATTTTTCTAGCTGACCGTCCTGTACGTGAACGAAGTGCTAAACAAGCATTATCGCCGCTCAGTGCGGGCGCGCCGCAGAGGCATAAACCCCACATTAACCTCAGCCTAAAGAGCGGCTGAATGCGTTTTAATAAATGTCCCAAATGGTTTCAGTGTCTGGTAGCCAAACGGAATAAAAAATGTGCACCATTACAGGATGTTATGAACCTTTCTATCAAAAGTAATAATAAACAGACTGCTCGTGGGGCCTGGTGATTGGGTTACATTTTTAAACAGTATATGCAGAGACAAATCAGACGGCGCTGAGATGATTATGGGATTCGATCCAGCGGGGCCCGCCATTTCCAGGGGTTCGCTCTGGGCAGGTAGGCGTCTCTCTCGTCTCCCGATACCTTTCCATCCTCGACTCTCATTCTAAATGGTACCAAGAGGAACCAGCAAATTAAGAAATCTTTGCCGCCCTCAGATATTTAATAGACGCAGCCAGATAAAGGCAGAGACACACATCATTTGTCAGCTGAATAAAAATTCAGATGAGGTATTTTCCTGACTCTCTGCCAAGCACCATCAGAAAAGCATTTTATTTTCATGTGTCAGTGACGGCGTGCAGTGGAGGCCAAACTTCATCAGCCTACAAGGTGTTACTCAAAGTCAGCCACAGCCAGCCTCTACCTCTACCGGGCGCTCCCCTGCCCGCCTCTGCCTTCCCTCCGCGGGATCTGTACTTGGGAAGCTTCAGGAGCGGACTCTGCAGTCCGGCCTGAACCCCGAGTTGCCGAAGCATCACACCGGTGGTCATTTGGATGTGCAGATGTTGGGGCTTGGGCACATCTGCAGGCAATCACTCTGCTTTCTGGGCAGGGATGGTGTTTTATTATGGGATTAGATGTGTAATCTTGGATAAATAGTAGAAATTGGAGTAGTTCAGTTGGAAGGCTTGTTTTCTCTCCCAGAGAGCAGTGTAAATAGCAAACCAGAAACCATTCGCTCATACCCAGACTCTCCTGGAACTTGCCAGTCTTCTCCCTCTGGCTGGGCTTCAGGGGTCAGTGCAAAAGCCGTGGCCAGCACATTGCTATGGAGCGGCAGGCCAGGCGCCAGGCGGGGTGGGGCCGAGGGTGGGAGCAACGGTTGGGGGTCTTCGGGGCGGCCACCAGGAGATCTGGGGCTCGGGGCCTCCTGGCATCTTAGGAGGCTGCTCTGCCACCAGCCATGCCAGATGTCTTCCCCACCGAGAGGGAGGAATGCCGAGCTGTGAACGGAGCGTGGAGGCCGTCTAGGCTGTTACTGATACTGAAACTCCCGTTCTGCTAATATATATAATGATGTTACTCAGTTTTGTTTTACATTTCCAAAACAGATGTACCAAATCCCTGTAAACTGATCTATGGTAATGCACTTAATTTTAATCTTCAATGTTAAAAGTAAAAACTGATCACTTAAAGCAGAAACATGTGTCACTTCACCAGAAGTTGGCACGGGACCCAGCTTCCCCCTTGCCAGTGAGTTCGCTGCTTGGCTCTGCCGCTGGGCCGCACTCGGTGAGCGGGGCTCTTGCTGCCCGTCCTTGTCCCCGGCCCGGCGGTGCTGCTCCCCAGGCCCCCGGGGCCTCAGAGCACGTTCTGCCTTGCGTGGGTTCCTCTACGTCACGGGGCTTTGCTCTGGGGATTCTGCTAAGGGCCTGTCCGCCGTGACTTGGAAAGTTGGAGAAAAGACCTTCCCGAGTTATGCTCATTGTGGAAGCCACAGTGCCATGTCACACAGGGTTACTTCGAGGAAAAAACTACCAAAAAAATGTCAACGGCAAGTGGGCGCTCCCTGACCAAGGTCCTGGCTAAATATTAAAGTGAGTTGGGTGATAATTCCCAGACATCTTTATTCATGAGTGAAGGCCAAAGTGAGGGCCCTGCATGTTTCTTCTAGAAAGTGGGCTGCAGCGTCTTAACAGTGAAATCAGTGCCGCTCAGAAACTCCACGTCGGCAGCAATTAGGAAATTAACCTGCAATTAACCTGGAAATGATGAGGGAGCCCGTGGAATGTGAAACAGAGGCGCACCCCAGGGATGGACCGGGGCTCGGAGTGGTGGGGGGCAGGGTCATGATTTCCTCCCTGCATAAGGCAGCAGACCCCACATTTGCTCAGTGCCGGCTGAGGGTGCCACACGGTGCCAGCTTTTCCTGTGAATAGCTCCTTGGTGCACCCTTATCCTTAAAGTTCAGAAAAGTTGAAGGCAAATGGACATCGTTTTTGGGCCAGAGCTGGGGGGAGGGCTAGCGGGTGCAGGCCGCCCTCGCCTTCATGCTTGGCTTCTGGGGTAGCGCCCACTGAGACGCGGCTGTCACGAAGCAGCCCAGGCAGAAGCAAAGGACCAGGCAGACTGTGGGAACTGGAAGAGGCTGGCACCAGCCGGATTTGGTAGCTGGTGGTGCCAGCAAATGGGGGCAACATGCTAGGGAGCTTCAGGCCCCAGCCTGAGGTGGAGGGGGGCACTCTGAACAGAGTGACAGGATTGGTTTGCGACTTAGAGGGGGTCTCCTTGACAACTCTGGGGCTGAAGGTAGAGGACAAAGAAGAGCCTTCGGTTCCCGGCTCGGCCCAGGGCCCACGGCGCTGCAGCCCCTGGTGCTGACTCAGCCTCCCCTTTGCCCCTTGTTCGTCTCCTGCCATGCCTTCCTCTCCAAGTGCCCGTGCCTGCTCCAGAACATGCTCTCGCCTTCTCAGACCCCGAATCCAGCCCGCACGCCCACGTCTCTGACTCAGTGGGTCTGAGCTTGTGTGTCTAACACCTGCTGGTGCTGGTGACCCGGGAACCGCACTGAAGGGCGGTGACCCTGACGTCCCCTTCTTCGTCTTCATTGCTGGGTCTCCGCGGCCGCGAGGGGTGTCTGGATGGCCTGGATGGTGTAAGTGGAGATGTTTTCGTAAGGGAGCTTCAGAAATTAAATACAGAGGAAGGAGCCTGTGGCCTGGACCCGTGTGCCGCTCTCGGGCTCTCCGGGACGCGTCAGCTCAGCTTCAGCCACGCACGGAGGGCTCTGGCTCCATCCAAAAATAACACGATGAACACGAATTCAATTTGGCAGGGGCATTTTCTGTTTAAGCATACTTTTTCTTAATTGAATCACCCATGCAAGAGCCTTCCAGAAGTTTGGATGCATGGAAGGTTTTAGAAATTCAGCTTATTTTCTCAGCTATTTTCATTCTGGAGCTCTTGGTGGGGGTGGCGGGCTGCAGGCTGGAGGCTGAGCGGGTGGGGAGGTGCACAGGCGAGTGGCGATGGCGCAAACTGGGGACATGATGCATACAGGAAGGTTTTTGAAGGACACACTAAAGTGAGGATGTGAGCAGAGGTCTGTGCTAGGGCCAGGTGGCCCTGGCTCCATGCCCGCTGGTCGAGGGTGTGTGAGCCCGGGCCAGCCGCGTTCTCTCTCTCAGCCTCAGTTTCCTAGTCAGGCCAACGGAGTAAGAGTGATTGCCCCACAGGTGCGCTGGACTGCAGGCGCCGCCCGGGCGTGGGTGTGTCCAGCGTAAGTTGGATCTTTGATCATCCTGTGGCTGCTATTACTTTTCTTATTATTTTAATGAGTAATGTACGTTGCAGGCTACTGAGGAAATAAGAACATAAGAACCATTTATTTTTCCTTAAAAAAACTCTTGATCCACAGACGACGTCAGCTCCTGAGCCAGGGCCTGTGGGCCTGTGTGGGTACGGGTCTCTGTGCTGTCACACTCCTGGCACGTGCTGGGGTGCGCTGGGACCGCTCAGAGTCTCGGGGTCCAGGACACAGCCCCAAAGCCGAGAAGGGCCCAGCCCCAGGGCCGAGGTGCTGTTCTAGGTGGTGGAAGAAAAATCCTTGTGACTGTCTATTGAGCATTTCCTCTGTGCCGGCCCCTGGGCACGGCGCCTGCCTCCGTTAGCCCTCACATGGCTGGTGTAGGTGTGGCGGCTGAGCTGGTTTTGCACAGCATCTGGCGTTCAGCAGATCCTGGGCTCCGTGGCTCTGTTCCGCGTTCCCAGACCACTGGGGTATTCGTCTCCCGGGCCTTCTTGGGGTGCCTGCTTAGTGCCAGTCTCTGGGCTGTGGCAGGCCAGGTGGTCCTGTCCCGGCCTGGCGGGGAGATGAGGATGAACAAGCAGTTTCCCCAAGGGCCCAAGGCCTTGACCTACAGCTGGCTCCCTGGAAGGACAGAGTGAGTGGACATCCTGACCTGAGTGTGGGGGCCTAAGGGAGGGACACCCCAGTTTGCTCCTGGACAGAAGCCATTTCTGGGGATGGCAACTTGAAAGGAGAAACCGCGTCTGGCCTGGAAAAAGAAAATGGGCCTCCTGCCCTCCAAGTGCACATGTGGCTGTGCTGACTGCTAGGAACCCAGGTCATAAATACTTCAGGGAGCTGGGAAAAATCAAAGGAAATGCAAAGAGCCACGATGGACAAGTGACCAAAGCTTTAGGGAAAGGCCACATCTTGCCCTGCCTTTCCACGCACCGGCCTCGCCGGCATACCCTCTTCTTGCATCGGCTCACTGCGCAGATGAAGACCCTGCAGACAGGAGAGAGGCCCTCCCGTCCGGCCCGTAGTTCAGGGTCCTGACTGGGGTACAGGAAGAGGAGCGCAGCCCTCTGCCTGCTCTGGACCGTCCTCTGCGGGCCTCTGTTCACCCCTTGCAGGGGGGAGGGAAAATAATACAGAGCCAGCAGGCAGGGGCAGCCGCGTTCTTTGTGCTGGGGTCCTCGTTACTGTTTAACATGCATGAAGAGCCCGAAGTGCACTTTGAAATCAAAGTGTACCAGGAAGCGTCCTGGTAAACTTAGCTCTTCGTCTTCGGGGGCACCTGGCTGGACTTCAGAGAGAGATCAGATAAAGCAAAGACAGAGCATGACCCAGATGGGAGAAAGGGCAGAACTAGATGCCAGAGGGGAGCACGTGGCTACTTGGAGGCGCTCACCCGCCGGGTAAGGAGGAAGCATCCATACCAGTGCTTCCCTGTTCATTCTTTAATGATTTTTCCAAACATTCGTTCGTCATTGGTTCACGACAAGAGAGACCGTGATTTGCATGTTGCTGTTGAGAAAGCGTGAGTGCACAGAGGCATGGGCTAACTTCTGGCGGGTCGCACGGCTCGCCTTCCCGGGGGGCTGCAGAGCTCAGGCACAGCCCTCCCCCCCACCCCCGCCGCCATCCTGGTTCCTTTTCTGACAGTCCCACCTACCTCGTTGCCATCGTCCTCAGCACACGGAGCTCGGCTCGATCTGACTGGTAAACTGTGTGCAGTGCGTCACATCTTTGAATCGGTGGAAACAGTCCTTCCACCCCAAGTCTAATGTGTTACCTGCAGCCGCTTCTCCTTCCTGGGGATGAGCAAGTTCTTCTTTGAACCAGCATTCTGGACTTAGCACTCAGGACCTGTGCCCTTCACTGTGCCTCTGACGCGGGCTTCCTGGACGCCAGCAGTCTCACGTGCTTCTGCAGACATGGGCTTGGCAAGATGGCCTCCTGCACCTGGGGGCTGCACGGGGTCACACTGCTGGCCCCCTCCAGCGGGTGGGTGGGTTCTTCCACCCCAAGCCTGGGTTTGCTTTCACCTCTAGAACATGGCAGAAGCAAGGTGCATTCTTCATACTATCAGAAGATGACAGAACCCAAGACTTGCCCCAGGGACAGAGTGGCCTGGAAGGTTACTCAGCCTTCAGAAAGAGGGAAATTCTGAGCATCCCGAAACACGGGTGAGGACGCTCTGCAAACTGACACAAGTGGCACACAGATAGAGAATGTATGAGTCTACTTCTGTGAGGTGCCCAGAGGGCCAGAACGGTGCCCCCCCCCCCAGGGGCAGGCAGGAGAAAACGTGTTCATGGGGAGAGCTTCTTTGGGAAATGGGAAGCATTCTGGGGATGGATGATGGTTACGAACGGACTTACCACCCCACATGGTTACAGTGGTCAATTTTATGGATTATATTTCTTTTACTTTATATATATTTATTTATTATTTTTTATTAATTAAAATTTTTCTTACGTCATTGAAGTCCCCATAGTTTTCCCTCCATCATATCACCATAGTCCCTTGTGCTCTTCCCTCCCCTATTTTGATCCCTCTCCCTTCCCCTCCCTTGCTGGATGCCTCAGATGTATGGTCAGCTTCAGTTTTGACGTTCTCTTAACCTTCCGTTTGGTTTCTCTATATTCCACCCACAAGTGAGACCATCTGATATTTATCTTTCCCTTCTGACTTACTTCAGCTAGTTCCAGCTCCATCCATTTTGCTGCAAATGACACGAGTTTGTCTTTTTGATGGCTGAGTAGTATTCCATGGTGAATCATAGACCACAACTTTTTGATCCATCTGTGAGAGATGGGGAATTACCTACATGCCCAACAAGAAGGGATTGGTTGAATGAAGTATGGCCCCAGGAGGGACTGCTACACAGCTGTTAAAAAGGTGTTGCAGAAAATAATTTAATGATATAAAAAGATACTTGAAATCCGTGGTGAACCAATATGCAAACAGATGATTTAGTAGTAGTTCACTTTTATGAAAAGCTATATTTATATGAAATGTGTTTTCTATATGATATGGTTATCTAAAATATGTAGAAAGAGTATACCAAAAGCTTAAGAATCATTACCACTCAGATAAAATGAAGAGACTTTAGGATCGATTTTAGTTTTCTTTTTTTTTTAAAGATTTATTTATTTATGCATAAAAGCACTGGGATACAGGCCAGAGGTGTGGGGGGGGTGGGAGGATACACCAGAGACAGAGTGGGGAACAGAACAGACAGATAGGCTGAAACACACTGCTGAGGGGAGCAGTGGGTGAGGCAGGAGAGGTCTGCTGTGCCATGTGGGGCCCCTCCCCGGCCAGCGGCAGGGATCAAACTTGTGCTGCAGTGACTGCGGTTTGCTTCAAGCGTTGCTTAACCCACTGCGCACCAGGGAAGCCCAATCTTAGTTCTTTTTTTTCCAACTTGCCTATATGTTCTACATAGTTTCCAAATATTCTATACTCAGTAGTTATTGTGTTAGGGAGAAACACAACAGAAGGAGTGAGGACGTTCAGTTAAAGGTGCCCATCAAACCCCCGCTCCAATATTTTGCATGCATAATTTAAAACCAGCGAGGAGGGCTCTGAGTGGCTGCTGTGGAGCTGAAGCCCCGCTCTCTCTCACAACAGAAGTGTCCACTCGGCTTCCTACAGAGCTTTGCACAGGAACATGCCCGGCTCAAGAAGTCTCAATGTGGTCTCCATCTGGATGGCCCAAGGCCTCTGATTAACACCGTGGCCCACGGATCCAACCTCCTGGCCTGGAATCCCTGTTTTGCCTGTTCCTGGCTTGGGCTCTTAGACCAGAAACAGAGACACCAGCCTTTGTTTGCACAAACCCTTGACCAGTCACCTTCTTGCTAGCCCTTGTCTGCTCGTCGGTCAGAGTTGAAGCCCGCAGCTTCCTGCGTACCTCAGATGGTTGTGTTTTCCCAGCAAGTAATTTTAAGATATCCAGGACCCTGGCTTGCTTCATGGATGAGCTAACGTTTTGCTTCTTGGTACCCTCCCTGGACCCCCAAGTTGGGGGGCCTCCTCAGGACTGGGAAGGGGGCACCCCTCGGGACACGCCCCTGCAGCCTAGACTCTGTCCCTGCACCTCTGTCGGGCCCGAAACCCCAAATGGCTTCCCGACATGTCGAGATGTGGAGAGAACGCTGGCCTGTGCCCCACATGGAGAGGCCAGAGGGAAAGACAAATGTTTTAAACTCTCAGCCACCCTGCCTCCTGTTCTTGATATTTCCCTAACATATGCTAACATATGCTTTCCTTGAGAACTTCAAAAACCTGCTTTTAGCAGCAATGAAAATAGGACCATGCGTCCGATTCCACTCCGAGCTTCTAGTCTCCCTCTGATACCATTACCTCATGTACAGAAGAAAATGTAAATCTAAAATATGCTGGTGATTATAACCTTTCTTCCTGACAGACATTGTAATATAAATGCACATAAATTGAATTTCTTCTTTCAAGAAATTTGAATACCTTTGGAGCGTTTTAGCAAATCATCTGCAGCCCTGGTGGCACCACATCAATGGTCTGTGGAAAGTGATCTGCCTTTAGCTTGACTCGGGCAAGGGAAGGATGGAGCAGGCCCGGAACATGCCAAGAAAAATAACACGTCCTTTAGTGATATTCAAAATTTATTTTCTTAAACTTGCACAAAAGACAGAGACACAGGGAGCTAGTGCTACCAGGAAGGGAGCTTCAGATGCAACTACCCTCCCGCCTGCCAAAACCGGGCAGAAAACGAAGAATGGAGGGTAATGGCAGATCTGCATTTTGCTCTGTTTTGACACTCCTGGCCGGGACGCCAAGCGGAGGCCTGGCATTAACCGTTGAATCAGAAGTGGTGACGGTGGCACGGCACCGGGGGTTGCAGGCCATGAAGAAAGAGTTCTCATCAAGAAAGACACCGCAGATGTCACGGGGGGCGGGGCCAGGGAGGACTGTCCAGGCAGTCGTGGGCTCTCCTACAGGCCCCCTGTGGGGATGCAGGGGCTCGGCTCTCCTGTCCCATCAGCGCCGAGCGTGGGGCTTCTGGGGATTGGCTGCTGCTGCTGGCACTGAGCTGTGGCATTAGATATAGTATGTCCCACTAGCCCTCCGCCCTCTGCAGCCCTCCTGCATCCGGGTCACCGTCCTGCTCTTGTGCGTCTTTGAAGCTGCCCGTGCGCTGGTCCAGACGCCCTGTTGGGTCTGTGCCCAGGAGCCTGAGGGTCTCACAGCGCCGCCTGCGGCTTGGGCTGGCCCGGATCACCCATCGCGTAAACCCTGGGGGTGTCAGGAGAGAAGCTGGCAGCTTCGGGTTGGGGGGACGCTTTAAGTTTGAAACATCGTTTGGGTCCCCCACCTGGAAATGTCCACTTACAAAGGACAGCTGACCTCCAGGAGCAAAGGTGGCCAGTGTTCCTGTGGGCGTGGCCCTGCGCGAACCCCCAGTAATGAATCCTGGGTGCAGCCACCTCCGCCGTCACCGCCCCACGTGCACATTAGTGCCAGCAGCGAGCAGAAGCCGCAGGTGCAGGGGCGGCATCGAGGACCCCGATCTTGGGCCACTGGCACTGAGCTGGGTCGGTCCCGAGCACCTCTTCTTTGCTCCCCCAGAGGATGTACCCCTTACGACATAATGCCCAGCAGCGCCTGGCCAGGCCAGGACGGCCGTGGCCGTGAGAGGTCTGCGGGAGGCTCCTGTGCAGGCTGGCCGCTGGCCGTGTGACCTCGGGCCTGGGGGCGAGTGGCGGCTCCTCTGAGTCACAGCGTGCTCCTCAGTGGGGTGGGCGCGTGCTGGGCACCCCGTGAAATTGCCGCCGGCCCGGCTCAGAGATAGCCAGCCACGGCCGTCTGTAGGTGCGCAAGATCCTCCGTGCGTGCTCGTGATGTCACCGTAACATCAGCGGGCAGGAGGAGGTCGTCGGTCGTCCTTCTGGCGTCTGCGCTCCCCTGTCTCTCCTCTGCCAGGGCACAGCAGGCCCCAGGGGGCGAGCAGGGGCAGGGGCAGCGGGTCCAGCTGGCTCGGACCCACCTGTCCTCCTGCTCCTGCCCGCCCTGCTCACCTGTGCGTCACCTGAGTGGCTGTCGTGTGACTCCCGTGTCCGTCGGCCGGGGCCACGCTGGGGAGGGGCCGAGCAGACGTGGGTGCCAGGAAATCACGTATGAAGAGAAGTAATCTTTCACTGTGATTTTATTTTTATTTTTTTTAAAAGATTCATTTATTGATGCACACAAGGGCTGGGGGACAGGCCAGAGTCACGGGAGGTGAGAGGAGTCACTGGAGACAAAGCGGGGAGCAGAACAGGCGGATTGAGCGAAATCCACTGCTGAGGGGAACAGCAGGGAGGCAGGAGAGGTCTGCTGCACCCTGTGGGTCCCCTCCCTGGCCGGGGATCGAACTTGCGCTGCTGTGCCATGGATGCTTCACAGTGCGCAGCTCAGCCACCAGGGAGGCCCCTCAATGTGATTTTTTTAAAAAAATCAGAATTAGTACAAAAACTATAACGAATGAACTATCGACATTTTAGAAAAGATAGCACTGATATGTTGTCAGGGGAGGGGGTGCATTGGGGCAGGGCGGGAAACTGTGGCATCTGCATGGGGAAGGGACGGCCTGGGCGGGGTGGGCAGGGGATTGCACATGTCCTAACATTCTTTTAGGGTTTCCAGAGGAGAGGGGTGGGGAGAAGTCACAGGACCTGGGTCAGGTCCAGTAGTTACCGCTGCTCCTTCTTTTCTCATCGGTAATTTCCGGTGGGGATTTTGTTTGATTTTACTTTTCATGAATTTTGATAATTTATTTTTATTTGAAAACAATCCAGCAATGGCAGCTGGCAGCCGTGGGGTGCTGGGGCTGCATGTGGGGGACAAGCCACGCTCTGCCCCCCAAACAGCGCTCGCTGCCGTCACATAATTACTTGTTGGACTGCGCTGGGCTGATTTATGGGGATCAATCTTTCTGCTGGTCTCCATGCCCCAGGGTTCCGTGCCAGGGGGCTGCAAGAAAAGTCGTCTCACGAACAGGACAAGCAAACAGGACAGCGGCTTGCGGGCGAGGGGCCAGAGACCAGGCACAGTCACGGCCTCCGGCCCAGCCGGGAGCGGGGGCTCCAGACAGCCCACCCTCACCCTGGCCCCTGACTGGGCCCTGTAAAAGGATGTGAAGACGTCTGCAGTCCCCCTGATGGGGTCCATTTGCAGACCATGGGGAGAGTTTGTCAAAGAGCTTTGGCAAAGCTTTTATTTTAGGGGGGCAGGAAGGGCCCCGTGGGGCTTTGGGAGAGGCAGCTGGTCCCAAGTTGGAGGTGAAGCTTGGAGGCTGAGAATGTGGGCTCTGGAGGCAGACAGGCTGAGTGCCAGCCAGGGCGCCTGGACCAGGACAGGTCAGTTAACCTCAACAGAGCCTCAATTTCCCCATCTGTAGAATGGACCCTCCCCACTGGGCAGTGAATGGGATTGGCACGTGTGAAGCAGTGGGCACAGCGCCTGGAGTTCAGGGAGGGCCAGGGCGGCCGGAGGGGCAGGGTGGCTCTCTCCCCACTTCCCCCATCCTCAGGGGTGACCCCTGGAAAGCAGGCCCACACTGCTTCTCTCCCGTGCCTAGCCCAGTGCCTGGTACAGGGGGCACCAAAAACCAACGGTTAACTAAGAAAGGGGAGGCAGCTTCCAGCCCAGCTCTGTGGGGCACGGCCAGGCCCTGCCCTTCTCCAGGCCTCTGGCTTCGCACCTGGGAATGAAGGTGGGGGCTGGACCCAAACTCTTAAGTTTGCCCCAGGCGCCAGGCTTGCTACCATGTTTAATCTTATCGCCCAGCGGGGCACAGGAAGAGGGGAGCAGGTTCTGTGGTCGCGGTCACCTAGGATATCTGAGGGAACATACTTCCAGGGACAGGGAACAGTCAGTGCAAAGACCCGGAGTCATGAGTACACTTGTTCTGTTGAAGAAACAGGAGGTGGGAGGGGCTTGGGGGAGACCAGTGTGATTTGAGTCAAGTGATAAGTGGGGGAGAAGCGGGAGAAAGCAGGGGAGACGACTCTGTGGGACCTTCTAGGCTATGTGAGAACTTAGATTGTATTAAAAAAAAGAGAAAGGATTGTGGCCATTTTGCCTAATCTATAATTCACCCTTTCTAAGTGTACAATTTAATCTTTTTAAAGTAAATTAACCAGGGTCTCCCTGGTGGTGCAGCGGGTTAAGCAACGCACTATGAAGCAAACTGCAGCCACTGCAGCACGAGTTCGATCCCTGCCGCCGGCCAGGGAGGGGACCCACATGGCGCAGCAGACCTCTCCTGCCGCGCCCGCTGCTGCCCTCGGCAGTGTGTTTCAGTGGATCTGCCTGTTCTGCTCCCCACTCTGTCTGGTGAATCCTCTCACCTCCCGCGACTCTGGCCTGTACCCCAGCTCTTGTATGCATAAATAAATAGATCTTTTTTAAAAAATAAATTAACCAAATCGTGCAACCATCACCCCAAATCTGCCTTAGGCCATTTTCTTCACCCTAAGACACATTGATGTCCGTGCCTGTTCCCTCTGTTCTCCTGCCCCCCAGCCACCACTGTCCTCTCGCTGCTGTCTTCATAGATTTGCCTTTTCTGTGTCTGCCATAAAATGGCACCACGCGACACGTGGCCCCCAAAGCCTGGCGTCTTGCAGTGGGTGAAGCGGTTTTGCTGTCTCGAGTTTGCAGCATGTGCCCTTGTACTGTTAAGTGGGGTTCCGCCTCGAATTGCGTTCTAAGCAAACACACGAGCCCGCTGGAGGACCCGGAACATAAACTGCCCCAGGGAGCCGGCGACCCAGGGAAGTGGAATCCTGGCAGATGGGCTTTGGCTTGGGGGAGTCAACTGCGACCACTTCTTGACCCGTGGATGAGTCATCCCCCTCTTTGAGTTTTCATTTCTTTTTTACTGTGGTAAAATCTGTGTAACATAAATGTATCACTTTAACTGTTTTTAAACATGGGGTTCAGTGGCATCAAGTCTACATTCAAGTAGCTGTGCCACTGCGGACATGACGCATTTCTAGAACGTCTTTATCATGCCAAATCGAAACTCTGCAACTGTTAAATACGACCTCCCTGACCCTAGTCCCCTCAGGCGTGGACTATCCTACTTTTGATCTCTACAGATTTGACTGCTCTGAGTGCTTTGTTTAAGTGGCATCCTATAGTACCTGTGTTTTTGTGACTGGTTTACTTCACTTAGCACAACAGCCTCCACGTTGTAGCAGGTGTCATCTCCTCCTTTTTGAAGACTGAATAATATTCCATCAGGTAGACAGAACAATGTGTTTATCAATTCACCTGTCTATGCATATCTGGGCTGTTTGCACCTTTGGCTTTTGTGACTGATGCTGCCATGGACATGGGGGTGCGCCTGGTTTAGAATGGGGGTGATGACAGTCACGCATCTGACACACTGGCGTGAGGATGAAGTGCAGTGACTGCCCCAGCAATCTCCATTCAATGAAGAGCCGGCCACAATGGAGTCATTATTACCAGTGATGATCGGTAGCCAGACAGCTGGTCTGGAACTTTCACAGGATCCGAGGAGTAGGCAACGGGAGTTTTCCTCTTTAAACATAAACACAGTTTCTATTATGCAAGTAATGTGATCCTAATTTTTTAATTTAGAAAATTGAGAAGAAAAATTCCACCCACCATCCTGCCACTTTAACTGAGTTTCAATTCCCTTCTCGTTTGGAGGAATTAAACAGACTGCATTTCGGTAGAACAGGAGGAACCTGGGAAGGCCTGAATTTGGGGGGTTCCTGGGGGGGTGGCGAAGGATGCCGCTTCAGCGTCCTCTTCTTTGAGAAGAATCATGTCGGGGCTTTGCTTTTAAAAACCTGCAGCGCTGCTGTCTCAGCCAAGCCAGGATGCCTTTTTTGGCTTCGGCACTGAGGGAGAGAGAGAAATCAAAAAAAGGAAATATCATTTCCTTAACTACTAGGTATTAATATCCTGTTTAATTTAATTTCGACTTTCTGCGTCGGTGAGCTCTTTTCCCTCTAACATACAGTGTCAGCTTGGCAGGGAGTTTCTGACGGTATCAAAAGAGGATTTAGCCTGAACCCTTGCCATGAAAGTGTGTGTATCTGCGCCCAGCCTGGGCTTTCAGAAGAGACCATTGTGTCCCGCAAAGACTGTAATTGAGCGAACGAGGCCTGGCACCTGGGCCCGCATGGCGCGCTGATAAGGACATAAAGACAGGCTTAAAGGGCCTGCTTACCAGAGGCAGAGAGGCTCCGGGTCCCTGGGAGGAGGGAAACCCAGCGATCCCCGAGGAGAGCGGAGTGTGGGGAGTTCAGCCCCCAGCCCTGCAGAGAGAATCCTGGTCAGAGCAGAGGGCTGGGCATTCTGCAGCGACACCTTTGATGGGCACGCAGAGGGAGATAAGCAGGTGGTGAGCGGGGCGGGGCTGGCCCCAGCTGGTGTACGCCCTCTGTGGCTCGGTAAACACACAGTTTTTATTTGGCTGGCTGTGCGAGCTGTGTGAGGACAAAGATCCAGTCTTAGTCATCCAGGCTTGGGAACGATCAGTCTCGTCCTGAAGGGCTGCATGGCCACTGGAAGACTGAATCGGGATCGCTGAGAGTCTGAATGTTAATTTCCCTAGTGAGTCCACTGGGCATCCAGCTGCCCTTGGTCAGGCCCATAACCTGACCTGGACTGCCCATCTCTCTGAGCTGGTCACAGACTCCTTCCCATCTGCCAGGAGAAGTGAACCCTTTGTGGTCCTTCCTTTGAGATCTAAAGACTATTTAGCAGTAAATGACAACATCTATCCATCCATCCTCCCATCCACCCACCCACCCACCCACCCACCCACCCACCCATCCATCCACCCACCCATCCATCCACCCATCCACCCACCCACC